>CANNZV010000302.1:108280-436273 GCA_947561585.1 Caprella mutica | reverse complement strand
CACAGTGACTCTTTTATCTGATAGTACATCATCACAGTGACTCTTTTATCTGATAGTACATCATCACAGTGACTCTTTTCTCTGATAGTACATCATCACAGTGACTCTTTTCTCTGACAGTACATCATCACAGTGACTCTTTTCTCTGATAGTACATCATCACAGTGACTCTTTTCTCTGATAGTACATCATCACAGTGACTCTTTTCTCTGATAGTACATCATCACAGTGACTCTTTTATCTGATAGTACATCATCACAGTGACTCTTTTCTCTGATAGTACATCATCACAGTGACTCTTTTCTCTGATAGTACATCATCACAGTGACTCTTTTCTCTGATAGTACATCATCACAGTGACTCTTTTCTCTGACAGTACATCATCTCAGTGACTCTTTTCTCTGACAGTACATCATCACAGTGACTCTTTTCTCTGATAGTACATCATCACAGTGACTCTTTTCTCTGATAGTACATCATCACAGTGACTCTTTTCTCTGACAGTACATCATCACAGTGACTCTTTTCTCTGACAGTACATCATCACAGTGACTCTTTTCTCTGATAGTACATCGTCACAGTGACTCTTTTCTCTGATAGTACATCATCACAGTGACTCTTTTCTCTGATAGTACATCATCACAGTAACTCTTTTCTCTGATAGTACATCATCACAGTGACTCTTTTCTCTGACAGTACATCATCACAGTGACTCTTTTCTCTGATAGTACATCATCACAGTGACTCTTTTCTCTGACAGTACATCATCACAGTGACTCTTTTCTCTGATAGTACATCATCACAGTGACTCTTTTCTCTGATAGTACATGATCACAGTGACTCTTTTCTCTGACAGTACATCATCACAGTGACTCTTTTCTCTAATAGTACATCATCACAGTGACTCTTTTCTCTGACAGTACATCATCACAGTGACTCTTTTCTCTGATAGTACATCATCACAGTGACTCTTTTCTCTGATAGTACATCATCACAGTGACTCTTTTCTCTGACAGTACATCATCACAGTGACTCTTTTCTCTGATAGTACATCATCACAGTGACTCTTTTCTCTGACAGTACATCATCACAGTGACTCTTTTCTCTGATAGTACATCATCACAGTGACTCTTTTCTCTGATAGTACATCATCACAGTGACTCTTTTCTCTGACAGTACATCATCACAGTGACTCTTTTCTCTGATAGTACATCATCACAGTGACTCTTTTCTCTGATAGTACATCATCACAGTGACTCTTTTCTCTGATAGTACATCATCACAGTGACTCTTTTCCCTGATAGTACATCATCACAGTGACTCTTTTCTCTGATAGTACATCATCACAGTGACTCTTTTCTCTGATAGTACATCATCACAGTGACTCTTTTCTCTGATAGTACATCATCACAGTGACTCTTTTCTCTGATAGTACATCATCACAGTGACTCTTTTCTCTGATAGTACATCATCACAGTGACTCTTTTCTCTGATAGTACATCATCACAGTGACTCTTTTCTCTGATAGTACATCATCACAGTGACTCTTTTCTCTGATAGTACATCATCACAGTGACTCTTTTCTCTGATAGTACATCATCACAGTGACTCTTTTCTCTGATAGTACAGTCATTCACTTTCAAAATATACATAATATCGAATATTTTACGGAGAATAGAAAAATAATTTTTTTTTTATTTTGATGTGATTTTTTTCATATTGTTCATCTTAATTGCGATATCAATAGAGTTCCTTCTTATCACAGAATACTTTTACTCTCAATTGTAATTCTTTCATTTCCTCCATTGACAAAATGTTGACTTTTATAAACGAGGCTAAAGTAAAAAGACATTTTTGAACCGGTAGAAGGAGAATATTAATCTATTTTGGAACCTACTTCATGGAGGAAAATGAAGGGATTACTTTTCATTCAATGTGCATGCATTTAAAATATTGCTGTTCAATCTTAATATTAATGAATGACTTTACTGAATGAAAACGATGGTTCTTTTTATGGTTAAATATATTCAAATAATGATCATTGATCAAGTCATAACAAAACCTGAATAAAATAAATATTCAGTTACGAAAATGTCACCATAAATATTTTTTATGCAGTAGATATGTAGTTAGTTAATTATGAACAAAATGTGAACCCTCATTTATGGCTTTACGGCGGGTCTAGCGAGATGTAAATCATACATCATTACGCAAACTAAATCTTACCTCAATAACATAGCATCTAAATAATTAACTAATGCATCTAAATCAAGTCACCATCTCTAATTTATTTACATCTGTAAGAGAGAATCTGAGACAACAAATTAGGGGATAATAGATCTGAACATTTCTTTTTATTGCAGTAATGGCTCCAATGGTATTAAATTCACACACATTTCTATCCAGTGTCTGCTGGATTCAAGCCAACTCACTATACTCTGAATTATTATTATACATCATTATCCACCGTGGCAGTTCCCAGTAATCATTATATGCGGTAGGAATAGCATTGGAGGGGTTTATCTGAGGGCAGAGGTTCACTCTATGTTTCCCCTCTCTCTAATTTCCCGTCTGCCTCCCTCCCCTCCATTGTTTACATTGGTTGCCATGGAGACAACAAAATGGCTTCCCAGTCGGATGAGGGATGGAAGATATCTCACTGAAATCACTGCAGTTAATTGCACCGCAAAATAATAACATATATGATATTATTTTAAGGTGTAAGTGAAGTTATTATTGACTAGGAATAAATATGCATTGGAATTATTATTGAATTTATATTTGAATGTACATACGTTTTGCATAGAAACAAATTATTATATTTTGAAATAATTATAAGACCCCAGGTCATTTTTTAGTTTTAGAGATAGAAGAAAATAATTTTGAACATTTTCTATGAACATATGTATAATATTCCAATATATGAATATTCAATTAAATTACTAATCGTATAATTATATACATTTGTTGAATATCATTGATATTACAAATCACAAATAATATAACATAAAAAATTCTTTAAAGAATGAACTGTAAATAAAATATCTAATATTATACAGTGTAAAACTAGTTACATTAAGCCAGCAGAATTATAATCTTCTTATTTCCCATTAAGCTTCTTTAAACTTAATTAAAGCTAAATTATTTAGCTCTACCAAGGATATTCTAATATTTTTTTCGTCATTACGTAAGTAAATATTCATAAAGTTTAAGACTCGACACATATTAGTTAATCTGTCTATGACTCTAAATGCTATGTACTGCACTCATAAAACATAACAAATTCAGTTTAAATATGTATAAAAATGGATGTTTTAACTGACAAAAAAGGCAATCAGCTCATGCATTGCAAACTAAAAGTTAATATAAAATATAAAGGTATATAACATATAAAGGAATTAAAGGTATATATAATATGGAGATATTAAAGGTATATACAATATTAAAGGTATATACAATATAAACGTATACGTAATATAAAGGTATTGAATGTATATACATTTTCCACGCAATTTTGCCGATTCGCACAATCTCGAGAATGCGCTGCGAATGTTTAAACCCCTTTAACCCACTAATGCCGAGCGAGCGTTAATTTACCTTCATTCTCTTTATTATGAAATAGAATGCTATAATATTGTGTATAGGGGGTGTGCCGCCCCCAAACCCCCCTGCTAGGTTATTAAACAATCACGAAGTGAGCAGTACAGAAAACTAGCGGATACAACAAACTACATTACAGCCATTTAAGTTGAGTCTCAAAGTAATCTTCTAATGTTTATATACTAATGAAGATGAGGCTATTTGGAAACCTTCAACATCAATGATCGTTATGTAGTTTGTTGTATCCGCTAGTTTAGTTTGTTGTATTGGACACCTCATGAAAGATCTGGCAGGGAGGAGGAGGGGGGTTTGCCCCCCTCTACACACACATCAGTATTCTATTTCACAATAAATAAGATGAAGGTATTAACGTACGCTCTGCATTAAGGTACTGTTTGCATGCGGCCATTGTTGCGATCATCGCTCAGAAATAGGAATAGCATTGAACTAGTGCCCAGCGATAATCGCTGAGCGTTGATCGAAACAATCGCTGCATGCAAAACGTACCTTTAGGGGTTTAAAAACGCGCAGTGCATTCTCGAGATTTTGCGAATCGGCAAATTGCACGGAACATATATAATAAAGGTATTGAAGGTATAATACTATATATAATAAAGGTATTGTAGGTATAATACTATATATAATAAAGGTATTGAAGGTATAATACTATATATAATAAAGGTATTGAAGGTATAATACTATATATAATAAAGGTATTGAAGGTATAATACTATATATAATAAAGGTATTGAAGGTATAATACTATATATAATAAAGGTATTGAAGGTATAATACTATATATAATAAAGGTATTGTAACCACCTATACTATTTGCATGTCTATTGCTAATTAATTACTATCTAAGAATTTTATTGGGTGAATAAGTCAAAACACAACATTTAGCAGGGAGAGTATCTGCTACTTGCTACATGTAGCGACAGTATGCGCTACTTGCTACATGTAGCGACAGTATGCGCTACTTGCTACATGTAGCGACAGTATGCGCTACTTGCTACATGTAGCGACAGTATGCGCTACTTGCTACATGTAGCGACAGTATGCGCTACTTGCTACATGTAGCGACAGTATGCGCTACTTGCTACATGTAGCGACAGTATGCGCTACTTGCTACATGTAGCGACAGTATGCGCTACTTGCTACATGTAGCGACAGTATGCGCTACTTGCTACATGTAGCGACAGTATGCGCTACTTGCTACATGTAGCGACAGTATGCGCTACTTGCTACATGTAGCGACAGTATGCGCTACTTGCTACATGTAGCGACAGTATGCGCTACTTGCTACATGTAGCGACAGTATGCGCTCTTTGCTACATGTAGCGACAGTATGCGCTACTTGCTACATGTAGTGACAGTATGCGCTACTTGCTACATGTAGCGACAGTATGCGCTACTTGCTACATGTAGCGACAGTATGCGCTACTTGCTACATGTAGCGACAGTATGCGTTACTTGCTACATGTAGCGACAGTATGCACTACTTGCTACATGTAGCGACAGTATGCGCTACTTGCTACAGGTAGCGACAGTACACGCTACTTGCTACATGTAGCGACAGTATGCGCTACTTGCTACATGTAGCGACAGTATGCACTACTTGCTACATGTAGCGACAGTACACGCTACTTGCTACAGGTAGCGACAGTACACGCTACTTGCTACATGTAGCGACAGTATGCGCTACTTGCTAAAGGTAGCGACAGTACACGCTACTTGCTACATGTAGCGACAGTATGCGCTACTTGCTACATATAGCGACAGTATGCGCTACTTGCTACATGAAGCGACAGTATGCGCTACTTGCTACATGTAGCGACAGTATGCGCTACTTGCTACATGTAGCGACAGTATGCGCTACTTGCTACATGTAGCGACAGTATGCGCTACTTGCTACATGTAGCGACAGTATGCGCTACTTGCTACATGTAGTGACAGTATGCGCTACTTGCTACATGTAGCGACAGTATGCGCTACTTGCTACATGTAGCGACAGTATGCGTTACTTGCTACATGTAGCGACAGTATGCGCTACTTGCTACATGTAGCGACAGTATGCGCTACTTGCTACATGTAGCGACAGTATGCGTTACTTGCTACATGTAGCGACAGTATGCGCTACTTGCTACATGTAGCGACAGTATGCGCTACTTGCTACAGGTAGCGACAGTACACGCTACTTGCTACAGGTAGCGACAGTACACGCTACTTGCTACATGTAGCGACAGTATGCGCTACTTGCTACATGTAGCGACAGTATGCACTACTTGCTACATGTAGCGACAGTATGCGCTACTTGCTACATGTAGCGACAGTATGCGCTACTTGCTACATGTAGCGACAGTATGCGCTACTTGCTACATGTAGCGACAGTATGCACTACTTGCTACATGTAGCGACAGTATGCACTACTTGCCACATGTAGCGACAGTATGCGCTACTTGCTACATGTAGCGACAGTATGCGCTACTTGCTACATGTAACGACAGTATGCTCTACTTGCTACATGTAGCGACAGTACACGCTACTTGCTACATGTAGCGACAGTACACGCTACTTGCTACATGTAACGACAGTATGCTCTACTTGCTACATGTAGCGACAGTACACGCTACTTGCTACATGTAGCGACAGTACACGCTACTTGCTACATGTAACGACAGTATGCTCTACTTGCTACATGTAGCGACAGTACACGCTACTTGCTACATGTAGCGACAGTACACGCTACTTGCTACATGTAGCGACAGTACACGCCACTTGCTACATGTAGCGACAGTACACGCTACTTGCTACATGTAGCGACAGTATGCACTACTTGCTACATGTAGCGACAGTATGCACTACTTGCTACATGTAGCGACAGTATGCGCTACTTGCTACATGTAGCGACAGTATGCGCTACTTGCTACATGTAGCGACTGTATGCTCTACATGACAACTCGTCATAATTCAGAGTCTCGTTAGCTTTACCGCTACAGTCACTAGTAACAGTTTCACCTCACCGTACCACAGTGTATGTACACACGCAAGTGACTGTAGCAGAACAAACAGACGTACACATTAGTTTGAAATGGTGCATGATGTTTTAACAATATTCAAATGAGTCACGCACAGCCATCACAGCAATGAATGTAAATAGTAGATGTAAATTATCACCATTGGCAGGATATAGGGGGAAGGTTTGCCCCAATGAACACAACCTATGTTAACTTAGAAAGAAGTAGCGATACCATAGCTAATTTAACTATTACTTGTTAAAACGATACGCTTCAAATAATAAATAATAATGTCGTTAATAAATGGCACAAAGTTCCATATAATAGTTCAGTGGTACCAGTGGCTCTTTTTAATGATACACGACTTGAAGTAGAGTTTAATTGTTATCGTTAGTTACTATAGAGTTTATCGGTGCAGATACCGTATGATGACACTTATCGACAGTATCGGTTAAATAATTGATGACGGCGATTATTTATCCACCATTCTGTCGATTACTTATCGAATTGAATCGGAATTCGTTGATTCTTAATTTCAATGTAACAAAGCTTTTTATCTTGTGAATTGTATAGTAAGTTATTATACATAGAGGTATTAGTTACAGTAGTTATTGTACAGTGAGGTATTAGTTACAGTAGTTATTGTACAGTGAGGTATTAGTTACAGTAGTTATTGTACAGTGAGGTATTACTTACAGTAGTTATTGTACAGTGAGGTATTAGTTACAGTAGTTATTGTACAGTGAGGTATTAGTTACAGTAGTTATTGTACATAGAGGTATTAGTTACAGTAGTTATTGTACAGTGAGGTATTAGTTACAGTAGTTATTGTACATAGAGGTATTAGTTACAGTAGTTATTGTACAGTGAGGTATTAGTTACACTAGTTATTGTACAGTGAGGTATTAGTTACACTAGTTATTGTACAGTGAGGTATTAGTTACACTAGTTATTGTACAGTGAGGTATTACTTACAGTAGTTATTGTACAGTGAGGTATTAGTTACTGTAGTTATTGTACAGTGAGGTATTAGTTACAGTAGTTATTGTACATAGAGGTATTAGTTACAGTAGTTATTGTACAGTGAGGTATTAGTTACAGTAGTTATTGTACATAGAGGTATTAGTTACACTAGTTATTGTACAGTGAGGTATTAGTTACACTAGTTATTGTACAGTGAGGTATTAGTTACACTAGTTATTGTACAGTGAGGTATTAGTTACACTAGTTATTGTACAGTGAGGTATTAGTTACACTAGTTATTGTACAGTGAGGTATTAGTTACACTAGTTATTGTACAGTGAGGTATTAGTTACACTAGTTATTGTACAGTGAGGTATTAGTTACACTAGTTATTGTACAGTGAGGTATTAGTTACACTAGTTATTGTACAGTGAGGTATTAGTTACAGTAGTTTTTGTACATAGAGGTATTAGTTACAGTAGTTATTGTACAGTGAGGTATTAGTTACACTAGTTACTGTACAGTGAGGTATTAGTTACAGTAGTTATTGTACAGTGAGGTATTAGTTACAGTAGTTATTGTACAGTGAGGTATTAGTTACACTAGTTATTGTACAGTGAGGTATTAGTTACAGTAGTTATTGTACAGTGAGGTATTAGTTACAGTAGTTATTGTACAGTGAGGTATTAGTTACACTAGTTATTGTACAGTGAGGTATTAGTTACAGTGATAGGTATTAGTGTCTATATATTAGTGTTTTATTTTTGCGATATCAAGGAATATATGAAATGCATTAAATTCTTAAATAATATATACAATTATACATAATCTATCAGTTAGATAAATCATGTTAGTGTTAAATGAAATTGAAACTATAGATTAAAACTATAAATATAGCACTATATATATAACATAAAGGGTGATTATTAGGCAAAATTGAAAATATATAATTTCTTCAGCATGAAAATGAGGAGGTATTGAAAAATTTGTAAGGAAAATTATACCATCGTTTTATATTTTCATTTCTAGCATACATCACCTCTTTCACTTTATTCAGAGCCGAGTGCTTCATTCATGGATATGAAGAAGTTTCGTGTCAGAGACTCAATTAAATTCTTAATTAACTTTATGAACAATTGAAAAGTGACTATAGCCTGCTGAAATAATTGATGTATTATTCAAAACACAGTTTATATTTCACTCCACTTTATTTGGAGTGTCAGTCAGTGATTACTATAAGGAAACTAAATAACATTTCTAAGTATATTTAAAATGGCAATTGTATATTAAAGAGAAAGAAGCTTAGAAAAATTACCTCTGTATTCTAATCATAAAAATTCCTAATTTAATGAAAAATATGAGTCTATATTATATCCTATAACTTCAATGGCATATAATTCAAGTTAAATATATATGTATAAATACCTAATAAATAATATATATAGTTTGATTAATATGTATGATCATAATACCAATAACACTCCGAACCTTTGTTTTGTTTAATATCAATTGATAAGATTTAATATTGTATTTACTCCATGGTTGCTTTACTGAATATTTATTTGGGTGAATAATCATTGAGGGAATGCCATTTATCGATACAGAGTAAATGTAAATTAGCCAATTCATTTTACTCATTAATCTATATAATGTAGAGAAAATATTAAACCAAGAAAATTAGTGAAAAAAATATTAGTTACACTTGGAAAATTCAGTAAATTGTAGAAGAATAATTGACGATTATTGGGGGATGCAGTACGCACATTGGTGGAATTTTAGACAGATCGTTAAATGTAGTTACTGTATCGGTAATATGTAGTTACAGTATCGGTTAAATGTAGTTACAGTATCGGTAATATGTAGTTACAGTATCGGTAAAATGTAGTTACAGTATCGGTAAAATGTTGGAAGAACATTGGTAAATTGTAGGAAAAATATCGGTAAAATGTAGGTAAAAATTAACTAAAAGTAGAACATTGCTAAAATGAAGGAAAACACCGGTATAACATGCTGTAGTACTGATATATCAGACTGTAGCACTGATGTAGCTAGTACTGATATAGCACACTGTAGCACTACTGTAGAACTGATATAGCACACTGTAGCACTGCTGTAGTACTGATATAGCACACTGTAGCACTGCTGTAGTACTGATATAGCACACTGTAGCACTGCTGTAGTACTGATAAAGCACACTGTAGCACTGCTGTAGTACTGATAAAGCAGACTGTAGCACTGCTGTAGTACTGATAAAGCACACTGTAGCACTGCTGTAGTACTGATATAGCACACTGCAGCACTGCTGTAGTACTGATATAGCACACTGTAGCACTGCTGTAGTACTGATATAGCACACTGTAGCACTGCTGTAGTACTGATATAGCACACTGTAGCACTGCTGTAGTACAGATATAGCACACTGTAGCACTGCTGTAGTACTGATATATCAGACTGTAGCACTGCTGTAGTACTGATATAGCACACTGTAGCACTGCTGTAGTACTGATATAGCACACTGTAGCACTGCTGTAGTACTGATATAGCACACTGTAGCACTGCTGTAGTACTGATATATCAGACTGTAGCACTGCTGTAGTACTGATAAAGCAGACTGTAGCACTGCTGTAGCAGCGCCATGATATCGCATGCTAAGTGCTGTCGTGTGGAGGTCTTTATCACTCAATATCTCTGTTAATATTAACCTAACTTATAAAGCTATGAAGTAGTCTGTGGAGCATATCTTCATTGACAGAAATAATTTCATAATCGTCAGAGCCAACTTCTTTCTTCGGTAATCATTATATAGAGTCTGTCATCAGTAATTTGACAAAACGTAAGACCCATTTTGTGATAGTACTATCACTAGAACTAGCAACCAGTCAATTTGACTGGTTTCTACTTTTCAAACATTTGTATCTCTTAAATTATAATTGGTAGATACTTTAAATTTCTTCCTTGTTAATATAACGAGATAATGTCTCGGTATAATAACAATGAAAAAGTATTTACCAATAATAAATTATAAGATAGAAATGTTTGAAAAGTAAAAAGCAGTCAAATTGACTGGTTGGTAGAATAATAATTCTAGCGTTAAGAATATCTTTTTAACCATGCTGCATTGCAACTTTTTAATTGTTCTCTCATTTACATTTTATGTATTTATTATTTTTTATTGATTTTTTTTACAAATTTTACAAAAAATCAAAATACAAAAGCAGTTGAAGTAATGAATCAATAGTGATTTTTTTACTCGGAGTAAAATTATAAAAAATAATCAAATATATATTAATCCTACTTAAATATATAAGCTGTTAATTTTAAAGAACATATATTAGGCACGAAGAGTTATATTTAAAAAATTAAAATTAACTGATGAATATCTGATAGAATATTATTAGTTTCAGTTATTTTCTCGATTGAAGTCAGTAAAATCTAATCAACAAGTGTAACCAAATTCACACGAGAGCTGGTATTATAAATTCCACATTCTCTCTCACTTGAGCACATTATAACATAAAGCTAATTGCACATTAATAATGTAAGTGCTTATTCGTCAGTCCCATTTCTTGCAAGCAGACATCAATAGTATTTAGTGGTGACTTTAACACCTTTCTAATGGCACGCTAACTAACGTATGCAGAAACAGCGTGATTTTATCAATGAAGTCTGTCACGAGAATCACTCTGTGTCACTCCGTAAAGCACGAAACACGTGCTTCATTCATGGATCTGAAGAAGTTTCGTGTCAGAGACCCATACGTGTCGCGGGGGTCTGCGTGAGGGGCCTACCGCACGAATAATATTCTGCACGAATCTTCGGTAGCTGCACGTGGTGGACTGGCTCAGCTACTCATGGAATATAGCCATCAGTTAGAGTATCTCAGGCAATGGCATGGTAATGTGACAGACAAGAGGCACACCTTACGTGCTACTTTATAAGTTCATTAGATGCATCAATCACTGCAAAGAATGCACTCACGGAAAAGAATGTATATAAATACAGAGGACTTGAAAAAAATTAAAGTAAGTACATGCAATAATTCCAATGCGAAGAATACATATAGTTATATATAGGGATAATATTTGACGAACAATAACTCTTTAAGCATGAGATGAACTTGGTACATAAGAAATGCTAATTACTGTAATAATTAGAAAAGTAATTTATTCACCAATATACAATTAGGAGGTGTTTAATTGTTCCGTAAGATATCATTTTGCCTAGTAAAGACCTACATAAAAAAATAAAACTATTATCCGATAATGCTTTGTATAAATAAACCAAACTATCAATATCAATTATGTATATAAATGCATTTCATTTCTATTCACACACTGTAACGAAATAGAGAGAAGTTAATGAATACCTTAAAGCATATCGTGGAAGAATGGAAGTCTTTGGAATTAACCAGACAAAGCTAAGGCAATTACTAGACAATATTCTATCGAAAAGTATAGCCCATAATTATAAGAGTTCTGTGGAAATGGACGGGGAAGTAACTGATAGTTAGATCCATTGGGTAAAGTACACCAAGTACTTATCACTGTACTTCACTGTACTTATCACTGTACTTCATAGTTCTCAATGCAAGTCATCAGGCATTGTGAAGACATTGTCACTGTTAGCAATGAAATGAATTAAACCGAGACACGCACTCTCAGAATATCTTTTTATTATTAACCTTAGAATATCTTTCTAATAATAACATTAGAATATCTTTCTAATAATAACATTAGAATATCTTACTAGTACTAACCTTAGAATATTTTTCTAGTACTAACCTTAGAATATCTTTCTAGTACTAACCTTAGAATATCTTTCTAATAATAACATTAGAATATCTTACTAGTACTAACCTTAGAATATCTTTCTAATAATAACATTAGAATATCTTTCTAATAATAACATTAGAATATCTTACTAGTACTAACCTTAGAATATTTTTCTAGTACTAACCTCAGAATATCTTTCTAGTACTAACCTTAGAATATCTTTCTAATAATAACATTAGAATATCTTACTAGTACTAACCTTAGAATATCTTTCTAATAATAACATTAGAACATCTTTCTAGTACTAACCTTAGAACATCTTTCTAGTACTAACCTTAGAACATGTTTCTAGTACTAACCTTAGAATATCTTTCTAATAATAACATTAGAATATCTTTCTAATAATAACATTAGAATATCTTTCTAATAATAACATTAGAATATCTTTCTAATAATAACATTAGAATATCTTACTAGTACTAACCTTAGAATATCTTTCTAATAATAACATTAGAACATCTTTCTAGTACTAACCTTAGAACATGTTTCTAGTACTAACCTTAGAATATCTTTCTAATAATAACATTAGAATATCTTTCTAATAATAACCTTAGAATATCTTTCTAATAATAACCTTAGAATATCTTTCTAATAATAACATTAGAATATCTTTCTAATAATAACATTAGAATATCTTTCTAATAATAACATTAGAATATCTTACTAGTACAAACCTTAGAACATCTTTCTAATAATAACATTAGAATATCTTTCTAATAATAACATTAGAATATCTTACTATAGTATAAACCTTACAATATCTTACTAGTATAAACCTTATAATATCTTACTAGTATAAACCTTAGAATATCTTACTAGTATAAACCTTACAATATCTTACTAGTATAAACCTTACAATATCTTACTAGTATAAACCTTACAATATCTTACTAGTATAAACCTTAGAATATCTTACTAGTATAAACCTTAGAATATCTTACTAGTATAAACCTTAGAATATCTTACTAGTATAAACCTTAGAATATCTTCAATGGTCATTGAATCACTAAAGTCTATGTTTTTATAGGTAAGTCCGGTAACGTATATCGCCAAAAAGTATTTCGTTACATTTGATGAATGCAGTGTGTAAATATAGTATAAGTGTAATAGTTTGATAGAATAAGACGAAGTAATTTGATTTAGTGTATTTTACATTCACAATTATATATAATTTAGAATACTTTAAAAAGTAGTACTGTCACAATAGGTATTAGGTATGTTACAATAATGTTCTCAGTCATAGCAGTAGTTATGAAGTTTGTCATCAGTTTAGTTGGTTATATCAGCAGTATTCGAAAAAATAGAGTAGATAGAAATTTAAACACTGTTAATTTATATTGATTTGGAAAAATATATATGGAAGGGAATTCAAAGGGAAGGGAAATATTCAAATAAGATAAAAAAGGAAATTAATTTTAAATTCTTTGAGAATTGATGGGGGTTTTGTTACAGAAATTTAGTTGACTATTTGTAACAGTAAAAATAATATTAATTAACAACTATCGGCAAATGGCATTATCTCTTCTAATATATATTTTTGCATCTCAAATCTTAAATTCAAATGAACTAAAATAATTGTATTAATGGAACAAGTAGAATATTAAAGTACGAATTATTATAATTAAGTTATATCTATATATGTACATGAATAAAATGATAATTCTGAAATTTGGAATAGATGTAAAAAGAAAATATTATCATGATTTTGTTCGTGCTTGAATTTGGCTACTACAGCCAATAGAAAACGAGTTTATTTAATAGAAAACGAATATTTTAAGAGTAACTTCAACGCTTTGTATCAGCTTCACATTTTCACTTCGGGAGACGTGACTGGATTCATTTGAAAGAATAGGAGTTGTTTCACGATATAATATTGAGACATTTGAAATTGAAAATATTGTTTGGAAGTTTTATTTGAAAAAAATTATTTTGGGAAATACTATTTTCAACATGTTTATAAATTTTTTTTAAGTTATAGCTATGTTTTCTTTCTAATTCATATAAAAAAAATCATATTTCTCCTTCGAACGAGTCATGCCACGTCTCTCTACAGCAAAAACAGATATAGAGTGTCAATCATGCCAAAACATAAGTGTTCATGAGAGACATAAACATCCCTACCATCAGGTAATCCCACTCTAGAAGGATTTATAAAGCAATACACCCTGCTAATGCAAAAGTCAGGGTGGCACTGATTTCCTATTGGAGCCTATAAACTATAGACTCAGAGTGTAGAGATGGCTGGTTTTCTCCACAATCTATCCCCCCGCCACTGCACAAAAGCGCTACAGACATGATATGACTGTAATATTTACACAGTGTATTCTAAACACCTGTAGGTGGGTTTATTTTTATTAATTTTTGGCGACCTCCTTATATCAAATAGGGAGAATTGTTTATTCATTTTCACCACATTAAATTAAAAAGGCTGAATATATCATTATCCTTATCGCGAATCAAATTTATTGCCATGCGTGACAAAGAGACATCAATAATCAAAGTGACTTCAAATATAATTCAGCACTATTAATAAACAACTTACAGAAAACAAACAAATATGGTGTAGTGACAAATGAAGTGGTAACGTTAACAGTGACAAATGAAGTGGTAACGTTAACAGTGACAAATGAAGTGGTAACGTTAACAGTGACAAATGAAGTGGTAACGTTAACAGTGACAAATGAAGTGGTAACGTTAACAGTGACAAATGAAGTGGTAACATTGACTTTACTCACATCTAAATCAATTGACTTGGTGAAATAAATCAAAAGTGGTTAGCAACATCCGTGACTCGTTAATGTAACTTCTTTGTGGTTTATTCTTAGTCATTACAGACATTAGCTGTTCAGTTGAGCGTAAAACTTACTAACAACTTCATGAAGTACATATAATAAGTACTTAAGTAAGTACCTATAAGAAGTACGTAAGTAAGTACCTATAAGTATATAAGTAAGTACCAATAAGAGGTACGTAAGAAAGTACCTATAAGAAGTACGTAAGTAAGTACCTATAAAAAGTACTTTATTAAGTACCTATAAGTATATAAGTAAGTACCAATAAGAAGTACGTAAGTAAGTACACGATTGAACATTGTCTTAAAAATGTTAGAGCAGAGGTAAAAAAATGCAGTTAATGGTAAAGATAGTACAGCTAATGGTAAAGATAGTACAGCTAATGGTAAAGATAGTACAGTTAATGGTAAAGATAGTACAGCTAATGGTAAAGATAGTACAGCTAATGGTAAAGATAGTACAGTTAATGGCAAAGATAGTACAGCTAATGGTAAAGATAGTACAGTTAATGGCAAAGATAGTACATCTAATGGTAAAGATAGTACAGTTAATGGCAAAGATAGTACGTTAATGGCAGAGATAGTACAGTTAATGGTAAAGATAGTACAGTTAATGGCAAAGATAGTACAGCTAATGGCAGAGATAGTACAGTTAATGGCAAAGATAGTACAGCTAATGGCAGAGATAGTACAGTTAATGGCAAATATAGTACAGCTAATGGCAGAGATAGTACAGTTAATGGCAAAGATAGTACAGTTAATGGCAAAGATAGTACAGTGATCGTATTTAATGGTACTATCACTCAATACTCTCCATTAGATAATGAGGGCAACATAGAAATATATTTTATATCATAATTACCACTGCAGTACTCCATTCACAATTAACTAATAAAAATATTAAATAATTTAGTCATCCACTCATGGGTGAGACTACAATATTATTATTAGCTACAAGGCGATGTCAGTGACAATATTAAGTCAAATTCATTATATTACTCGATCCCTTCCTTTTCATAATATTCAGCTAGAAATAAGAGGAATGAGAAGAGGTACATAAAGCAGCCAGACTAACGTCACAGTGTTCCATACGGCAGTCCCCCTTTGCTCGTTTATATTCCGCAGTATAAACACTAATGTACTATTAAGAGAAGGGGGGGGGGGCTGAGTTACAGCAAAATACTTCGTCAACGTCAATGTTCATTTAAAGAAAGAATGAAGTTAAAGCGTAGATAAGAGACAAATAGAAGTGGTGGTGTGCAGTAGTTTTAGCTAGATAAGAGGTATTTATAAGTTAGATATGAGTGCATACGAGTAAGTCGGTTATAGAGGGGCCTATATAGCGTATTGATCTTAGGGGTCAAAGCTAGAGGGGGGTAGGTACCCTCACCAACACAAATACTTACCCCCAATGCTATAATATGGCTAATATCAAGAGAAAACAACCCTAATAAAGAACTGATTGGCATACCGAAAGTACATGTCATGAACTAAAGACAAAATAACCTTGGTATTAGTTCATTGTCATGAATAAGTAATTAAATAACAACCTAACAGGTATTAGTAAATTATATTGATCTTATATTTGAGTTAATGATTTAAGATATATTATTAAAGTTATATATTATTCATTTATATATGATTTAAGTTACGAGTTTAAATGAAACCAGGTTGCAGTTAGTTTAATAATGGAATATAAATCATATAGCATATTAATACATTATTTAAGAGCATCAAAAGAAATATTTTTCTTCAACGTATTTGATGTGTTGAACAAATGTCGATAAAAAGACCGAATTAATTAATCTTAATTATTGCTGTAATATTAATTAAAAAAACATAACATTTTACCATGAGTCTATTACAAAAACATGTCAATGACATTCTTTTTATAGGCATTTATATCTAAAAAAAGATAAATTCATTGATTTTGTGATAAATTAATAAAAGTAAATACTATCTTAAAAAGTAGTTGATTCGTTACTTGAAATAAAAAGCAGATAATAACACCTCTACAAACAATCATATAGATCATTAATGGAGAAAAACTAATGGATAAATTAGAGTAAGTTCTGTAGGCGGAAATGAAGTTCATCATTAGAAAAGTTTAGTCATCAGGTACAGTGAGAGAGGTGGGGCAATTGAAACTAATCAGTGGAACTTTGGGGACTAGCAGTCACTGTGACTGCTATGACTAACAGTCACTTAAACTGCTGTGACTAACAGTCACAGTGACTGCTATGACTAACAGTCACTGTGACTGCTAAGATTGACAGTCACTGTGACTGCTATGACTAACAGTCACTGTGACTGCTATGACTAACAGTCACTGTGACTGCTATGACTAACAGTCACTGTGACTGCTATGACTAACAGTCACTGTGACTGCTATGACTAACAGTCACTGTGACTGCTATGATTGAAAGTCACTGTGACTGCTATGACTAACAGTCACTGTGACTGCTATGATTGACAGTCACTGTGACTACAATGACAATCAAAAGTAAGTGACAGTCATCAAGGCAGTGTCACACTTCTCATCGGTGTGACTCTTCCCGGTGTGAGGCACAATAAGGGAGTCACACCCCCCGGGGTAAGGCTACTCACCACCTCAATGGGGGGTAGAGTAGGGGGGGGGGGCAAGCAATGGAGGATGGGGAAGGGATGCTAATAATAATATTCTTAAATTGATAGCAATTTGATGTTTAAATGAAGTGCTATTGTAATTACAGACTAAGAATATATATTTAATTGATTGCAACAACAACAATATTTTCGTTGCTTTAAGGTCCTCTCCAGACACCCGGAAAAAAATTAGTAAATTACATACTATTATATAACTAAGGTCTAGGATCATTATTTAGCAAACCGCATACAATTCGGTTCAGTATATATTATATTTTTTATTTTAAAGTTTTTAATACTCTGTGTACAACATTTGTACAATTTAACCTGAGGCTGAGGGAGAAGATTGTACACTCTTTGTTTGGATTTAAAATTTGAATTTTATAAACAAACAATGCATATTCGGCTTCAATTAAAGATTTAAATTATTTCCTGACATATAAAAACGTTTCTAAAATAATGTTCTCCAATTAATCTTTACAGGAATGTTTAATATTGTATTGATTATACGTACCTAATAGACATTCAAAATTAACGATGTACATTCTTTTTCTAAAGATTGAAAATTAGCAAGTCGGAAGTAAAAGGACTATTGCAGAATTTTGATTATAATTAATATTAAACATATAAAATGAATTATTTGCTATTAAATATCATGGGGTTAATAGGAAAATGAGAAGTAACATTGGCCTCATCGATTGAAACACTAATAAAGTTAATTCAAATGACTTTATTTGAATCTGATTTTTAATAATTAAATTACAAATGTCTGTATCAAATAACAACACAATAAAAAAGAAATGTATTCTTAAATTTTTAAAATTAAAATTGTTTGCCACTAGAACATTAAGTAATTAAAATAAAGTAATTAATGTTAGCTAATTGCCATATATTTTATACTACTAACAAAATTAAACAATCATAGGGGTGTTAGAAGACTATTATTCTACAGCATACAAATTTCATAGAGATGTACTATCAGAGAAAAGAATCACTGTGATGATGTACTATCAGAGGAAAGAGTCACTGTGATGATGTACTATCAGAGAAAAGAGTCACTGTGATGATGTACTATCAGAGAAAAGAGTCACTGTGATGATGTACAATCAGAGAAAAGAGTCACTGTGATGATGTACTATCAGAGAAAAGAGTCACTGTGATGATGTACTATCAGAGAAAAGAGTCACTGTGATGATGTACTATCAGAGAAAAGAGTCTCTGTGATGATGTACTATCAGAGAAAAGAGTCACTGTGATGATGTACTATCAGAGAAAAGAGTCACTGTGATGATGTACTATCAGAGAAAAGAGTCACTGTGATGATGTACTATCAGAGAAAAGAGTCACTGTGATGATGTACTATGAGAGAAATGAGTCACTGTGATGATGTACTATCAGAGAAAAGAGTCACTGTGATGATGTACTATCAGAGAAAAGAGTCACTGTGATGATGTACTATCAGAGAAAAGAGTCACTGTGATGATGTACTATCAGAGAAAAGAGTCACTGTGATGATGTACTATCAGAGAAAAAAGTCACTGTGATGATGTACTATCAGAGAAAAGAGTCACTGTGATGATGTACTATCAGAGAAAAGAGTCACTGTGATGATGTACTATCAGAGAAAAGAGTCACTGTGATGATGTACTATCAGAGAAAAGAGTCTCTGTGATGATGTACTATCAGAGAAAAGAGTCACTGTGATGATGTACTATCAGAGAAAAGAGTCTCTGTGATGATGTACTATCAGAGAAAAGAGTCACTGTGATGATGTACTATCAGAGAAAAGAGTCACTGTGATGATGTACTATCAGAGAAAAGAGTCACTGTGATGATGTACTATGAGAGAAAAGAGTCACTGTGATGATGTACTATGAGAGAAAAGAGTCACTGTGATGATGTACTATCAGAGAAAAGAGTCACTGTGATGATGTACTATCAGAGAAAAGAGTCACTGTGATGATGTACTATCAGAGAAAAGAGTCACTGTGATGATGTACTATCAGAGAAAAGAGTCACTGTGATGATGTACTATCAGAGAAAAAAGTCACTGTGATGATGTACAATCAGAGAAAAGAGTCACTGTGATGATGTACTATCAGAGAAAAGAGTCACTGTGATGATGTACTATCAGAGAAAAGAGTCACTGTGATGATGTACTATCAGAGAAAAGAGTCACTGTGATGATGTACTATCAGAGAAAAGAGTCACTGTGATGATGTACTATCAGAGAAAAGAGTCACTGTGATGATGTACTATCAGAGAAAAGAATCACTGTGATGATGTACTATCAGAGAAAGAGTCACTGTGATGATGTACTATCAGAGAAAAGAGTCACTGTGATGATGTACTATCAGAGAAAAGTCACTGGGATGATGTACTATCAGAGAAAGAGTCACTGTGATGATGTACTATCAGAGAAAAGAGTCACTGTGATGATGTACTATCAGAGAAAAGAGTCACTGTGATGATGTACTAACAGAGAAAAGAGTCACTGTGATGATGTACTATCAGAGAAAAGAGTCACTGTGATGATGTACTATCAGAGAAAAGAGTCACTGTGATGATGTACTATCAGAGAAAAGAGTCACTGTGATGATGTACTATCAGAGAAAAGAGTCACTGTGATGATGTACTATCAGAGAAAAGAATCACTGTGATGATGTACTATCAGAGAAAAGAGTCACTGTGATGATGTACTATCAGAGAAAAGAGTCACTGTGATGATGTACTATCAGAGAAAAGAGTCACTGGGATGATGTACTATCAGAGAAAAGAGTCACTGTGATGATGTACTATCAGAGAAAAGAGTCACTGTGATGATGTACTATCAGAGAAAGAGTCACTGTGATGATGTACTATCAGAGAAAAGAGTCACTGTGATGATGTACTATCAGAGAAAAGAGTCACTGTGATGATGTACTATCAGAGAAAATAGTCACTGCAATAAGTTCATGTACCCATACAAATTTTAATACATATATATATACAAGCATTAATATTAGTACATCATCTTTATTTAACTGTTAAACAAGCAAAGTGTGATATAATCTTCGCAAAGACAATTCACTTCAATAGTAACAGAGATGTAATTGTATCTAACAACTACCAACGGAAAGAACTTAATGTGCATTATGCAAATACAGAGTGTAATGCACCTAGGAATTATTAAGCCATCAATTTCAAGGAATACCTTCTAATTATAGTATTAACTTTAATTCCCTCAACGAGACAAACCTGATACGAGATAATAAGATAAAAGATGCACACGACCACATGATGCACAATGAAGGAGATGAAGGAGATGCATTGGAGTGATACAGGAGCAGAGTTGAAAATGATACAGAAGCTGTAATGAAGATGATACAGGAAGGGCATTTAAATTCATACAGGAGCTGCAACTAAAATGATACAGGAAGGGCATTTAAATTGATACAGGAGCTGCAACTAAAATGATACAGGAAGGGTATTTAAATTGATACAGGAGCTGCAACTAAAATGATACAGGAAGGGCATTTCAATTCATACAGGAGCTGCAACTAAAATGATACAGGAAGGGCATTTAAATTGATACAGTAGCTGTAATAAAGACACAGGAAAGGCATATAAAGTGATACAATATAGCTGTAATAAAATTAATACAGAATTGCATTTATAAGATGTAACATTAATTTTCTCCATTCATTGTTTTTGTGTTGAATTCACTACAGCACTAATAATTTACATGCTTATGTCAGAGGATATTAACACGAAGTTAGTAGTTGTAATTATCTTATTAATGAAATATTTTCCTACAGCACAGTAAATGTGTACCTAATTCAGTCTCCCTTGCTAATAATATTGTAGTTAACATTAACGAATATTAAGAACATATAAATATTTGCCTTATACAATATTTATGCATCATAATTGGTATGATATTATTGGTAGGAAATATTTTCCATGTTTCAGATTAGTTAGAGGAAATAAGCGAGAATGTTAATGGGGTGAAATAAATAGCACTCCCTGGTAGCACACCGGGGACAACTATCCCAGTTGGTGGCAAATAAAAAGTGACTGTAGACTGTTATTCAAATTCTTTAATTGATTATAAATTATCTAATTATTTATCTTTCGTAATAAACGAGGATTGAAATAGAAAAAATACAGCCCGGAACAAAAAACAATCAGGGGTCTTAATAGGAGCTTACAGATGGATATGTATTTAATAATTTAATAATTATTTGCTCTTGCAATAGAAATGGCTTAGATTTATATATAAATGTTGTAAAAGGCCTTAGAAATTAGAATCCATTTTTGTGGGTTAGTTTTACTTATTAAACCAATGAATTGAGAGTAAATTTAAGCAACATTTAAAAAACGGAGAGATTAAAATGTACTCAAAATTGGATGGAAAAATACCTGAGAATTTGTTTCTAATAGTCCAACAACTGTTAGTAAAAAACACTCAGATTAATTGGTAGAGTGTGAGATTACTAACAAAGTGATTTAACGCGTGGTTGCATGATAATATTCCAAACAAAACTGCATGATGGGGTCAATTTGACCCAAATATTTTTTTATCAAAGTAAAAAGTATTTAATAGAAAATAAAGCACTTTTTTAGCAATGTTTCCTTTTTAATCAAAATATAAAAGAAAAACAAATACTCACACCTCTTCCTACAAATAAAAATCAAGTGATACATTTAGAACAATTTACAAATCACCATTGCCCGAACACTACTGTGATACGTAGTGATACCTGTGATACGTAGTAACTTCCTCTGAATGAAGTTTTGGTGCAGGCTACCATATATTTTATAGTAAAATAACTGGTTGAATACGTTTTTGATATACATAAAGATATTAAAACCGAGTGAGGTCATTTTGACCCCAGTTATGCATGAATAGTGTGACCATTTAGTAGGCTAGGATCATACATAATATTTTTTGAAATTACTGACCATAAACATAATTTTCAGTGATTTGAGAAAAGTCACAATGCCATGTTCAAATATACGCATTATCATTAGGGTCATTTTATGCATAGTGCGGTCATTTTGACCCCTCTATGCATGCACAGGTTGAAACATTGCACATGTGGTTAAATCCTTAAGACTCTGTTACAAGTCGGTTAGAAGGCAATTAAGGCGGTGGCTGCAAATAAAATGCTTTACTGTCCCAGTCTAGAGATGGGAAGATTGGTGCATAGTTGCTATGGCTACCCTGATGCTAATTTCCGCGGACTGGCATACATTGAGGTAAATGACAGGGTGAAACTGTCCCTAGTAGCTATGATGTGACACAGAAATAACCCTAACTAGGGGGTAGGAGAAAGCCAAACAGTCCTGTGTGACGTCATGATAATTAGACATGGAGGTAAATTAAAGGTATGTGACATTATGCAGAGATAGTAACTGATAGTGTGACAGAGATAGTAACTGATAGTGTGACAGAGATAGTAACTGATAGTGAGACAGAGATAGTAACTGATAGTGTGACAGAGATAGTAACTGATAGTGAGACAGAGATAGTAACTGATAGTGTGACAGAGATAGTAACTGATAGTGTGACAGAGATAGTAACTGATAGTGTGACAGAGATAGTAACTGATAGTGTGACAGAGATAGTAACTGATAGTGTGACAGAGATAGTAACTGATAGTGAGACAGAGATAGTAACTGATAGTGTGACAGAGATAGTAACTGATAGTGTGACAGAGATAGTAACTGATAGTGTGACAGAGATAGTAACTGATAGAGTGACAGAGATAGTAACTGATAGTGAGACAGAGATAGTAACTGATAGTGTGACAGAGATAGTAACTGATAGTGTGACAGAGATAGTAACTGATAGAGTGACAGAGATAGTAACTGATAGTGAGACAGAGATAGTAACTGATAGTGTGACAGAGATAGTAACTGATAGTGTGACAGAGATAGTAACTGATAGAGTGACAGAGATAGTAACTGATAGTGAGACAGAGATAGTAACTGATAGTGTGACAGAGATAGTAACTGATAGAGTGACAGAGATAGTAACTGATAGTGTGACAGAGATAGTAACTGATAGTGTGACAGAGATAGTAACTGATAGTGTGACAGAGATAGTAACTGATAGTGTGATAGAGATAGTAACTGATAGTGTGACAGAGATAGTAACTGATAGTGTGACAGAGATAGTAACTGATAGTGTGACAAGAGATAGTAACTGATAGTGTGACAAGAGATAGTAACTGATAGAGTGACAGAGATAGTAACAAATAGTGTGACAACCAAATAATAGTTGTTATCTATTTTGAAATACATATTTATCACATTACTTCTCTTTCACAAATATGCTAAATCATTAAAATAAATAGAAAAAATTAACAAATTATCAGTATTTAAATCATCAATTAATTAATATCAGCAAGGCATTTGAACTTGAATTACAGTTTCTATGATGTGAAGCACTTGATTGAAGACGATAGAAATTGTATATATAATCCACATCTATTCTGAAGAAAAGCACGAAGAGAACAGAGAATTAGTCCTCAGTAATAGAATCCCTAACTGCTACTCACCAGCAAAGCAGCTTTTAGTTCTGAGGTAAGAGACGGAGAGTCTGAGGATGGACAGTCTGTCCAGTTTGCTGAGGATATTCTGTTCGAAGGGGAGGAGGGAGGCGATGGTGTCCAGCTCCCCATTGAGTCTCTCTCTGTGTCTCTTGGAGGGGTTGCTCTTCGTTTGGGTGTCTTTGGGTGTTGGCTTCACGCTGAGAAAAAAAGAAGCAATGAGTCAAGGGGCTAATGCGGGGAAATTAAAACGTAAAGCGAGAGTTATAAGTTTATTTGTATATTAAGGATGACCTAAAATAGATCCGTAACGTAGCTTTATTTGAAATTTCGATACAGTTAAAGAGTAAGTTAAGAATTGGTTCTCGGTTTCACATCTTCGTTCATATAAGAAAAAACGTTCTAATAATTATTGAATTTTTATTTTTATTATATTGTTTTTCCTTATATGACAATTTTTATAAGAAATATCGTTCTTATATGACCGACCGACAATCGTAACCAACTCTGAAATTTATATCATACAATTTTCAGCAATAAGGCTGCTTCACACATGAAAGGGATCCGTCCGGGACGTCACCGGTTCGTCTCCGTCACTCTCTTCTCAGTGATTCAGTGTCAGTGAAAAAATATATCGTTACTTTAATTTCAACGGAAATATTCACACAGTACCGGCTCCTCACAGTGATAAAAAATCACTGACCGGTGACGTCCCGGACGGATCCCTGTGATGTGTGAAGAAGCCTTTAACTTCTTATTGAAGGTCAATACTCAACATACAATGAACAATGGAAAATCTCTACATTATTCGTTGAAGCACAACTGAGTTTTAATATCAGTATAAATAATGACATATTCAACCTTATCACAAATTTCAGGCTTTTCCGACAGTTGGAAAGTATCGTGGTGAATAAATGCATGTGGGTGGGACGAAACAGACCAAGTACCGTGGGAGAAATCTGTTAAACACCATGCAATCAGCCTAAGAATTGCTCTAATGGACCACTTATGATAGCTCTAATGTATCCGATAATTTGGTGCTATACTCCAGTTCTAATGACGGTATATACGAACTCCATTAGCTCAGTGACTGCAGGCTGGAGCGTCTTTTTTTTCTAGGGTTTTTTAAGTCTTTCCACCAGACATTTTGCTAAGCTCCTCCTACTTTTTCCATGAGAATATAAGAAAAAACAATATAATTATTATTTATTTCAGTTGGTAACCATGATACCTGCAGTTGGTAACCATGATAACTGCAGGCATCATGGATACCAACTGAAATAAATAATAATTATATCAATTTTTCTTATATTCTCGTTGAAAAAGTAGGAGGAGCTTAGCAAAAAGTCTGGTGAAAAGACTTAAAAAACCATACGTGTGTACGGCCCTTTACCGAGATGATGCAGTTGTATTGAAGTAACTGACAGAGAGATACTATCACACTAGACTTGCTAATGACATATATAACACATTCCGTGATAGAAGTAGCGTGAAGTTACTTCTAAAACTGAGAGCAATAAGATTTCTCCTTAGCAACATCTTCATGGTTACTGATTTCTGACCAACTTTCATGTACAGTATATTTTGTTTTATATATATTCTTAGGGCAGCACAGTTAAAAAAATTCAACGTCTCAAGAATTAAAATAAATCCTGTGAACATGAATTCAATCACAGTACACTTTGAATAGTATTGTCACTTAACATTCTTACTAAGTGTTTATGCTTATGTTCAATGACTTGCTTTCAATGCATATAATTTTTTGTAAATATCATATACAATTATGAAATATTAACAATGCATGCAATTAAAAAGAAACTTTGCTCATTGACGCTGAGTAAAATGTCACGTTTTCTCCGTGTAGGATTTGCTGTATTTTAACTAAATTAGACCATAGAACATCATATTTAACAGTCTGATAACCTCACAAATGACAGACACTCGAGATAATTTGGGGCTTAGCACTTTAATGCTCTTGAAACAGCTGAGGGAGAGAATCGGATCAGAAAAAGGGAGAGCATTTGGATTGACTTTCAGACTCGTTACCTATCTAGTTTGTAGTATTCAAGATCCAGAGGAAGTATTATTTACAAACGACTTGAATGAGAGGTTGTTGGCGCAATGAATGTTCTGAAGACTCTCAGTCAAAGCATAATATTTAATGAATATGTGAGGGAGTTAATTTTAAAACTCTATTACCTCATTTTCAACAGCTTAACTTAATTGTTAAATAAATAGGTTTTCAATAACACGACTGTACGTAAAAAAGCTGAGAATGACGTAAGCAGTTACAGACAACGTCACAAATATTATATCGAAGTTCGATATCGTATTCAATTTGACTTTAAATAATGAATTTAGTACAGCTATAGATAGTATTTGATTGAAATAAGTATAATAACTTCAAAGATGCAGAAAAACTTCTCCGTACAGTTTAACTAATTTTGAAAATGGCACAAGAACTTGATATAAAAGGAATATAGAGTTCTATAGTTTTCTCGATGTGAATGGTTGAACAAACTCACCCTACACTTTAAAGTACGAGTGTGAAAACTCTAGCGTTTGACTGTAGTTGCGGAACTGACAGTAAAGACCGTAAAATTAGCTCTCGTAATTAGGACTTCAATTGCATACGTAAAGATAAAATTATGGAAAAGCCGTCATTAGGACAAAGCGACCGATAAAGCACGCTAAAGTACAGAACTAGCGGTACAATAGAGTACAGAACTAGCGGTACGATAGAGTACAGAACTAGCGGTACGATAGAGTACAGAACTAGCGGTACGATAGAGTACAGAGCTAGCGATGCGATAGAGTACACAACTAGCGGTACGCTAAAGTACAGAACTAGCGAAGCGATAGAGTACAGAACTAGCGATGCGATAGAGTACAGAACTAGCGGTACGATAGAGTACAGAGCTAGCGATGTGATAGAGTACAGAACTAGCGGAACGATAGAGTACAGAACTAGCGATGCGATAGAGTAAAGAACTAGCGGTACGATAGATTAGAGAATTAGCGGTACGATAGAGTACAGAACTAGCGATGCGATAGAGTACAGAACTAGCGGTACGATAGAGTACAGAACTAGCGGTACGATAGAGTACAGAACTAGCGGTACGATAGAGTACAGAGCTAGCGATGCGATAGAGTACAGAACTAGCGGTACGCTAAAGTACAGAACTAGCGAAGCGATAGAGTACAGAACTAGCGGTACGATAGATTACAGAATTAGCGGTACGATAGAGTACAGAACTAGCGATGCGATAGAGTACAGAACTAGCGGTACGATAGAGTACAGAGCTAGCGATGCGATAGAGTACAGAACTAGCGGTACGATAGAGTACAGAGCTAGCGATGCGATAGAGTACAGAACTAGCGGTACGATAGAGTACAGAACTACCGGTACGATAGAGTACAGAACTAGCGGTACGATAAAGTACAGAACTAGCGGTGCGATAGAGTACAGAACTAGCGGTACGATAGAGTACAGAACTAGCGGTATGATAGAGTACAGAACTAGCGGTACGATAGAGTACAGAACTAGCGGTATGATAGAGTACAGAACTAGCGGTACGCTAAAGTACAAAACAAGCGGTACGTTAAAGTACAGAACCAGCGGTGCGATAAAGTACAGAACTAGCAGTAAGATAGAGTACAAAACTAGCGGTATGATAGAGTACAGAACTAGCGGTACGATAGAGTACAGAACTAGCGGTATGATAGATTATAGACTAGCGGTACGATAGAGTACAGAACTAGCGGTACGATAGATTACAGAACTAGCGGTACGATAGATTACAGACTAGCGGTAAGATAGAGTACAGAACTAGCGGTACGATAGATTACAGACTAGCGGTACGATAGAGTACAGAACTAGCGGTACGATAGATTACAGACTAGCGGTACGATAGAGTACAGAACTAGCGGTACGATAGATTACAGACTAGCGGTACGATACAGTACAGAATTAGCGGTACGATACCCAGGTAGAAACTATGAGCACTAACAGTGACCAATTAATTCAATCACAAGATTAACTATCTACATACTCGAGTGATATAATCACACATGCATTTATATAATATTCTTATATAATAAATTTCCTAAAATATTTCTAATTTGATTAGCCAATTTTCCAGCGGATTTACTAATTTCTTCGGAAATTGACTAATGATCTAATTAGAAAATAACATAATAATTAGCAACAGTCATTTAGGAACAACTTCAATATAGGAGATTGGAGTAAATAAACAGACTAAATCTAAAGGGTTTACCCCGTACTAAACTATACCACAGATTTAAACATAATAATGAATTACTAATACTTTTTCAAACTACGAACGAGTCAATTACCTTAAATATTGTCAGAAAAGAGAGAAACTTGCGTTATAAATTACGAAGCGAATTAATTTTAGACAGTAATAAATAAGTTTAGAAGTGGCAAATTTATCGGGAGGTTTGTACCGGGTAAGACCGGTCGGTCACTCGGTGTGGGAAAGCAATGGGCCCGTGTCTAAAGCCTCGCCAGTCAAGAGGCGTGTACTAATACGTGTCAGAAATATATTACAAGATGCTTCACAAACTAATGTCAGGACTTAAATTATTCCACTAGCTACAACAGCAACAAAAGAAACTGACTCTCAACGTTCAATATTAAGTTGAATAATAACATTATATACAATGCTAACATTGTATTTAATACTTAAAACAATCAGGAATTTCATTTTCCATTCAAAGTTCTCATCTACAATTCATTTAACATAACACATGTAGGACTAAATACGCTAGGTGTAAAAAGAAAAGTATTTCCCAGGCGAATTCTACCCAACTGCTCCGAAGGATCATTTCGGGGAGGGGTAACTGTCAGAAAGAATTAGTTCAATCAATTAATAGAAAGGCAAACCATCGATATATTCCACAAGGTAATTATAGCAACTGTAATGGTGTATTAGAACTGATCATTATGAACAAATTAGAAGCTCCAGGTTAAAGTAGAATTAATATGAATTAGTGGTAATTAACGGAAGAAGTGAAAGTTCACTTGTTTACAAATAGCTACTGTGAACAGACACCCAAAACTAATATTTTAGAGTGTTTCTTAATAGATAAATTAAACACATTTAAAAACATTTCTGTTTATTAAAGAGAAGTACAATAGGAAGTATTTAGTACAGTGCATGTGTGCTTTGTCTACAATACACACTATTTAAAGCATTAGTGTGTTGCAGTGCAAGTAAGGCTGCAAGTAGATGATATTTACTAACATCTTCTCTAATGGATAAATTACACCCTAGTATGCAAATGAGAGCACCACAATGGATATCACTGAATTATAACAGCAACTAAATTCAATTAGAAGAATTGAGAACAGGAATATACTCTCATTTTTATTAATGGCTTTAACTGTTCAGTTAAATACATCTAATTTGATAGAAATAAGAGGCAAAATATATAGGCACTTCATGTATACATAAGATAAATAATGTATGAAGATAAATTAATAATTATAATCATTGACAAAAAATTAGGCATTTATTTTTTATCAAAATAATCTAAATTTCAGTTCATTAATTTAGAACTAATCGATTAGTTCAAATCGATTTAGTTAAATGAATTCATTCATAATAAAATTAAGCAATTAAGTTATAATTTCATTGCGGTGAACTCATGTTTCTTGAGTTTAGCACCATATCAATAACTCTTCGATAGGAAATTAATATTAAATTGGATAGACCTGCGAGTCAAGAGAGCAACTATTGTACCTTTTACTAGGAAGATCTGAAGAATGACCAGGGAACAAGGTGGAAGATGACCAGGGAACAAGGTGGAAGATGACCAGGGAACAAGGTGGAAGATGACCAGGGAACAAGGTGGAAGATGACCAGGGAACAAGGTGGAAGATGACCAGGGAACAAGGTGGAAAATGACCAGGGAACAAGGTGGAAGATGACCAGATAACAAGGTAAAGATGACCAGGGAATAAGGTGGAAGATGACCAGGGAACAAGGTGGAAGATGACCAGGGAACAAGGTGGAAAATGACCAGGGAACAAGGTGGAAGATGACCAGATAACAAGGTGGAAGATGACCAGGGATCAAGGTGGAAGATGACCAGGGAACAAGGTGGAAGATGACCAGAGAACAAGGTGGAAGATTACCAGCATAGCTAAGGATATTAAGCTACATAGCATTGAGGGGATACTAGTGAGATCACATTAAATGATTTGAGGGAGCTTTTGATGCTAAAGGAAAATCATTTGATCCTGAAGGTAGCTGAATGTATGACCTGATGGAGCTGACATTATTGGAGTAAATCAAAAGAAAAATCATCCTTATCACAACATAGGAGACTAAGCAACATGATACTACTAAGTAAATGATATTTCCCTGTCTATAAGGACGTACACAATCAAAAATGAATGAGTATGTATAATATATTAAATGAATCAAATAACAATTGAACTTTTCCTATCAAACAATGAAACTGAACTCTGCACTGAATGATAAGAAAAGAGGCTAACTCACTAGAAGCCAGACGCTAGATCTATTAGCAAGTAAGTGGGGCGGTAAAGTAGACCCTAGTTTAGATCTAGAGGAAAAGTGTAGCGATCGTCGCAACGGAAACAGCAGTTAGGAAAGAACAGAATGTATCATTAGTTGCAATTGCTCACCACATAAACTATACATAAATTCTATCTTAATTGTATGTGAGCTTTGTCGTCAATAGACACACGTGTGTATTTACAGTGTAAACATTGTCATGTGTGTAGTGAGTGTAGAAAGAATTGTTCACAGAAAGTTACAAATTATCGGTCGGTTTCACATCTTCGGTCATATAAGGAAAAAAAGATATAATATTATTATTTTATTTTAACTGGTATCCATGATACCTGTAGGTTTCTTTGATTTAAATCAAAATTAAAATTAAATAATTATTATATCTTTTTTTCTTATATGACCGACGATGTGAAACCGACCGAAAATTCATTACTTACCCTATCTAGATAAGATCGGGTTCAGTATCTAGAAGTGGCATGTATTTCATAAAATCAAATTGACAGAGTTCCTAGGGTTCAACTAATGACTGGAAAAGCACTCAAACCACAGGGCAATAGTTGCTTGTTATTATTCCAAGACTATTCTCAATAGTCGATAAGTCATTTGTGCGACTGTCAAATGACTGACTGCATTGACACACCTAAGCGTGTTGTGATAAGAACTCGTAAATCAAAGAGCTATCTGGCAAATTGCACAGAGTGGAGCCATTGAAATGTTAAAGAGCTCCAATTGCCCCAACACTAAAGCTAACAGTGAATTAAACTCAACGCCACACTCAATCTATTTCAATAACTCTGTATCTCTACGTACTGTCAAATTATCCCACTGAAGACCAAGTGGAGCAGGAGAGGAAGAGATCAAAAAAATATGAGGATGGGGAAAGTAAGAGTCAAATTAAGGAAGGGATAACCAGTGTCTGGGTGGGATTAGTGCGAGGAGATTTAGTCATAGAAGTTTTTCATTCTCAGCTAAAATGTTATTCCTATATACAATAATGCAAATTTATTCATCAATATAATAAGTTGCAATACTATTCTTTTTTCTGTTTTTTTTACGCATTCTTATTAAGATACAACACAGTGTCCAATGAAAAGAAAGAAAAACAGTTCTGATGTACTGTATGGATATACCGGGTGGGTCAAAAGTCACTTTACCATATACTATTGTTTGAAGTGCAATTCATTATTTGATTAATATATTCGGCCTAATATTGGGACTGGGTACAATACAGTTAGATATATAATGATATTAGATACAGTACTCAACATTGGTTTATTCTAACTTTTATCAAAATTCCACTCGTTTTATAAACTAGAGAAAAAAAGTATTCTGAAACTAATGTAATAAGAATTTTATCATTTAATGCATTTTCATATGAATGAACTTGATTTCAAAATCACAAATATAACCTATGGAATTGAGCGATAGTTTCACTATAATAATTTACACATTTACAAATAAAAGTAACTGTAACTTTTATCGGTAAGTAAACTAAATTATCTTTTTCTTTAACTATTTGTCGAAGCACTCAAAACTTTTCATTTCTAACAAATTAGTACTTTATTAACACAAATATATTGGAAATATAAATCTTCTTCTATAGCTACAATTTGAGTGTTCAATTAAATCGTATCGTTGCGGTGAATTGCTCGATAATGATGATTCGCAACCGATAATTTGATCGCTAACAAGTAACCAGAGTTAAAGTTGCGGCAATAGTCACCCTGTAGGCCTATATTTAAGCCATTGAGACACGGAACTGTGATAGCAAGCAGGAAATATCTACAGTTGGCCTTTTTATTTTGTTCAATGAATGTATCATATTTAGTTTGAAGAACTCAACAAGAAGTAGTTTGAATTTCCCAAGCTTTCAAAAATCTTCGTTATTTTCGTCTTCAGGGGTAACATTTATTGAGAAACAAGCGACATATAATCTACCTACTCGTAATCTTGATACATATCCTAATTTGTAACTTTTTTTTAACATTTAAATTTTGACAATCTTATTATTAGGATATTGTAACAATGTTAGCACTTTAAATAGGAGAAAATTAGAATCGTATTATACGCATGGATAGAATAAAACTTTAAATAGAGCATATGAATTCCTTAGTAAATATTTCTTATCTATACTAATAATTTCCTTAGTGTGCTTATTTATTTGGTGTCCGCTTTTACTGGACGGGTATTAAACATGAAGAATGTAACTATGATACGCACGGGAATATATTGACTTGATATTTTAATATCCTGTTTCTATTAAAAATTTTAATGTGTTTTATCTATAAAATAAAAAAGACTGTGCGGAAAGTTTTTAAGTTTAATTGAATTCATTAAAAGTAGGTAACCTAATAACGGGTAGTAAATTGGTATTGAAGATGACCCGTTATTTTTAACGGAAAAGTATGCTAGTAGTTAATAAGTTTGTCAAAATTTAAAATTTAAATGCTAAAAAAAAATATAAATTAGGATATGTATCATGATTACGAGTAGGTAAATTATAAGTCGCTTGTATTTCAATAAATGTTACCCCTGAAGACGGAAATAACGAAGATTTTTGAAAGCTTGGGAAATTCAAACTACTTCTAGTTGAGTTCTTCACCCTAAATGTGATACAACAACCAAGGAGTCCTCTATTTTCTTCAATCATCCAATGAATGTACTTAAGGAAACTAAATCACGGAATATTAAAATATGAATTTGTTCAGAATTCATTATTTCATTCTAAAAAAATGGTAACAGGTTGTTTATACTGTAGTATTTTGCCTATATTACAAATCATTAAGATAATAGTACTATGTACCTTAACACTTAAAACCATTTTAATTGAAAAAATTTACTTCATTGTTTGAAAAAAATATGGAACAAATATCCCCCTACAGGATCGGAAGGGTTAAATAAAAAGGAAAAGATAATTATATACTGCGAGGAAAATGAAACGAGGGAATGTGACGAAAAGGAACACAAGCAACGGTGGATGCACTCACGGATGGAAGAGGAAAATGAAGAGGTGATAGTAAATGAAGCCTACGAGTCTACTTAACTCAAAATCTAAGACCTCGTAGTTGAAGAGCATAACCCTAGCGCTATCCTCTAAAAAATAAAGTAGCGTTAAAAAAAGGATAAACATGAAAAAAGACAATAAATAATTATGAAATAAATATAACTCCAGCAATCATAACATTAATATAGTATAAAGCTCATTGATAATTATAACCTCAAGGAAGCAGTTGTTGTGATGGGCAAATCCAGCGTGTAATTATCAAATCCATTGTTTTTGTATCTGAGAGTAAAAAGTAAGGCAGCAGCAGAGTCACCTGGCCGCTCGATATTCCTCATCGACAGATATGGGCAACAGCCGGTGATGCCTGTCCATTTAGACAGAGAGACGGAAGGGTTGTCTACTGTCGATATGTGCAGACTTCAACTAAATAACATCTCAAGAAAAGACATTCTGTTGACAGTAGTTGTAGTGCAGCCAAATGTGACAAGTGGTATTGAGAGCATTGTAGGTTGTGTGGGTTAGGTAGTTTTGTGCTGATGGTACATAGGGGAGGTAAGGAACATAAGTTAATTGGAGTAATCAATGATCCTATAATGGGCAGAGCATACGTCAGTAGGATACACAGCCACTCATCCTATTGTCCTGAGTGACCTGACCATGGATAACAGAGGGATGTTCTATTGTCTGCCAATGGTTGCTTAACCAACATACTTTGGAGTCATTTAAGCCATTTGTCACTACCAATGCTAAACTCAAAGATTTACCTAAATAAATAAATATAAATTAGAGTAGGACTCCTCAATTGCGGACAACAAAATTTATGAACTATCATAAATTATGGATATATTTTATATGGAACACAAAATTAAAAATTTACGGAATTTTATTTTAAAAACTTGTGATATTTGTTAAAAATTTGTCACAAACCTTCTTTAATGAATTGCTATCATATTTTGCAATAAAAAGAACCCTAACATAATGGCCCATGATATGGAAATATAGATTCCAACAAAAGAAAGAAAAGTTAATTAGCATTATGTCACAAATTAGAGATTAAAGGAAAATTAGATTATTTCTCGGGGGAAAAGCTATTCTTTTTAGCACAGTCTCATAAAATATATGCATTTCTTATAGAAAGTAAATATTTTACTACAAAACTTCTTCCTTCATTATTTCGCATAAAGTACATCATTTATGCAGTACAAAACTTACGAGCTGATCAGCTGTCCGAATTTCCTACTCTATTTATATTAATAATAATAATAAGTAAAGAAATAATCAAAATATAGAAAATATACAAACACAATCAAAATTAGTAGTAATACTTGCTATTGTAAAAATACTTCTTTGAGTTATAAATTATTCAAATGGAACATTTTATAATTATTGTAAAATTAGAAAAAATAATTGTTAGAAAATAGAAGTAATTAATTCATACAAATGAAAATATTCAATGCATTTCATTAATATAACATCATTATAATTTATTTATCAAAATTTCTATACGTAGCTTTATTCATTAACTTCTCCAATATTTCGATTTAAAAATGCATTAATAATGTGGAAGGTATTAAGGACAATGTCAACATATATTTTCCCTACAAATACATATATTTAGTAGCATTTACAAACTCAATAAGTAAAAGCAAGTTCTTATGTACGTCAGTGCGCAGGTATAACGCCGCAGAGCGTATCCTTAGTTTCTGTGCGTATACGCCGCAGCGTGAGGACCGGCTGGACGCAGAGCTAGGCACCTCATTAGCCATCGATCTGACCGGGTAATTACCGGGACATACTGCACCAGAGACCTGCGGACAGAGGGCGCCTAGAGGATCAAACGGAGTACAAACACTGAGTGGAGATAGATGACTAAACTGTTTGATTTAAACACACAGTGAACAGCACTAAATTCATTTTTTCTTATTTATTACTATATTGAATAAACATTTATTATATAATAACGAAAATGCTGAGAATATACTGTATCTACCTGCGTATACGGTATTTCCCATGCATAAGATTTAAGTTCAGTTAGTTTATATACATTATAAAATTAACCAAGAACCGGGTTTACTATTTTATCCGTTTGCTAGATATATTGAGTAATAGTCTTACTCACCACTGTTAAGGTGTACCTAGATGAGTAATAGTCTTACTCACCACTGCAAAGTGTACCTAGATGAGTAACAGGCTTACTCACCACTGCAAAGAGTACCTAGATGAGTAACAGGCTTTATACTCGCCACTGCAAAGAGTACCTAGATGAGTAACAGTCTTACTCACCACTGCAGAGAGTACCTAGATGAGTAACAGCCTTACTCACCACTGCAGAGAGTACCTAGATGAGTAACAGTCTTACTCACCACTGCAGAGAGTACCTAGATAAGTAACAGCCTTACTCACCACTGCAGAGAGTACCTAGATGAGTAACAGCCTTACTCACCACTGCAGAGAGTACCTAGATGAGTAACAGTCTTACTCACCACTGCAGAGAGTACCTAGATGAGTAACAGTCTTACTCACCACTGCAGAGTACCTAGATGAGTAACAGTCTTACTCACCACTGCAGAGAGTACCTAGATGAGTAACAGTCTTACTCACCACTGCAGAGAGTACCTAGATGAGTAACAGTCTTACTCACCACTGCAGAGAGTACCTAGATGAGTAACAGTCTTACTCACCACTGCAGAGAGTACCTAGATGAGTAACAGTCTTACTCACCACTGCAGAGAGTACCTAGATGAGTAACAGCCTTACTCACCACTGCAAATAGTACCTAGATGAGTAACAGGCTTACTCACCACTGCAGAGAGTACCTAGATGAGTAATAGTCTTACTCACCACTGTTAAGGTGTACCTAGATGAGTAATAGTCTTACTCACCACTGCAAAGTGTACCTAGATGAGTAACAGGCTTACTCACCACTGCAAAGAGTACCTAGATGAGTAACAGGCTTTATACTCGCCACTGCAAAGAGTACCTAGATGAGTAACAGTCTTACTCACCACTGCAGAGAGTACCTAGATGAGTAACAGCCTTACTCACCACTGCAGAGAGTACCTAGATGAGTAACAGTCTTACTCACCACTGCAGAGAGTACCTAGATAAGTAACAGCCTTACTCACCACTGCAGAGAGTACCTAGATGAGTAAAAGCCTTACTCACCACTGCAAATAGTACCTAGATGAGTAACAGGCTTTCTCACCACTGCAGAGAGTACCTAGATGAGTAACAGCCTTACTCACCACTGCAGAGAGTACCTAGATAAGAAACAGCCTTACTCACCACTGCAGAGAGTACCTAGATGAGTAACAGTCTTACTCACCACTGCAGAGAGTACCTAGATGAGTAACAGTCTTACTCACCACTGCAGAGAGTACCTAGATGAGTAACAGTCTTACTCACCACTGCAGAGAGTACCTAGATGAGTAACAGTCTTACTCACCACTGCAGAGAGTACCTAGATGAGTAACAGCCTTACTCACCACTGCAAATAGTACCTAGATGAGTAACAGGCTTACTCACCACTGCAGAGAGTACCTAGATGAGTAACAGTCTTACTCACCACTGCAGAGAGTACCTAGATGAGTAACAGTCTTACTCACCACTGCAGAGAGTACCTAGATGAGTAACAGGCTTACTCACCACTGCAGAGAGTACCTAGATGAGTAACAGTCTTACTCACCACTGCAGAGAGTACCTAGATACGATTGAACAGTCTTACTCACCACTGCAGAGAGTACCTAGATGAGTAACAGTCTTACTCACCACTGCAAAGAGTACCTAGATGAGTAACAGTCTTACTCACCACTGCAAATACAATCACAATAGAATGTTCACAGTGAATCACAGCGAAGAATGGCCAGAATATTATCTAAAGGCAGCCATTGTGCCTCATACTGTTGATGTGCCTCATTGCTAAGTGCCTCTTTTGAGCCTTATGAGGCACCTCCAGATTACCTGTCATCAGAGGCATGAGACACATGTGATAGTACACACTCTTGACTATCACTTATAAGGTTTATTTACTTATTTTCCGATATAAACATTAGGCAAGTTAGCGTTCAGTTGATTTCCTGTGTAATTAAATAGCGATGTGTTATCTCTCTGATGTGGAGAGTATGAACCCAATTGTTTGAATTAACTTGCTTGTATGAATTCACATATATACTGAGAAGTAATCAAGTTATTTATAAGTGTACCCAGTTAATCACATTATTCGAAAATGTTTATTTTCTTTTCATCAGGTAGGGTAAGACCGTAAGACACAAATTATCGGACGGTTTCAAATCTTCGGTACTACAAAAAACGATATAATAATTATTAATTAATATTTATTTTTATTGGTATCCATGGTAACTGCAGGCACCATGGGTACCAATAACAATAAAAGTTGAATATTATATAGTATATCCTTACATGACCGAAGATGTGAAACCAATCAATAATTCGTAACTTATCCTACATATATAATATAAATATACATACATAATTAATATACGAGTATATTCATTTGAATAAAATGATTAATAAAGAGTATATAAATGGCAAAGTACCATCTTGCTAATATCCCCACTTCAGCCCTCATAGCAGTAGCGGATAGACGGAGTGTCCCCAGCGGGGTAGCTTTGTACCACCTAACCACCGGCAAACTAGGGACAAACCACCTCACTGGGGGGTGTGACACAATAGTTAGCACTGGTTACTCACCTGGGAACTAAGGTGGTGATGGTAGGTGATATTATAGACAGTGATATTTTAATTGTAATATTATGACTAAGAATAATTAAATCCTTTAGTTATTCATTGGATATATATACGTAAATATAAACTAATTTCTAGTGAATTGGTATTTATTAATTGATATAACAATCTATTTGATAGAAGAACATCATGCATTTATGAACGCTACACATCTGTTCAAAATATTTGTTCCTAATATTGACATAGGTTTTCAATCTTCTATTATGGATGATTTCGTATACATTAAATACGAAAATAAGCTATATTGGAAAATTTAAATCTTAGCGATAAAAGAAGCAAAATGAAGAGCTGACATTTTATATGAAATTTATGTTGCATATTTACCATTCCTATCTTTGATTATACATATATTGCAACTCTGAACTCGATGCACCCTATAGTTTGCAAATTAGGACGTGAAAATACATAGTTACTACAATTTAAATTGTTTCAAATGGCAATATTATATCATAATACATCTATTAACGAGTTTAATAATATATGAAGCCAACACAATAATTTTTATTCAATTCATCTCCAGGTAAAGGCATAATTGCTGCTCATTATCACTCATATAATGATAATGATAATTTATTAAAGAAAGAAAATAAAAACATATAAAGTAGCTACACAGAAAAATTCAATTCGACAAGCCTATACGAAGTTTCTTTAAGAATTTTGTTTTGCTAGATACATTCAAACTACAATATGCCGTACAAAAATATTATAGCTTCCAACTCATTTCGAGATGACGGGAAAAAATTAACAAGGGTCAGACCTCATCGCATAGATATAAAATTATTAGAACAATATTATTCTGTTATATTATTAATTCAGTGATCGTAATTATTTAGATTTTTATGTTTAGTAAAAACGATATATACTTTATCATGATATTTATATCAGAATTAATTATTCATGAGGTCAGAGAACTGCTTACTATATGTGCTTATACTTCAATGAATTAACATATTTAGTAAATGGATACTAATATAATGATCTATTTTCATAATACGATATAGAATAGACAACGTTTCAATACAGGCATAGCTAGAAATGTTCAGGCTTAGGAATGCAGAAAAGCTACCCGGTCATGAATATTAATAATATTTGAGAAGCAAATTGTAACATTATTTACTAAAAAATCAATTGCAAGATAAATTTATAGTGAATTAGCTCATCCTGACAGCCATCATTAAAATTACTCTATATTGTATGTATATTAGCGTCAAAAATAATCATCATTCGAAAAAAAAAATTATTCGAAAAAAATCATTATTCGAAAAAAATCATTATTCGAAAAAAAAATTATTCGAAAAAAATCATCATTCGAAAAAATCATCATTCGAAAAAAATCATCATTTGAAAAAATCATAATTCGAAAAAAAAATTATTCGAAAAAAATAAATATTCGAAAAAAATCATTATTCGAAAAAAAATCATTATTCGAAATAATCAGCATTCAAAATAATTATCAATCGAAATAATCATCATTCGAATTGTTTCAAAAAGTGCACAGTTTCTACACTATATAAAGTTGTAAACCATTGAATGTATATGTCTCAAACAGAACAATCAAGGGTCACTTTTATTATAGAGCACTACTTTCATTTCAACTAGGAATAAAGTAAATATGAATGTAGTTATGAAATAAGGTTCTAGATTAACTGAAAATAATAAAAATAAGCCAAAAATCTAAAGGTCTACTTAAAATAACAAGTTATGTGCATTCACAGGTAGGATTGGTACCAAGAGGTTTTCACTCCACAGGATGTACCAATGCAGACATTTATGTGAAGAACAGTACGAATTATATATTTATCTATAATTTTTGCAGTAACGACTTTTAAATTAGTGGTTGTGACGCAGCAAGCGCCTCATTATTATTATATCATATCGATATGCTTCCAACTCATAATGACATGGTGCGAAAACATTGATTTTCATAGTGCAATGCTTTTACAGGTCTCTTTGCCTATAGACTATACATAATATATTGCATATTTACTGTTACAGTAATATATATTTATGCAATAGCAGCAGTCATGTATGTATTATGAATATTACTTTTTGTACAGGAAAATTTAATATATATATATATATATTATATTTTAAAAATGGGATTTGAAATATTGACTTCGAAATTTTAAAAAAATAGGTTAAAAATGATATGCTATATAATCATATTTCGAGATTTTTCATTACAAGGAAGATGTAAGAAAAAATTTAAGGATTACAATGCGTAATCCCAAAGATTAATTAACTTTTCGGAAAACTTTTACTCTTACGTCTGATTTTTACTGAAAATGGAGGAGTAAAAAAAGCATCATTTTTCAGCCAATGGAGTAGGGGAGAAATATAAATTATATATAATTTATAAACCGATGCATAAGAATAATTTGGATATGCAAAGAAAATATTTTATAAAGTTTTATTCAAATAAAAATTATAGATTAGCACATATAAATCTACATATAATAATATAATTTCTATTAATAATTTTCTATAGTATGCAAATCGCCCAACATACCGTATTATTTTACATACAATATTATTGAATATAAATGGAGTAATAAAATATTAAGAATAAGCCTATATTATTAAGTTTAAAGCACATAAATGTATACGCTTTACATCTTTCACCTATAATATATGTATGTATATACAGATCGATAGTTTGGAAGTAATGTATGGATTATACTTATTATGGCTTTTATTGTGAAATATTTCTTCAGAAATGAAAATACAGTATAAAGAAACTTCATAAGAATAATTTGGTGAAAAATAACACATTATACGTAGTGAACAAATAAAAATCTTGTTGTGTGTAGCTTGATATTTTTTGTTACTTTAGTTATAACTTATTAAACACAATTATTGGTGCTATGTAAAGATTGGGGAGTTCTTCAAATATATAGGGTTAAATAAACAAAGAAGGCTATAAGTACCATTGATTTCATTGAAATTATAAAGTAAAGTTTAAAGTCGTCATGTTAAATAAATAGTTTCCGTGCATTTACAAATAGCTTTCACAAACGGTACTTGCACACATTAGTCGATAGAAGACTAAACAATAGAATTTAGTTAATTCCATATATTGGTTCGCTTGCAGAGCGACTGAATTCCCTTTAAAATTAGGAGGGCGGGCCAGAAATCATGTCCAGCTGTAACATTTCTCACGACTGCGAATGGGGCCACAAATATATTTACTCCATCTTGTGGCAAAGAAACAGCAACGAGAAAACTTGATTCGCTTACTCCAAATGCTATAACTGTATCGTATAGAATTCAAATACCGTCTGAAACTGATAAAAAGGGATAGAAAAAGTAGAGCATTAATCCTTATCAATTAGAAAGCGATTAAGTTCTTCTACCTCCCCATTTGAGTAAGTAGGCTGCACATTTAAAGGGTTATTGAATTAGCGGGTAATTGAACAATTATAAGCTGAGGTAAGAAGAGTTAGTAAGTAGAACAGTCTTTCAATTACTGGAGAGATGCACGAGTGGTTACAGTACCAGATGTTGGGACAAGGGTGTAGCCTCGTTCATAATTACCATAAAAACTATAATAACAGCTTGTAAAAACCTAATGACATGTACTGCCACTATAAGTATATCACCATGGAACCTAAAGATACTAATTAATGGAATGCATCGTGAAATATTCGTCACCAACCTATATAAAGAAAATTGATTTCAATAAATCGATACGATACCTTTGATTAGTGATCTCTAAATGAAATTCTGTATGCATGGATGATATGTTTTAAAGTAGCTACATGTATATAAAGATATATACTCTATAAGCCTATGTGATAAGTTAACAAGAAAAATAAATGAGGATTTGAATTTAAAAACATCTGTAAAAAGTAAGCTACTGGGTCCTGAAATTGGTACAAATAGATATATAATTTGTAGAATGACATCAATCAAAAAATATATTTTTCGAATAAAATAAAAATATGTTTATAATTAGATATTAATATTCTTATTAATATGATAACATATACATTATACGCATAGTAGGTACACAATATGCTTTATAATAAAATAATCATTTTTTTAGCACATATTTGTTAATTTATGTTATTTTCGCTATTTTATAAAGTATATAAATAAAATTTAATTAAAAAAATTCTGTATCATATAGATTTAGATGATGCTTTAGATAGGAAATGACTTCCTTAACGATTTAAAATTGTAGGTACCATCTGTCCCATTTCCATGTGTGTAGAAATTAGAGTAATTGACTGGGAAAAACTACAGTATATAAGGATATCGTATCTATTACCATAATATTTATTTGAATTTTGATGTAATTTTTATTTATTTTATTTATTAAACTCAACACAGAGCAAAATGCAGATAATATCAAAGGGTATAAAAAAGTAGCTACCTACATAAAAATCATGTGCACAATCATACAATATAAATCAGAATAGTAATCCAACAAATTTTTTTAAAAATCTACACTAATGATAAATCAGATATTAGTGCGAAAATACATTTTATAGAATACCTACAGCAAACCGTAGTTCATCATTTTAATTAATAATTCTGATGAGCATAGACACACAAAGTGTGTTTCATTTGTAAGCATAACTCTCCATCGGTATATCTTATGACAACACAATGTATAATTTAGCAACCTTGTAGTTTGATTTATTAGCTGATCTAGGTAATGAAAAGTGTTCTTTTACATGAGACACACATTGATATGGTGATTGATTGGTAGCGACAGAGCTTATGGCTTCCGATTGACTCTCCATTTGTTTGCATTATATATCGCTAAAGCAGTTATCAATCAGCGTCACTTACGGGGATAGGTGCAGAGATTGTAAATTGTGATAGGTAGGAAATAAATTTTGCAAATTGTGGTAGGTAGGAAATAAATTTTGCAAATTGTGGTAGGTAGGAAATAAATTTTGCAAATCGTGGTAGGTAGGAAATAAATTTTGAAAATTGTGGTAGGTAGGAAATAAATTTTGCAAATTGTGGTAGGAAGGAAATAAATTTTGCAAATGAGGTAGGTAGGAAATAAATTTTGCAAATTGTGGTAGGTAAGAAAAACATTTTAGATATTGAGGAAAGGTAGGTAGGTAATACATTTTGAATATTTTGGTAGGTAGGTAATACATTTTGTAAATTGTGGTAGGTAGGTAATATTTTGTAAAATGTGGCAGGTACGTAAAACATTTTGTAAATGTTGGTAGGTAGGTAATACATTTTGTAAATTGTAATAGGTAGGTGGTGGGCCTTTTTAGGGGGGGGGGTTTGACCAACTTTTTTAAATTTTAAGTCCTATGGGGTGCTTGCAAAAGTTGTGTATGGGTATAAAAATGACGTGTAAAATTGTAGAATAATTAGTCAAGTTAAAGAGGTCCCACATAGGCTGTAAATTTTGGAATTACATATTTTATCATTTATTTTTCGAAAACTTTCTAGTAAGTACGTTCGATTTCATATACGGGGATATTTTATAACGTCAACTGTTAATTTATCGATCATATGTTAAGTTTTATATCGCCCAAAGTTAGATAAGCGGTCCCACGACTTGATTTCGATGATTAATATAAATCAGTGATTAAATATGAAAAATATATTTTTTAACAAATTACCTAGTTGGAGCTGCTTAAATTAGCTATATTGGTCAATGACATTATAATATATTATTCATGATAAATAAAATATATTTTGAACCTTATATTTCATGTAAAGGGAAATCAATCTTCTAACTTCTCTCAAAAGATCGTTTTAACATGTTCATAACAACCAGTGAATTAATATTTTTAAAAAGCATAATTGCAGAATATTAAACTGTAAAGTATAGTAAAGTATCGATTAACGAAAGTAATTGAATTATTTGTATAATGTAAATATTAAATAATATGTAATGTAAATATTTAATTATATATATCGTTATATATAATTAGCTATCGTTAAATACATATAATGGAAACTTTAATGGCTTTGTGGGACCTCATATTCACGCTGATATGACCTGAAATTTTATTTTACCTAGGTAGGGTAGTTGTTATATCTTTCCCATTCACAACTTTTGTTATACCCCGCAAGTGAGTTTAAAAAATTTTGGTTGCGGCCCACCATAGTAGGTAATGCATTTTGTAAATTATGATAGGTAGGTAACACATTTTGCAAATTGTGATAGGTATGTAAAAACATTTGGTAAATTGCGATAGGTAGGTAATAACTTTTGAAAATTGTGATAGGTAGGTAGGTACCAAATATATTTTGGAAATTGTGATAGCTAGCTAATATATTTTGGAAATTGTGATAGCTAGCTAATATATTTTGGAAATTGTGATATGAAAGTAATATATTATTATATTTTGGAAATTGTGATAGGTAGGTAATATATTTTAAAAATTGTGATAAGTAATATATTTTGGAAATTGTGATAGGTAGCTAGGTAATAGCTACATTTTGCAAATAGAGAAAATGCTAACAGAAATTGGTACCTAAGAAAAAACTTAACCTTGTCTCTACTTTCATATAGAGATCGTTTTAAATCAATAATTTTATAGTACATCTATAGTTATAAAATAAATCATTACGCTATTCATTCTTTAACCGGAAAAAGTAAACAGGTAAAAAATAAATATATGTCAGAACTATAACCGTGCCCTTAAAATAGTATTTGACAATGCTATACCTCCTTAGAATGATGAGGAAAATGAAGAGCTCAATGTTATGCGCATTTTATTTTTAATACTGAGGATTTTCATTCTAATATTTCACTCCAGTCAACACATTTCTTCTCAGGGTATTATTTATTTCAGTCGGTTTTATAGTAACTACCTAATGGTGCCTAAGATATGCATCCTGTATTCAATGAATCACCTCACTAAATATTCCGCGTGTACCGATTACATACCTATCACATGGAAACGTAACCACCAATTAACGAACACTAAACTAAAATAAAGATTGAACTGACAGCAACAGTCCCCTGAAAAAGCTATAGAAAATCATTTGAATCGACAATGGAAGGCTAATTACATCGGAAGAGATCATTTAAGATGTAATTTATTGCCAAGCATTGAACTAATTATAGCTAGTTATCACACGTATTTCAGCATAATTACTACTTGAAATCAATAGTTATGGAGCTCTGTAAGGTAAACAGTAATCATTATTAGCATGGGTCGGAAGCTACTTCAATATTGTAAAAATTAAATACGACTGTACATCTAATTTCGTTGGAAAATAAATTTAAACAAGGAGCTTTTAGAAAGGAAATATCATACAGATGCCTAGTTATTTTAGGCAGTATTGTGGTAGTCAAAAAAATGTATGCGTTTCGATACAATAAGTAGCTATTGCACTAAGTTATTTAGATATGAAGCACCTTTATTCACATCTAAATTTGCAATAATCTTTTAATAGCTAGCCAACTACGTAACTAGGTAGTTTTTTTAATTAGGTAATAGGGTAAGTTACGAATTATCGGTCAATTTCACATCTTCGGTCATATAAGAAAAACTATATAATAATTATTAATTTTTTTATTGTAATTGGTATCAATAATACCTGCAGGTATACTGGGTAGTAATAAAAAATAAAATATTAGTAGCTAGTTATATATAGTTTTTTTTTTTCTTATTTGACCGAAGATGTGGAACTGACCGATAGTTCGTAAGTTCCCCTAGGTAGGTAAAGCTTATGGTTCACCTTTTTCCGTTCCGTCGGCGCCGTTTGGTAGCGTAGACGGTACCGAGGGCATTCATTGCTGTGGAAGGAGCGGCGACACTACCTCCAGGAGATGAAGACGAGCAATTGTTTTGCTGACTCAGCATGACTACATTACCGGGATTCAGAGAGTTATAGCTTCATTGATCATCTCCACTACTAATTATCTCTGCAGGTTAATTATACCAAATACATGTAGGTATTACTTATATTTTCTCTCCAACAAACTCAAAATATTATTAATATAATAGCACTGTCAATTTACAACCAAGATTACAGCGTTTAATTTTTTTCAAATGATAAGCTCGAATTTGTACTAAATAAAGTTTATCTACCACATCACAAAGCGTCTATAGATTAGGGAGAACACTAGTGACACAGAACACCACATTGCTCACAGGTATTTTCACCACTGACGTCCACAGTTCATGCACTTAAATTACCAACAAGGAAGCTCCTCCTTTGTTGCTCCTCCCTAGAGTATGAATCAACCAATAGGCACAGAGAGCGGGCCATTATTGCGCACAAACTCCCCCTACTTTATCGTACACAAAAGAGAAAATTTCCTTTTGATTCAAGCCATTCATCCTCTCACAATAGAATATTCTTCTCATCTCCATTTATTTTTCGAGCTCTTTTAAATGTAAATGGAGATCTAATTTCATACGTTATTTGCGACACACTGAATGACCAAAGTGAGTTATGATATCTATTGCTTCATTAACTATATAACTGATTGGGTTAGAGATGGGAGTGCATAAATAAGAGGTCGTTGAAGTCAATACTCAGCTGGTACGGTTGCATTGAATGGCACTATCTGGCACTCATTTCATACGGCACTGGAAACAGCAGAGTTGGCGCGCAAATGCAGCGTTCACGCTCCGCCCCACCACAACAATTCACTTTGATATCAAAGAATTTTTACATTTATTTATTTAGGTTAGTCTGCAATTCACTCCATATGGCATGAGAAAATATCTCTCGCAGACAATGCGGAGCAGTGTTTCTTTATTGTTTAGTGATGGTAGTTGAAATGGACCTGCACATTTTGATGTGTAGACGCTCTGTCACGAGCAAAATGTCAAAAGGTATATTTTCGAAAGAATCTTTTACTTATTTTCGTACATTGTTATCTGATTAAATTATGAGTTTTATCGAAAAGTCGTGATACATATGATGTTAATCATACATTTCTACGGATTATGCCATATCGAATCACGAGTCTGAATTAATAAAATATAGAACGAATCAAATTGCACGAAATATTATTATTCTAATTTTTTATTATTATACAGCAATACTATTTATAATTAAACAGAAGAGGAAAACAAAACATGAATACTTCAACTAAGAAATCCACATATGAATGAGCAGTTCTATTTTGTGTATAAAATTAATCAAACTAAATTGTAGTTGATATCTATATACTTTGTTTAAGCAATTTATTATTTGAATTATAATTAAATTCCACAAATCATGTTTCATTTCATCCATTCCTATTACGCGCGAAATACATCTATATTTATATTCATAATTAGCTGCAAAGTTTCATAAAAAATTAGTAATGTGTTTTTATAGTCAAACTGGAATACTTTTTTTTCAGGAAAAAACTCTCGTACAAAGAAATCATGTTATATTTTCACGTTGTCATGTTTTCGCTTTTATATGAAAAACATGACACTGCAGACATGTTAATTGTTGTCATGAATAAAATTGAGATGATTAAAATATTATTACTATGATCTTTGTTATTCCATATTTTTGGTCCACGCTGTTATAGTTAATTATTTATTCCACTAGAGAATGATTTGATTAATATATTATTATTTTTGAATGGATAATAAGTACACATATATTCACGGTTTGTATGTTATATATAGACAATAAACATTAATATGAATTATCAAAATAGTTCAATACAAAATAAACAATAGGTACTAGGAATTACTGAGTAGATATTTCATATATGTTTTTAATTGATCAAAGAAAAAATAGAAAAAGTGAGAAAACAACGAGAACTAACAATTTATTTATACCTAAATGAGATTCATCACATTTGTTATGAAATATCACTGTATTTTATGTTGGTGGAGATTGCCTATATATAATATTGCTGCTTTCCAATCTATAATTGGTGTTTTATCAGATATTGGTATTTTCTTATCTATAATGGTGGTGTTTTGTTTGTTAGTATTTTATCCCATTTTAGGAATGGGGGTATATGACCCCGTTCCTTATACAGTGTGTCCGCAAAAAAATGTATCCATTGCAATCGAATATATCTTATAAGTACTATTTATAATTCATTAATATTAATCTACGTATCAATGGTACCAATAAATAATGCATATTATCGTGAAATGATGAATAATGTAGATTCAAGGCAGTGGATACATTTTTTGCGGACACACCGTATATTACTACAAACGACAATATAGGAATTAATAGGGGCACAATAAGTTGATAACCGTGATTTTTAAGAAGTGAAAAATCTGTTCTTCCCCAGGCAGCATAAATTGCTTGGGACATGATTGGGAGAAGGTTGTGTCATATACAGGGACTTGCTTGGGTACTTGGGAGAAATGTTGTCCCAACAATGGGACATCACAGTTGAACCAATATTTATTGTTATTCCATGGGGCATGTCCCAATACTACCCCAATATTTCCTCTAATTTTTGTTCAAATTCATGGACCATAGATGCGTAACACTGAGCAGATTATAGTAGTTACCCCTCCCAAATAAGTTATCAACCTTGAAATTTATATCTAAACCAATTTGGTTCGTTTATTTTTGGAAATATTACGTCCATTCAATGTGAAAAATAGTAAAAGTAGGACCTAGCTATGTATTTTTGTGCTTTAGGTTCGCTTCTGATTTTCAATATTTTGACACTTAGTATAGATAAAAGGAGCCATTTTAAGACGTTTATCACGAATATCATTTTTTGTGGAAACTCTTCGTTTACGAGATATAACGCAATTAAGTTTCCGGTACAAAAATAAAATTAGGTATAACCTTTAGCTACTAGTCCTATCTTCTAGAATTTCCGCCATCTAGAGTTTTTTGATAAAATCGTTTTGTGATGTGAAAACGTTATCGTAGGTTGTTGTATCCGTTATTTTATATGTACTGCACACTTCATCATTGTTTAATGACCTGGCAGGGGGGGATTGGGGCGGCATGCCCCTCAATATACACATTTTTGATGCTATATCAGATATAAACTCCAATAATTGTATCTTCACAGACCCCTTACCAAAATCAGCCTACCGGAAAATTAATTGTGCTATATATCGAGAACAAAGAATTTCCACAACAAATGGTATTAGTGAAAAACGTCATAAAATTACCCCTTTTACCTATATATTGAGTTAAATATCGAAAATCGGTGGCGGATCTAAAGCACAAATTTACCCCTAGCTAGGGTCAAGCAGGTAAATTGCTGCACACTAACTAACTGCGGCCTCTAACAACAGAAACATCATAGCTTCAAAACACACGTTGAAAATTTGAATTGATAAATTATAGCATGCACTGCGCTTCTTTTGATAGCTATGCAACATTTCAAATGTAATTTCGGTTCACAAAGTTTTAGAGACTCACTTGAGAGGGCTGCAATTAAAAATTAAAGAGCCGCAATTTACCCATGTGACCCTGCTCTGCTTACGTGGATCTATACTGAGGTTGCAGATAAGGCCTGTATCTCTCCAGTTTCTTTGGACTCTAGACTTTATGAATTATTTCTGTATTTGAATTATAAGTAGGTATGTATTCTTTTGTTCGGAAGCTTGTTTGACAAGTGTCAGTTATTCTGATCAAGATAGCTGTTATAATAGTTGTTAACTTGTATACCTTACTGCAATCATGTGCAATGAATAAATCAAATAATTGAGCAACTTTTGTTTTACTTATTTTTTTAACCTTCAATAACTCTATATGAAGAACTAACTGTCTGTAAATATGAGAGAGCTTCGATCTTAAGATGATAGCATTTCCTCTGATTTTAGTGCTAGCTCTAAACACCATTTATCAAATACAGTATAGCTTAAAATTGATTTTTTCTTCAAACAATTACATAATAATATCTTTTGCAAGATGAATAATTAAGAAATTAAACAGATAATAAATTATTAGTGAAATGACTGCATTCACAGAGTATCTAATCTGCATTCATGAACAATGTCACCGACGGTGCATGGTAGGTGACTCCTTTCTAGGAGCAACTTTCCTGTCTCATTTCTTCTTTCCTTGTTTATATTTTCCTTTTGACGTCCGCGATGTAGTCTTTAGTTCAGAGGCAGAGGTTAAGCCCCTATAATAGAATAATTTTTTTTTGGGACAACCTTGTGATTAGTATTACTCACGGGACATCATTGTCCTAATTTTGTCCCAACAATAGTGGGTTTGGGACAGTAATGTAAATATTTCCCAACATTGGGAACTTTTCTTGTCCCAACCTTGGCCCAACAAGTACAAAAAACAAGGTTATCCCAATCATGGGTCCCAATGTAGTCCCAACTATGTGTTGCAGTCAAGTCCCAATGTTGTCCCAAGGAAATTTGCCGCGTCGCGTGGGTTGTTTTCTATTTCATTACAAAAGATGCTATCTTCACAAATAGTGCAGCTGTGTTGTTCCATTATGAAGTGTCCATGAAATTTCTTAATAATTTTAATATGAACTAACTCAATATATTAGTATATTCTATGTGTAGTACAGATACAAGAATATAAATGAATATACTATAATAATTTCCCTCGTGTGTTTATTTATTTATTTGGTGTCCGCTTTTACACGATGGGTATCAAACATGAAGAATGTAACTATGATACGCACGGGAATATATTGACTTGATATTTAAATTCCCCTGTATTTTATCTATAAAATAAATTAGACTATGCAGAAAAATAAATTTTAATTGTATTCATTAAAAGTAACGTAATAACGGGTAAGAAATTGGTACTGATGATAACCCGTTATTTTTAACGGGAAAGTTCACTAGTTATTTTTAATATTCTTTAATATTTCTGCATCTTTTCCACACATTCAATAAAATTATTTATTCTACCCCTATTCTTATCTTTTCATTTAATACATGTGTTTTTATCTAATACTGTTGTTTTCATCTAATATTGGTGTATAATCTAAGGTATGTTTGATCTAATATGGTGTTTTTATCTAATATCAATGTTTCATCTAATATATATGGGTGTTTTTTATTTAATATTGGTGTTTTTATCTAGTATTGGTGTTTTTATCATATTGATGTTTTTATCTAATATTGGTCTTTTTATCTAATATTAGTGTTTCATCTAATATATATGGGTGTTTTTTTTATCTAATATTTGTGTTATTCGCTTAACTGAAAAATTGTTCAACCAAATTGTCTGAAATTTGGTGAAACGATTGGTCCATGTCCAGTGACCTGCTGCTAGTCGTTTGGGAGTGATCCGGTCAAAGGTCAAGGTCACGGTCATTCATAACTCAAAAAGTACCGAACCATATTGCATGAAACTTGGTGGGACGATTGGTTATTATCCAGTTAGCAATTTCCTTCATTTTGGGAGAGAACGGGTCAAAGCGGAGGCGAAGGTATGCACTCTACCGAGTGCACATAATCTAGTTCTATATATATTGGTGTTTTTTTTTATCTAATATTGATGTTTTTATCTATTATTTGTGTTTTTATCTAATAATGGTGTTTCATCTAATATTGGAGTTTTTATCTAATATTGCTGTTTCTATCTTATATTGGTGTTTTAAACTAATATTGGTGTTTTATCTAATATTTGTGTTTTATATCAAATATCTGTTTTTTATCTAATATTTGTGTTTTTATCTAATGTTGGTGTTTTTATCTAATATTTGTGTTTTTATCCAATATCTGTTTTTTATCTAATATTTGTGTTTTTATCTAATGTTGGTGTTTTTATCTAATATTGGTGTTTTTTTTATGTTACAGGGATGTTGTTTAATTTAATATTGGTTTCTTGTTTAATATATTGCTATTTTTATATAATATTGATGTTTTATATAATATCAATGAAAAGTAATATTGACACATTTAATATTGAATATGTGACGGAGTGTCATTTTTCATTTTTACGCACAATAAAATGAAATTAAGAATTCAAATTTTAACTTGTAAAATCTTAACGCAATAAAAGCTCTCATTTAACTTGTTAATTAAATCTTTGTATACTCTATTTCTTGAACATATATTGAGAATTGTTCGCATTTAACTATTTAATTATACGTACAATTCAGAATTCAATCTGATGAGCTTGCCATTTTATCACCATCTGGTAAAATGTTCACCATCACACTGCCATTTTTTAATTAATTATTTAGTAGAGGTTTAACGTCTGATTTGGAACCAAAGGTTATATCGCTGATGTAAAATGTACATTAAATATTTCATTGATTTATAGATAAAAATCAATTACCTATTTAGATTTATTTTTGACATCAATTTGCTATACCTATATTATATGGTGCTAGGAAAATTGCCACTGCGATGATTGCCACCAGGAAAACAGCCACTGTGGGAAAACTGTCACTGGGAAAATTGCCACTGCGATGATTGCCACCGGGAAAACTGCCACTGGGAAAACAGCCACTGTGGGGAAAACTGCCTCCCGGAGGTATATAAATTCATACCAATTTTTTTTTTCGAAAATCACAAAATCATAGGTACTGAATGCCCTGTTGATCAGAATTTAATATAAAAGAATTTTCACAATGTGTGCATCTCATTTTGACAAGTTATACGATCTAAGTGAATTATCCTGTCGGTGGGTGTGAGTGTGCTGATATACGCAATTAATTTTTAGCTCAATGTGTTTAATTGTGTCCTGAAGAGGTTAAACCAATAATAAATAAAATCTTGTTGCATTAGTTTCAATAATAAATTAAATTTTGTTACATTATAGTTTCATTAATAAATAAAATCTTACTATCTACATTAATTTCACGATAAACAACACAACATGTTGCATCAGTTACACAATAAATAGTTACGTCTTAGAGTCTTAGACAATAAAAGTCAAAGAATATCAGTAACTCAAATCAATTAGTTATTAAATTATGCTTAAATGTTTCAAACCGAAATTTTCCTCTCAGGCTCTTTGATCGTTCCATGGTTGAATAGTTTTTTTTAACTTGTCAATGTAAGATGAACGCGCAGTGAAAATTTTCTTTACATAAGATTCGAATACTTTTGTAATCAGTTCCGTATTTTTTTATAGAGTAAATTTTTTAATATTGTTAATGTATTTTATAGTGGCTATTTTCCTCAGTGGCAATTTTCCGGGTGGCAGTTTTCCAACAGTGGCAATTTTCCCATTGGCAATTTTACCACAGTGGCAGTTTTCCCGAGGGCAATCTTCCCAGTGGCAATTTTCCGCGCACGATATTACACATGTAGAGAACTATAGACATATATAATTTTTAATTGAAAAGGGGATATTAAATTAAGTTTACATTATATTTCAGGCAGAGTGGTATACAACTATACGTACAATATCTTCCATATGTCCCATATGTATTAAATTGTAGATAGGATATAAACTTATATAGATGAATAGAATACTTCATTTTAAAATGTTCAAATATATTTTATTGAAATGATCTATTAAATAAAATAATGAATTACATTATTTAACTACACATCGATTTTTAAATTATTTCTACACAAATTATACTATTAATTTTTTTATCATGTCTCTGTTTAATGTAGGTGAATTGTGAGGTTCATTTCATTTAAATATATATCATCTAAATGACTTAGTATCCAGTCATTTCGAATAACAATTTATAATATATAAAAAAAAAACCTACTATATAAGAAATATATTTGACTTCCCCAATATAAATCGCAATTAGAATAAAACATTGGGAATTTTTCTGGTTTGTTCTGAACATACCTTTTACTTTTTTCGGTAGAACTTATCTGATAAAAAGATTAATTGAACAGTTAATCAGACTGTCAATTGTTTTACTTTGTTTGAAGCGATCTATAATTAAAATCTGATATGATATCGTCTAGCCACTTAATTAAAAAAACATAGTAAATTGAAGCATAAAATGGACAAAGATAAGCTGGCGTATTTGCCTAATATATGATTTTAATGCTATATTCAAATAATTAATGTCATAATTGAAATATTTCGGGAACTGGTCTTCAAATTTACTATTATTATTGGCTATTACGTTCAATCATTATATTATAATTATTCTGCTTGTTTCTACCTTAAGGGCCGTACATACGTAGGGTTTTTTAAGTCTTTCCACCAGACTTTTTTTCTCCGCTTTTCCACCAGACTTTTGATTCAAAAGTCAATAGCGTCCACACGTTGATTGCCTTTAATCTCGTGGATTTACATGTCTTGCAAAATTAACTACTCATATCGGCGACATAAGCCCTCCCCCATTTTTTAAACTAGGTAACTAACCTAGGTAGTTAGAATCTGTTAACTACCTAGGATAGTTAAAATTACTAATTACCTGGGTTAGTTATTTACTAATTATATAGGTTAGTTACTTTTACCCAGATTAATTAATTACTAGAGAACTACATACCTTCCTAGATTACTAAGATTATTTAGTTACTAATTACCTTAGTTTGAAATTTTTTATGAAGTTTATTACAATATTTAGTAATAAACTAACCGAGATTATTTTCGCTTCATTTGATTTAATGATTAACCTAATCCACTCAACAAATGTAATTTAGCTATTATATAAAGTTTAGGTAAAAGTATTAATACATATAGGTACTAGGTACCATATGTATTGCGTTATAATAAATAAAATAAAGGTATTAGCTAATAGGTAATATGTTGAAATAAATAAAATAAAGATAGTAATATGATATTTTACTAAAATATGCTTTACTAAAAAAAAGTTTAAAGAAACATTACTATTATCAATTTTACTGGCAGTCTTTTATAAAAAGGAAAATATGAGAATTCTTTACCTCAAAGGTAAAGAAATGGATGGAGCAAATATTGGTTAAAAATGAACACCAATCCTGTTATTTTATAATATATTTTATGAGTTGACAGTAGCTATACGGAGATTTCCAAAATTGCACCTCTTGATTGGGGAAAAATAATAGAACATGTAGGTTGTTGAAAAGTCTCGGACTTTCGGTGCAAAATTTAAGTCTCGTGGAAAAAGCGGGAGGAGCTTAGCAAAAAGTCCGGTGAAAAGACTGAAAAAACCCTGCGTGTGTACGGCCCTTTAGTGAGTGAGTGACATAGAGTTATGATATACACTATAGAGAGGTAGTTTGCGGGACGTTAGAACGACGGTATAAAACCTTATTTTGTTTGTTATATCATTACTCCATGGAACTGACGCCAGATTGCCAGTCACGTGACCCCAAAATAAGGAATTTACAATCCTGTCCGTGACAGTTCGTCCGTTACGCTTTCAGTAATTAGATACCTATGAGCAAAGTCGGTGTGCATGATACCACAAACTAAACATCCTATTATTGTATTTCATATTTTGTTCCCTTAATTACCTTTCGCAAATTTGTGGAAGGTTATATTTTACCCAGCATTTATTTATTTATCATCTTGTTATTCACATAACTGAAAAAGTGCTCAACCAAATTGTCTGAAATTTATAATAGTGAAACGATTGGTCCATGTCCAGTGAGATAAAATAGAATTTTAGGAGCGACCCGGTCAAAGTCATCTTTCATAACTCAAAAACTATAGAACCATATTGCATGAAATTTGATAGGACGATTGGTGAATGTACAGGAACCTTCTGGTAGAATTTTTGGGAGTGATCCAGTCAAAGGTCAAGGTCATTTATAACTCAAAAAGTATTTAACCATATTGCATGAAACTTGGTGGGACGATTGGTCATTATCCAGTTTATTAAATTTTGGGAGAGAACGGGTCAAAGCGGCGGTGAAGGTATTCGCTCTACTGAGTGCACGTAATCTAGTTTTCATTGCGAGCCTAAATTTGTTTATATCTAATTACTGATTAAAAGGTGGTGGAAGTGAAGGTATGGGAAGTGTAGGTGGGGGAAGTGAAGATGGAGGTAATAAAGGTGAGAGAATTGAAGGTAGTGGAAGTGAAGAAGGGGCACTGTGGAGATAAAATATAAGTTATAACTAGGTTTAGAAAAGATTGTTATTGATATGTCCGTCATGCAGTCGGTCTGTCACAAAATACGTTAAGCAGAATCTCTATCAATGGCACCTCATAAAGTTGGTGTAAATCAAATTAATGTCACCAATAAAATATTTGTGAGTGTTAAACTTTATACTATTAAAAAAGAAACCGTGTCAATCTCTCTGTCCGTCACAAAACGGGTTAAACAGACATTCTATCAACAGCTGCTCATAAAGTTGGTGTAAACCGAAGTACGTAATGTGACCAAGATAATTAAATACAAAGGATATTATTTTGAGAAGCATATTACTGAACACACTTGCTGCGTTTAATATTCTTTCTGTCCGAAACAGTTTTTTTTATTATCAAAACATTTCAGTTGATTCTCAACCCGTGGAATTTCCACGAGTCGTGCTAGTACTAATAATTAGGGTTGTGACAATATGCGTTAGGTCTTAAGAATGAACAAAATGGTATCGAATGCTATATACCGCTATTTTATAACGATGCAATAATGTTCAATTCTATCAGTCTATAATATTTTCGGAATCTATGATTTTAAATGCATATGGTCACAACCCTATTAATAATGAATGACAGAATATAATAATCTATCTTTGTTTAGTGTCAGTATCAATTACCTTCAACAACCGAAGCTCACATTTCCATTGCATGTCAGTTTATTCAATTCTTCAACTCGTAACTTAGTTAAATAATTATAAAAACTGAAGAAATATCAAGAAACTTTGCGCATCTTCAAATTTTTCACATACTGTGAATATCAAAAATATATATTGCCAACTTTCATTAAAAATGACTAAGAAGTTTTATGACAATATTTGTAACTATTTTATACGCAGCATGCACTGTGCTATTACCAAACTTTAATAAGTGGTTTTAAACATCAATACCATGAACTATCTTATGTATCAATGTTTCACGTGACAACATTGCCCCAATAATGTTACAACATTGACAATGTTGTGCCATAAAATATTGCTTTCTAAGAGAAAAAAATGAGGTCACAAGTCTGCTAATCTCTGTAATTAAAAGGTAAAGAAACTAAATAATTGATAGAAAAATATATGTAATTAAAAAATATGATAACAAATACAAACAGCATCCAATAGAATATAAATTTTCTGAAGATTTATACACAAAGATATATCTAAAGAAGAATAAAGGAATTAAAAATCAAATCTAATAACGTTAATTTTTTTAATGAAAAGTTGATTATTCATTGAAGGTCATCTACAGGCTCCATAAAAAAATGTTTATTACTAAATAGAACCAAGGTCTGGGATCATTATTCTGTAAAACGCATTCAATTCGGTTCAGTACATATTTTATTATTTATTTTAAAGTTTTCAATGCTCTGTGTGCAACACTCGTCACTAACTTGACGCTGAAGAAAAAGATTGTACACTCTTTGTTTTGATTTCAAATTTGAATTTATAAATAAACAATTCGTTTAATTGTTTCCTGAAGTATATAAACGTTTCTAATATTAAAATTATCCAATGTTATACCTTTACACGAATATTAAATGGATATTTTATACCTAATACCTAGTTGACAATCAAAACAAATGGTGTACATTCTTTTTCTTTTGACTGAAAATTAGAAAGCCGGAAGTAAAATTGGTAGTGCAGAGTTTTGATTATAGCATATAGAACTAAAAATATGCTATCAAATTTCATGCGGTTTGCAGGAAAATTATAAGAAACATTAGCCTCGTTGAATAAAGCAATAAAAAATTGCTTGGAGGGGACCTTTAATATGAAACAGCTCATTGATAAGAAACAAGTAGCTACATCATAAACTATATAATATTAGGTACAATATATAAATTACCTATGTGATTATAATACTATAAAGTAAATGCAAAATATAAAGAGGAAGGGGTCATAGCATTTCTAATATATCAATTATTTGAGACATTCATTGGTCAAACTATAATATCAACACACCAAGACTCTTTTCTCAGTTAAGAAAAGCATGAGCAATAGAGTGTTTAATATCCCCTTTGGAGCAGCTGAACCATCTTCACCATCTCAGGACTGTTCTCGCTAAGACACTCACAGTAGGCATCAATTGTCTCGTCAATGAGGTCCTCCAGTGACTCCAGCAGAATGAGGAGGTACACTCCTTCGATGAAGGAACTCTCCTCCCCCCGCACCAGACGCACCTGCCTGTGAAATTAACAACAGTCAACATATAGATTGTATGTTAACACCTCAGGAGTTAATTTAGTTAACTATAAAACACACGTAGGGTTTTTTCAGTCTTTCCACCAGACTTTTACTAAGCTCCTCCTACTTTTTCCACGAGAATATAAGAAAAAACGATATCATTATTATTTATTTTAGTTGGTATCCATGATACTTGCAGGTATCATGGATACCAACTAAAATCTTCTGCAAGATTTACTATCTAACAACGAAATACTAAAACAAAATCATAATAATTTGAACCTGTCTCAATCAAATCTTCTATTCAATTACACATCATCATCACTATTTTTTTTGACATCAGACATTGCCTTTTGTTCTTTTCCAGTACAACTTTTGAGCTCTAGTCTGGACTAAATGACAGAGTAGTAGGTAGCTACTGAAAACTCTACTTCTGATTTCAACATTCACCTTAGTGTTTGACAGACATAACTACTAAGTAATCTTTTCACAATTGTAACAATAACTTGATTAAGAATTGATATCACGAGTGGAGCTGCAACCATGTCATACTTAGCAATCTGGCTAGAAGTAGCTAATAATTTTAGTGTTGGTCACCTCTTGAGACATATAGATTACTCCATCCAAGAACTAACGACTGTTTGTTCACCAGACGTCATTAGGATATTTACGTAACTGTTAGCTAGAGCTATAGGTAGAAAGTATTTGTAGTTACTTTAGTAGAGTGGTGATGTCCTCGTTAATTTGAGTGACACAGTGGTTACCCAGCAGATCTACCCTAGCGTTGAGAGATCTCCTAGCATGCTGCAGCACCCCACTAATGGGCTGAAGGTGCCCAATGCTTTGCAAAGCCTGGCACAGGTCACTGATGAACCAGGAGCCTGAAACAGGTAAAAAGAAGCGGAGAATGGGAATATTATATACCCTCTTCTCTATTTATTTAATAAAAATATAACTTATTTACTGCGGTAACTTCTGAGTAACAGGAATTTAATTAGTATCTACGATACATGCAGGTATCATGGATACCAATCAAAATAAAAGTTAAAAAATAACTATTATATATATTTTTATAAGTATCCGAAAATGTTAAACTGTCTGATAACCCAGAACTTCCCTATCTTTTTTCAAATCGAAGACTAAAAAATATATTCAATATAACGTCAATTCCATTTAGTTTTCGTAAACTTTATAAGATTACTAACAGCCTCTACTACTAACCAGAGCTCTGACTCCTGAGGGCAGAGTACCCCCCCACAGTAGCAGATGAGATGAGGCAGTCACTCTCCCTGTTTATGGGTTGTGCTGTGCTTCCCTCTGAGAAATGGTCCCTAGCTATGAACATTGGCTGCAGAACTTGGTTACCTCGACACGCCTGCACGAATATCAGCCTGGGTTTGTTAATGAAGAGAGGTGAGAAGCAAAGGCGCCTCAGATCTGACAACTGAATGGAACTCCTGTCGTGGAGGTAGAGTCTGTCTGGGGAAATATGAAGGTGCTATTTAACTACACAAACATCCATTGCTACATTTTATTTATTTTATATATTTCATCTTTATCACATGTTTGCAGTTTATATCATTCACAATATTTATATTTACACTATATTTCAAGAATGCACCTGTCTATAACAATTATTATAGCTAAGGTAGCTATAAATATATGAAACATGTGGAATGAATTTTGGTAATATTTCATTCATGGATGTTTTCTAGCTACGAATAAACAATTAAAGCACAAATCGAGATACAATCTCATCATTTATTACCTTATCTAAACTATGGATGGACATTTGAAACACTACAAGTGAATGAAAGCATTAATTTTGACACTATCAATGCATCACTAACTACCTTCAGCATCACCATGCGTCATCACACACACCACAAGGCAGGCCATGTACGCCAGTTTCGTTTCATTCTTGAGGTTAGCGAAGAAGGTGCCGATGGTAAGGGCGTCTGGGTCTTTGATGTGCAAGGTCACGAAGCCAAAGAGTTTGAAGGTGCCCTCCAGACGCATAGCGTCGATATCAGAGCCTTTACGAGTGGGAAGAGACACCTGGTGATGGGAAACAGAACTACACTCTTCATGTAAATTTAATGAAAAATAGTCAGCAGATGGTTTTTAGTAATTGAATACTTTTGGGAAAAATAAGAGGAAACAAAGTTGTAAATAACTAAACAAATTAAATAACTATTTACAAAATCAGTGACAATTTGACTAATATTTTTAGTCTCATTTTTTCAGTTGGTTTAGAGATAATATTTTCCTTGTAACAAAATGATAGTCGTAACAAATAGTTATATATATATTTATTTTTCATAAAAACAAATAAACAATATTCAATGTTTTGACAATAAGTAGGTAATTAATGTGAATTTTAGGGAATAAAATATAGAAAAAAAAACTTATTTAAAGGAACGATCCTCGCAATATTATTTCTATTAGAAATAATAAGGGATTCACTTTTGAACATGTGGCTGCAATAGAAATTTTTAAGAGTTTAATTTTTGAACAAGCAGAATAGCTAGTAGTATAACTCACGGATTTATTGGGGTCTGCAGGTTTCACGAAACTATTAACATTGATGATCACACACAGACCATGTGGGTAACTCTTAGGCAGATCATAAGTCTCTTGAATGGAGGCTGGAAAAAAGTAAAAGAAAGGAATTAATGAAGAACTGAATGTTGCTTGAGATTGCTGACTTACACAATAATAGTTGTAGCTACCTAATCAATGTCAGTTAGATACAAAAAATCCACTCACTCTTAATTCACCAAATGACTGCGCCCATTTTCATTTAATAATTTTATAAAGCATTTACGAGAGAAACTGATATACTAAAATTACTTAATTGAATGTTCTGTATCGCCTTAACCAATATGATGAAAGTTTAATTTTGACTGTAGCTTATATTTTCAGGATTATAAAAAATATTGAGTGTTCTACTTCATTCAGGTTGTAAATGAATAACGAAAGTAAATTAATGTTTCAATAATAGGTTAACCCTATTTTCAATATTAATTAGATTATATCTACCTAGCTGCCATTCTTTATCTTTGAACTTAGCAAATTGAAAGTAAAATTGGTGTTGTAGTGTAGCTATTGTTGATAACAAAATTTTAAAAGCATATAGAAATATATATATTTGCCACATTAAATTAAAAAAATTAAATACAAAAATCAAGAGAAATTTAAAGGATGCAAACACACTTTCATCAAGTTACAATAAACATACAAAACAAAACAGAGGTAGCTAATGAATAAGAAATACAGTAAACATTTATAAAAGAGGAAGTTTCAAGGAACAAACATCAAAATCAGTAACAATTAACAAATATCACTTACCTTTTATCTTGGAGATGATAATATATGCAGCAACTAAATGTAAAGATATAAATGTAGCTATAGTTGGTTAAATAGTATTAAATTTAGATTGAAAAAATTTGAACTGATGCATATGTGACTAGAGAGAATTTAAATTGTACCTTTACTCTGTAAAACTGCATCATTTATTTCTAATTCGTTAAATTTCTCAATAAAAGGAAAAAATGCACATCTGTACGAGTGAAATTCCTTTAATTTTACTTAGTAGCTACAGGTGGCTTATAACTTTGAAATACGGTTACCTTTATACAGCAAAGTACATGTAATCATCACAGTGGGCTAGTCTCCCATTACCTGATGCCGATGCTTCAGCAATTGTCACCAGAGGAGCTAGAAGGGAGGCAAGCCTCTGCTTCTGCAGTCTCACCAGCACCTCATGGAACTCCCTCAGCAGCTCACCAAAGTTTAGGGCAGTGAGATTACAACAGAAGACCTCCTCAAGGGGAGAGTTGATGCGAGGGGATCTCCAGTGTGGTAAACTGAACTTGAAACAGTTAATGCAAGGCAAAGAAAGGAGCTACTGATCACAGGAAAAAATAAAATAGCACAAGAACAGAAATTTAGACAAAAATTAGAAGAATAAAATTCTTGTGGATACTAGATATATTAGCTAACAACATTATTTAGGTATATAGGTAACATGCTAGTAAATTGTATGTACTTGCCAAATCATGCAAGCAATTTAGAAAATAATAATTCTATTTAAGCAACACTCAGTTAACAAAAGACAGACATTATGAAATAAAACAAAAATAAATTAAAAACAATCATAATTATTAGAATTTAGTGACTAAGATATGACATGCATAACTCACCATTCAGCAACAATGCGATTAGCTTCAAGTTGAGGAATTGAAGCAAACACTCTGAATAGAGTGAGTTTATCTTCCTCTAAACAGGTCAAACTTTGACAAACCTGAAACATAGCAACTATTGAGGCACTACTAAACTTGTTACAAAAAAAAAATAGCTACGGTTAGAGAACATAATGTATCTGAAGCACTGAAATGTAAGAAAAATTTATAGATACTATTTGAGACTAGTTTAAATAATAATAATTATTAGAAAATATTTCAAAAATAAAATCATTTATAGTTTTGAGATAATAAGCTAAAAGAAATGGAGCTATTCATACCTTATGCAGAGTGTGGGAGAAGCAGAGACCCAGCACATTTTCTAGCAAATCGTATCGACAAAGTTGATAAAACGCTGAGAGGAACACATCGACATTGCCTCCTGAAGCCTGCCACAAGTGAGATCGAATATCCTATGAATGAAGAAAAATGAAAGCACAACTGATAATGAAACAGGGGCTTCTAGATATACATAAGCATAAGTTACCTGATAACACAGAAAATAGCAAACTACTTCTAAACTTACAAAAGCTATTGTTGAACATAGCTAGTAAATTTGACTTTATAAGAAATCTAGTAAAAATAAAAATCTATTTGCTATAATTTAATGCAATTTTACTAGTTGCTTATTATAAAAGTTCTTTTCTTCTAACAATGTACTTACAGAAACTCTTTCCTCTGTGCTGTACTGACACAATATATAGCCAGAGGTGCAGAGAGTGTGCTTAGGAAGAACAAGAAACACCAAGGATATTCTCTCAGATGATGAGAGACTATTGAGCAGGCTCTCCAGAGATGACCTGAAATTAAAAAAAAGTCAAGACACTTTCTAGCAATATAATCTTAAGATCTATATTTATTAAAAAAATTCTCTAGGGTAATGAACAAATTACTAGATGCTAATTTTTATTAATGATAATCACATGAAACGCATCATGAGTACCTAGCCATTAGTCATTATTGTAAACTTAGATGGCTTAGGGTATTTTACAAACATTCTAAGAGTAGACACCAGTTCATTCTGAATGTAATTTGATAGTTTTGAGTCATCAGAGTTTATAATAACACTTTTTGGAAATTCTCCATCAACTAAAACAGTTCAGTGCCAATTTACTATATCTTTAAAAAAAAGTAGCTAGCTTAGTTATTGGATAACTTAGTAGCTACTAGTAAAATAAAATAACTATTATTCATTGCATCATCCTACTCTTTTACTGACATGTCTGCTACATGATACATTCAAAAAATGGCTTGGACATAAATTACAATCCAATAATTGATTTTTCCTGCTTAGCAACTTACTCTACTTTCATTTTTGAAAGTTGAAGAGCCTCACATAGAGTTGTATCAGATGGTGTATCATTATTTTTATTGGAGAAACTCATTTAAAAAATTAGAAATCTGAAAAACAATCCAGATATAGAAATATTAAAAATTAGTCACAGAGATTGTCTATTGTTTAGCCATCAGATGACAGATTTCGTTATGACTAGGGTTGAGACAATATGCACTGCATATTTTGCAGTGTATGCACATGAAAATTTAGTGCATATTCGCTTGAAATATGCGTTTCATAAAATGCATATGCATTTTATAAAACGCATATGCATTTATAAAACGCATATGGAAAATATATGCATTTATAAAACGCATATACAAAATATATGTAGAAAATAATTTTAATTAAAAAAATTAAACGTATTTCAGTTAAGTAGACATTTTAGATTTCCATCTATTTTTCGAAATAGGCTGTTACTGAGAAGCCCATGTATTTTTCACCAAATATTTTTTTTATTAATTGTAAAAATAATAAAACACTGAGATGTAGAATGAAAGTTAATATCTTTTAATTGTCAATTTTTATATATTGAAACACTTCTTATAAAGTCTGCTTCCAAGAACATTAACAAGTCATAAATATGAAGTAGCTATCTTTTATACAGGTAAAGCTCGTACAGCGCATGATCTTTAAACGGTCACCCACTAAAAAAGATCAAAATTATCCGTTCTTCTGACCATGTAAATCCTACAATGGGCCCTCAAATAATATTATTTATAATTTAACAAATATTTTATTAGTTTACCTAGTATCTAGTCAAACATTGATTATATTCAGAGGTAATACAATTTAAAACCAACACTTAACTTATTGTTTTTTTCAGTAATTTTATCTTTGTCAACCTATTCCTCCACGTTTTCTTTGATTAGAATAGTTCTACAAATTAAAAAGAGGTGTAACTATTCTATATTATATAGAAATATATATTTTATTTATTTACACCAAAAAAAAAATTAAGATAGTAAATTAGCTATTTTTATTTTGTTTTTGGTTTAATTAACGAAATATACCATCAATGAAAACTCCCAATTACAATTGGCCTTATTTCAAAGAAATTAGAACATATAAAGCTAACCTGAATGCATATCATTGAGCATATAACGCTAACCTGAACGCATAAAAAGTATATTTTAAGCATAAAAAAATATATTTTAAGGCATAAAATGCATATATATTAAGCATAAAAGCCTTTTTATCAAGCTTAAGGCTGCGCGCAAACTAAAAGCGTTATTGCGAGCTTGCAAGCAAGCTTGCTTGCGTGAAAACATGAGGGGCTCACACCAAACGCGTGAATTCATAGCGCGAGAAGCAAGCAGTTACCTGCCAAATGTCACTCGGGGAGGGTGTGTGTATCTCCGCACCAAATAAAAATGATAACCACTGCGATTATACTTGAACGGTTATATTATTTTTTTCACTTTTTAATAACAGGTTAATTATAACTTTTCATATACTTGTATTTAAATCAACTTAAAATAATCAAACTTAACTTAATTCAAAACAAAATAACTCAATCCCTCACTTATATAATATATTCTTGTCCCCGAACACAGGAATCGAAGTGTTCGCGACTGTTATTTGAAAGAATATATGTGATATATGGAGTAAATTTGATAATTATTATCATTTTCGATATGAATGATTGAATTCATTGTTTAGTAGTGTATTTATATTATTTGATTGAATTTTTTGTAAGTAAAATTAAATAAATATATATATTTAAGAATAAATATGATAAGTTATTTACAATACTATATACCTAGGTATTAGACTGACTAGGGTAAGTTCCGTATTATCGAACGGTTCCACATTTTCGGACACTATTAATTATAATCAATATATCTTTGATAACTATTTTAATTATTATTTACCTCTCATTGCAAACATTAGTTTTGTATTACTTGTTCGTAAATGTGTAACAGTCCCATAACTTAGAACTTATCTTATAAATAGGTATGAATTATTTGGTTGTTTTTCCTAATTATATTAGGTAGTTAACATAGGTTGTAGGTACCTAGTGAATATTAAAACATGCAGTATTCTATTTATTATAGGAAACAGTATTTGTAAGTGAGCGTAAAACGTATATCTACGTAGATAATGGAAATATACGAAATTTAAATTTTGATAGACCTATTATGATCTACGAAAACTCCCACTTTGCGAGTACTAGAAGTGTCTGATAACCGAGACGTTTCTCTAGATATGTACTAGGTATTATATTGTGTAATTCAGGTTAGATTTCAAGGTATAATTTTATATTAGGTATGTAATCGACTTTATAAAATATCTAGATAAATATTTATATTATATATCGTCCCTAGGTATCTAATTACGCATTTATATTATATAATCAGCTTGGTACCCAGGTAATATTATTTTTAACCATGCTTGTCTCTAAAACTGTTGGTATTAAGTATTAACTATCAACATATGATATTAATTAATTAAGCTGTTAATAATAAAAAATAAAAGCGAAAAAAAATATAACCGTTAAAGTATAATTGCAGTGGTTATCATTTTTATTTGTTGCGGAGATACACACACCATCCCCAAGTGACATCTGGCAAGTAACTGCTTGCTTCTCGCGCAGCGTGAAACCATCCTGGGAGTCAGTTGAGGCTTTCAAGCTTTAATGCAAGCTTTCGAGCTCGCTCTTAATGCTTTGTGTGTGCGCAGTTCAATAGGAATAACATGTAGCACGGTTCATGCACGCAAGCTTTCCTGCCCGCTTCACGCGAAAACGCTTTTGGTCTGCGCGCAGCCTAAAGCATAAAAGCCTAATTTTCATAAAGAATATTGTCACAACCCTAGTGATCACTTTTGAGATTGACCTGCCTCGCACCTCAATTTGCTCTATTGTTGCTGGAATTACTGAGAATGTTAAATCTATGAACACAAGATATATTTTCATTATTTCTATGCTCTGTAGAAGTTTTTGAAGTTCTCTCTATTAATTATCTGGAATATGTAGAAGCAGAGTTCAACCAAGTTCCCACCTCGTTATAACCTAATTTCTATAATATTAAAATTTTTGAAGTAGAATAAATATCTAGCTCTTATTCATTCGTCTGATGTTTATCATTTATTTAGTAGAAGTTTATCATTTGAACATTGTAATAGTGGGGTTAGACTACCAGACGTTATTAGTATTAAGGCCTTAATTTATCCTATCTTTCAGGTGCAACAGATTCAAGACACAGGTGGGCAGGAAGACAAGAGCAAGGATGAGGTTTATTTAGAGATCAGGTTCACAAGGGTAAGTATAAGACGTTAGTGAGAGAAGACATGAGAGGTAACATAAGGTAAGAGGTGTGAGGGAAAGAGCACCACTGAAAGAGAAAACATGCAATCAATAATCTAAGAATAACATAGTAATAATATCTATTGAATATATACATCAAATATATAACGGTTGTTTTATTATCATATTATATCAATTGCATAAACTTAACTTACATAATTATTCAAAGTAAAACGTTAGGGGAGGCGTTATCAATTAGCTATATTACTTATCAGTTAATTTTACCTTGTTATTGAATTAGTAATTACTCTGAAAAGAAACAATAATTGAAAGAGTTATAACGAAGTTTTTATATAATAAATCAATAATGGTCACGCCAACATACCTCCCCTCCAAACTGAGGTATAACTCACAAATTAATTAATACACAACAGAAAGCAAAACAAACTGAAATTATCATCCTCAATACTTGAATGAATGGAATAAAATAAATATAATTATTATTTCCTACATTACCACAACCCTAAAATCAATAAAACTAGTTTTATTTATCATTTAAAAGAATCACTATTATTAAGCAAAATAAATAATAACTACAGCATGAAAAAAGTAAGACAGAAAAATTTCCAGTAATTACAAGATTGGAGGTTTGATAAGAATAAACTCCTCTTTCCTCTCTCCCCCTTTGAAAAACAAACGTTCAATCTAACTTCATATTTAACATTACAAGGAATATATCTAAAAAGTATAAAGTAAGGAGTTTTCATAGCACAACAACAGATATTTCTTGATCAAGCACTGTCGTATTTGTTGTACTTCTTTTTCTTTATCCTTTCCAATGTTCTGCTTTGAACCCAGGGCAAATCATTAACAGGTCCTTTAGATCGTAGATTCCTGCTATTGAACGATTCTATACTGGTTGTATCAGCAGTAAGGGGATAATTACGAAAGTTAGTTTCCAAGATTCGCTGTATCTTAGAAGGTCTTTGGTATGACTCAGAATCGGTTACACTGGAAAATCCCTCAAAATCGTCAGCTTCATCATCAACCATAGGTACTTCCAGTTCATCTTCTATGAATCCCATGAAAAATCAAGACCAGCAGACGCATTCAAATCCTCAATATCTGGAAAAACATTACAGTTATTAGTGGGCTCATTTAAAGGGACACTCCTGATTCGATGAAAATGCACATTATTTTGAATGTAGTTTGGAGGACTTTTATACATTCTAAGCTTACTGTGGTGTGCTCTTATAATTTGACCAGTATTGCAGTGTTTAATTTTATACGTTACGCCATTGTCATTAACAACAACAACTTCAAAGGGACCTTCATAATTTGCTGCAAACTTATTGGTGCTTAGGAAACCTTTAGCTTGATTTTTCATTAGGACTTTCTGTCCTATATTGAACGAAAGATAATTAGGGTGTCCAATCTTCCACGTATCAGCAATTGGTCTCAATAGTGAGCTGCAAGTGATTTGATGTGCCTTTGTCATCAAAAAGTCAGATGGTGAGATTCCAAGCTCCGCATGCACTGTGTTGTTGTAAGTAATTAAAGTCCTAGTTAGAGCATCTTCCCAGTCATGTCCGTAGTCCCGTAAGCCTCTCAGCAGATTCTTTATAGTTCTATTTACTCTTTCTATAGCGCCATTGGAGGTAGGTTGGTACGGAGTTGTGAGTTTGTGTTTTACTCCATATTCTTCCAGGAAAACATCAAACTCTGCTGCTATGAACTCAGGTCCGTTGTCTGTTAACAGACTTGTAGGTACCCTGGGTAGGAAAGGAAACACCTGTCTTGACATTGCATTCACAACTGTTGCACTTCGTTTATCCTTCAGGGGTATAGCCGTCACCCATTTGGAGTAATGATCTACCATCGTTAAGCAACCAATGTAGCCACTTCTAGATTTAGGAAATACTACGAGATCAGCAGCTACCAACTCAAAAGGATAACTTGACCGTATCTTGTACATAGGGGGATTCACCGTTAGTCTGAAGTCCTTCATAACTTGACAATCTGGGCATGTGGAGCAAATATCGTCACATATGGCATACCTGGAAGGATTCCAAAATACATTATTCATTACATTCATCAATTTATCTCGGCCAATATGAGCCAATTCACCATGAAGTGTCAATGCAGTTCCAACAAAGAAATTGAAAGGCATCACTACTAGAGGTTGAGTCTCTCTAAAAATCAAAACGTTATCCTCAACTGACAAACTTGCACGGTATCTCCTGAACTGTTTGAGCTTATTAGGCCATAGTTTGACATCTGTGTCTCTATTTAGAACACGGTACAAAGCTCTCAGTATTGGACAACTTGATTGCAGTGATCTGATTGCATCACAATCCTCAACAAGAGCCAAACCTGTAACTGTCGAAGTTTCACCCTCCATTTCGAAACGAAAATCCTCATTCTCACATTTAATTCTAAGTTTATGTGATGGAGATTGTATGGATTTTACAGTTAGTACATTTGGATTTACCAATCTGAACGCATCCATCGTAAGTGCACAGACAGATGTACCATTTTGCTTCAATACATCATTCTTCAAGCATATTTCTAATTGATATTTGTACAAGAAATCATAACCCAATAGAAAGCAATAGGGAAAACAGTCTGAGTCAACTACAGCAAATCTATGTGGTGTACCTAACTTCAGGTCTCCAATTTCTAATGAGGTCTCAATCGTTTGGGTAACAGATTTTCTGTGACCAGAAAATCCTACAATTTCACAGATGTTTTCATTCACAATCTGTAAAGTCTCCACTTCTCTCAATTTATCAATAACAGCCTCTGATATCAAACTTATCTCTGCACCCGTATCTATAATACCACAAAATAAAACATTGGATATATTCACGATTACCTTGGATAGAGCACAATTATCATGAGTACAGCTGTTATCAGGTGGAAGTGCCATGTTGATTTTGATACCATTTTCAATCTCCCAAGTCATTTCACAGTCAGTTTCATTCTTAACAAAGGCTGGTGGAAGGGCACACGTCCTCACAGTACTCAGAGCGCAGTCTTCATCAGCTGGTAACTTGTAGTTATTTAATTCCACCATAGGATTGAAATGAACTCCGCTCAAGCACTGTAAATGAATAACTTCATTAAATGGTTCAAATTGGTATACAACTGGTGCGTCTGGCCAAAAATACACGTGAATGGCCACTTTGAAAAGTTTACTTGCAGCCATTAACAGATCAAATGATGGCAATTGGCCACTGTGGCGCATAAGACGTAAATTTCTTCTAGAATTTCTATCTAAAGACAATTTGTACTTATCAGAATTGGCTAGTAATTCGTCCACCAGTTTTTCTCTCAGCTCCTGGACATTTCCAGGCACAGTCGTGATGAAATGACACCTAGACAAGCATCTGTACAAGCTTGCTACCATAGAGTCACCACCTCCTGGAACCACACATCCATCAATTATTAGACCTTTAGGGAGGGAATTACAATTAGGAAAGACAGTTTCAATAGGTTTAGAATTAATCCTTGACAGCGCATCAGCAGCTGTATTCAAATGACCAGGAGTGTATCTAATATCAAACACATAATCTGATAGTTCTTCCACGGTTCGTGCCAATCTGGAACATACTAACTTCATATTGTGCAAATGCACTAGTGGCTGGTGGTCCGTGAACACTACGAATGGTACCCCATGAAGAAACGGTCGGAAAGTCTTTATCCCCCATCGTAGAGCACTCAATTCACGGTCCAATGTGGAATAATTTAGCTGTGATCCAGTAAACATCATAGATACGAATCCAATAACTCTGTGCGAGTCTCCTTGCATCTGAGCCAGATATGCTCCTGCACCGAAGTTTGAAGCATCAACCCAAAGTTCAAGATTGTTAGCATCAGTTGAATAATCAGGATATGCGAGCTCAACTTCTGTAACCATTGCATCTTTGAGTGCATTGAAGGATTCTTCCATTTCCTCCGTCCAAACTAGCTCCTTTATTTTTTTTTCCACTGGTATGACAGGACAGTGGCCTCTGAATTACAGAGCAGTTTGGAAGGAATTTTCTTTGAAAATTGATTAGACCCAAGAACTCCCTTAATTCTCCTTTCGTTGTTGGTCTTGGATACTGCTTAATTTTGTCCACATATTCTGGTGTTTTACGTATCCCATTTATGCTGATTAAATGTCCCAGAAACTCCACTTCAGTCCTGAAGAACTCACATTTAACAGGGTTCACTTTTAATTTATAATTTTCTAGTGTGGACAGCACTTTGAAAACCAAGTTCAGATGTTCTTCAAAGGAATTGCCCATGATGAGGATGTCATCAATGTAGACAACTACCTTGTTGGAAGGGAAGGCGCTCAGGACAGCTTGTATCTGACGTTGAAAAGCAGACGGGGCATTTCGGAGTCCAAAGCTCAGACACTTGAATTGCCAGTGATTTCTGGGAGTAGAGAAAGCAGTGTAGCTACGACTCTCTTTGTCAATGGGTATTTGATAGTAGCTTTTTACCAGATCCAAGCGGCTGAACCATTTGGTTCCATGCAAACCAAACAAGGAGTCTGATAAATTCGGCATTGGATGACGATCTGGTACAGTGTCCTTATTAAGCTTGCGGTAATCCAAGCACATTCGCAGACCTCCTCCCTTTTTCATGATTGGCACTATTGGAGAGTTCCACGGTGAGACGCTCGGCTCTATAATATCAAGAGCATGCAGCTCCTTACACTGACGTTCTATCTCTTCCGTAATGGGTGGAGAGAATCTTCTTGGACGTTGATATATAGGGGTTCCATTCGTTAGTTTAATGACATGTTCAGTGACCTTGGCATGACCCAAGTCAAACTCGCCTGAACTGAAGACTTTCTTCACCTTTTGGACAGCATTCATAAATTCCATGCGTTGGAAATCGTCAAGCTCTGGCAGCTTGATTGTATTCACCAAGTCAACATTGCCAGTGTGCTCCCTGTCATCATTAGACTCATCCATCTCTGGTACTTCCACTATTGAGGACACAGTCCCCAAAACTTGTCCCTCCTTGATGACAGAAGCTTTGTCCATTGTCACACACAACACAGATTTGGTGGTTGAGTCAATGATGCCAGACAAACCTCTTGTTTGTTGAGACAGGCAGCTATCCATCATATCATCAGAGTACATGAGAGTATCTTCACTTATGGGCAGAGGAACACAGAAACGAATAGGTACCCTGGCTGACATTCCACATGGTATCTCCACTTTCCGATCAGCACAACATTCTACGTCCTTATAGGTAATTCTTTGAACTTTGCCAGAATCTGAAATATAGAATTCTATAGTGCCATTGTTAGGGAGATGCTTTATCATCATTTGATTTCGAATACACAATTCAATCAAATTTGACTTCAAGAAGTCCATACCAAGAAATAAAGAGCTATTCATAGAGCAATTATCAGGAAATACAAGTAAATTTATGTTATTAAAAACAGTACTTTCAATGGAGATGGAGCATATAGACTGCCCAAGAGTGGTCATTACTTGACTGCCCAAAACTCTCATTTTCATTTCATTAGGACTAATCATTAAGTTTAACTCTTTAGCAAGAGAGCTTGATATAAGGGAAAAAACTGAGCCAGAGTCTATAACAGCATTTACAATAGCTTCATCGTTAAGTTTCACATCTACTTTAAATAGGGTTTCATCGTTAGATTCTTTATTAATAAAATTAATGATTTTATGAGGTAGACAATTATTATCTTCCGCCTCAATTTCCTCCATCTTAATCTCTTTCTTCTTAGGGTCATCATAGTTAGAGGGGAATCCATTTTCCTGTCTCAATCCTCTCCCCTTGGAATTGAGAGAAGACCGTTTAACGATTGCCTCTTATCACGAGAGAAATCAGGGTTGTATTGATTGCAATCTTTCATGAGGTGACCACCTCCACAAATTAGACAGGAGTTGTTGGCCCTCCAGCAATCACTCTTAGTATGTCCACCCCTATTACAATGTGTGCAATATCTCCTCTGATGCCTTGATTCTGATCGTTGCCGGTTATCATGGTGTTGCCAATTTGGGGATCGTTGTTGCTTCCTTTGGTTCCACAGTTTATCAGGTGTTCGTTGTTGAAGGTTGTCTCTTGGGTGGTTTGAAAGTTCAGACTCCCCACGATGATGATTTGGTGGGTTTCATTCATTACGTCCGCGACTCCTCTGTGAAATTCTTCTATCAGAAAAATCCTCATGACCAAGATAACGTTCCGAGTTTTTCTGTCCCACATGTCCCTGAGACCAAAACTGACGACTTTTCCTTGGAGAATACTGTTCCTTATTCTGATCAAAAGGCTCCAACTTATCAGCCCACAATATGGTATGTGGCACCGACATTTGAGGTTTGAGGTCCACAGCCAGTTGCATGATCGTTGCGAAATTAAACCTCTTTTGTTGTCCACCAGATGTAGCCTTCATTCCTTTTTCCATATCTAAAATTTTACTAGATATTTTAGTTGGAATGTGAGCCAAGAAATGCTGTCTAAGTCGTTCAGCACAATCCTTTGGAGACTTAGGAAAGGCCATGCCAGCTAACTCCATCAGATGCATTCCAAATAGATCTAGAGTTTCATCAATACCTGGAACTGCACTTTCAAACTCCTTCTTCCAATACGCCTTTCCTCCAATTCGCTGTTTCTTATAGAAACTCAGGAGTCGTTCCTTCATGTGGCTGTATCTAAGTCTTCTACCACCAGACACCTTGTACACGTTGAGAAGCTCACCAGTCAAAAAGGATTCCAGCAGCTGACACTTATCAAACGAATTTCCCTTGAACTTAGAGGTAAAATATTTATCAAAAGTGGAGAGATAGTCTTTTAAGTGTTGTTTCCCATCCATCAGGAAAGGGGGTGGGGTGATCACTTCTCTTTTATCTTTCCGTCTTCGGCTCTGCCTCTGCTCTGGTTCACTGCTCTCTGAAGAATCTTCCGATGATAATAGAGAGAGATCTTCACTGGACGAGTCAGATGACAAAACTATCTCTTCTATTTTCTTTACCTTCTTGCGAGAAGAGGTAGAGTGACAAATATCATTGAGTTTCGGTCTGTCTGCTGCCACAAGTGATGGAAAAAGCTTCAAAGGTTGATATCTTGTTGGAGCTTCGTTTAGCTCATTTATAATATGAGTACATCTCTTTGTTACTGGAATTATTTTCCAATAGTCATCCTTTGAGATTAACTCCAGAGTTCTACACCAGTCACCATAGGTAGATAGCTTAATATTTTCCGCTTCGTGCTTGAAATATTCTCTGCTCTCAGTAAAAAGCTTCAGCATCTCAGCGCCAGCATCTGAAGAGCTTTTAGGAGGAGAAGATATAGCACCTCCACGCCATTGGGGAAGTAAAGTCCATCTTAATTCATCTAGGGCAGGTAGAATTGTACCATCTATATCTGTACTAAATTTCCCATTCACAAAGTCTGCACGAACTTGAGGATGACTAAATTGCACCAGCAGACCCTGTAGCGCAATCACACAGGACATTAAAGTTTGCATATGCTGACCTTCTTCTTTATTAGGGTTAGCACCTCCACCTTTATTCTTATTATCTGGGAACTGCCATTTTTCTTCCTCTTTAGAATCAGCAGATCCAGCTTTCTTCTTATTATTTGGGAATTGCCATTTCTCTTCTTCATAAGGATCAGCAGATCCAGCTTTCTTATTATTATTTAGAAATAACCAGTTTTCTTCCTCATTAGGATCAGCAGATTCAGCTTTCTGGTTATTACTTGGGAGCTGCCATTTCTCTTCTTCATTAGGATCAGCAGATCCAGCTTTCTTGTTTTTACTTGGAAATAACCAGCTTTCTCCCTCCAGCTTCTGCTGATCTGACTCATCTGAGCCACCCTTGGCTTGATCATCCTCACACCTCTCTACCTCTTTCTTCTTTGGTATTGCCCCTTGTAACAAACCAGAACCTCCATTGCCTCTCACTTCTGCCATTTCTGAAGTTGGTGAACGAGGAATACCCATTAGTTATTATCCTGCTTGCTTGAATCCCGTCGAAGATGCCAGTGTAATAGTGGGGTTAGACTACCAGACGTTATTAGTATTAAGGCCTTAATTTATCCTATCTTTCAGGTGCAACAGATTCAAGACACAGGTGGGCAGGAAGACAAGAGCAAGGATGAGGTTTATTTAGAGATCAGGTTCACAAGGGTAAGTATAAGACGTTAGTGAGAGAAGACATGAGAGGTAACATAAGGTAAGAGGTGTGAGGGAAAGAGCACCACTGAAAGAGAAAACATGCAATCAATAATCTAAGAATAACATAGTAATAATATCTATTGAATATATACATCAAATATATAACGGTTGTTTTATTATCATATTATATCAATTGCATAAACTTAACTTACATAATTATTCAAAGTAAAACGTTAGGGGAGGCGTTATCAATTAGCTATATTACTTATCAGTTAATTTTACCTTGTTATTGAATTAGTAATTACTCTGAAAAGAAACAATAATTGAAAGAGTTATAACGAAGTTTTTATATAATAAATCAATAATGGTCACGCCAACAACATCGTTAATCAATTTATTTTAATAAGCACTTTTTATATGTAGCTATATAAAATAGAAATTCCATGTGCAAATAGAAAATGCATATGCATTTTCTATTTGCATATGGAATTTTTATTTGCATATGCATTTCAAGATTTGCATATGCATTTTGAGATTTGCATATGCTTTTTTTATTGCATATGCATTTTTTCACCAATATGCAAGATATGCAAAGTCACAACCCTAGTTATGACTAACGGAAGCCAAAATAGAAGATTTCTTGGAGAACAGTTTACCAGTTCCTGCAGTCTGGAGACTGGGTACAAACTAAAAAAAATCATATCATTCGATGGTTGCGCAAACTATTGATCAGTAGATTGCGCAGCAAAATCGGTCGATATGTTAGATCACTCAAACGCGCTTGACCAGTCTGCAGAACGAGTATACACATTTATATTATCATTAAGAAGGTTGTATATTTATAAAATCCAAAGTCTAAATATTTTTTAAAACTAAAAAAAGTTTTCTGGTCCGTTAACTTTACTAGCTTTATATCTGGTCCGTTATCTTTACTATCTTAATTTCTTGTCCGTTACCTTTACCAGCTTCATTTCTGGTACGTTATCTTTACTTGCTCCTTAAAAACTCCCGCAGAGAGTCTTGGAAATATGTTCCATATTCTGCAGACTGGGAGCGTGACATATATTGATATATACTAATTTACAATTACTTAAATAGGTAAAGCAAGTTATAATGATGACCTAACTAACCTAGGGTCAAGCAGGTAAATATTGCGGCACACCAACTAACTGCGGCCTCTAGGCTCTAACAAAAGAAACATCATAGTTTCAAAACACACGTTAAAAACCTAAATTAATAAATTATAGCATGCATTGTGTTTCTTTTGATAGATATGCAACATTTTAATGTAATTTCAATTCAAAATATTTAGAGACTCTCTTGAGAAGGCCGCAATTAAAAAATTAAAGGGCCACAATTTATCTGCATGACCCTACCTAGTTACCAGTTTGCAGAATATGGGACATTTTTAACATTTTCTGCAAACAATCCTTATTATCTTCTATATTTACATGTATTTTACTGAGAACAGTAGCCAAAATAGAGGATTTATTGGAGAACAGTTTACCAGTTCCTGCAGTCTGGCCTAGGGTCATGCAGGTAAATTGCGGCCCTTTAATTTTTAATTGCGGCCCTCTCGTGAGTCTCTAAAACTTTTTGACCTGAAATTACATTAAAAGTTGCATAGCTATCAAAAGAAGCGCAGTGCAAGCTATAATTTATTAATTCAAGTTTTTAACAAGTGTTTTGAAGCTATGATGTTTCTGTTGTTAGAGGCCGCAGTTAGTGAGTGTGCCGCAATTTACCTGCTTGACCCTAGTTAAATGCTATTCAATCAGAAACACACTTCAGATATCATGATATGAATAACCAGCCCAGCTGGGTGGGTTATGGGTAAAATGCCACACTGACTGGAAAAATTGACCAGTTTTTATTTGGTGCACTGAACTTCTCTGACTTTTTCAAAAATCTGAGAAATAGCTGAAGCAAGCTGCCAACATTTTTCATCAATTTGTCTAGTCCTCCAACATTTTTCCAGTTTCCTCTCCAAAAATTGAAGGTAATATAAAAACTGATAGCTAAATATCCTCCGACATTTCAGGAATTTTTTTATTAGATAAATTGAATATCTGTCGACTTATCACATATTACCTCCAAACACAATCTGGAAAATTGAAACTTATTTATGCTAAATTGGATTCAATCATTCAAACAGAATAACAAGAGGAACTATAATACCAATATTACTAGATACAAACTTGGAGTTGGAAGTTGGAAGAAGTCTGAATACCCATTTTAATGGCGAAATTGTGACAGTTGTTTTGAGCCCTTCAATTGCAAATGGCGAGTTTTATCTATTTTTTTCCTATGCTATAATGTTATTTTGGAGAGAAATAATGATAATTTGATCATTTTGGAGAGAATTTGTTGAATTTTGGAGAGAGCTGGAGAGACAAATGGTGAGGTTATGAGACATACTATTTTACTTGGCTGAATACAACTTTACCAACATAAATTCGCTTCAAATATGATGATAAATATCCGTAATAATTTAATAAACAGCACCACTACATAAGAATATCTACTATTATTACGGACAAATACCATCAAACCGTATAATGAGAGTCTAATTATCACTGGTAGTTTCGTCACCAATTTGTCATATGGCAGAAGCCAGTCTGAAAACTTGAAAAGTACAGCAGGTCCCAGGATTTGTGGATTAATCCTGTGCCAAAGTCCCATTTAATTCCTATGTCCCATATAATTCCTCCCATCAGTCCCATGTTATTTGTTGCGCCCAAATCCCAATTTCTGTAAAAAATCCTGGGTCTGACCGTCTGGTCTGTGGAGACCTTCTTTTCAGACTGGAGCAGAAGCCAGAAGACATGTCCAATTACCACTGTAGGACCAGTGTAGGTTACAGTCAGACCAGTAGGTAGCTCAGCCAGACTCGGAGACTCCCAGAGTGGAAAACACGAATTCCAACAGATTACAGAGTTACTCATGAATACTCAACCACGGAGTTTATTAATGATTAACATTATTAACCCTGCTTAGTATTAGTAAAGCATGTAGGTACCTACTACCTTACCAGTTAGTATTTGGTGCACTGAACTCCTCTGACTTTTTCAAAAATCTGAGAAATAACTGCCAACATTTTTCATCAATTTGTCTAGTCCTCCAACATTTTTACAGTTTCTCCTCCAAAAATTAATGGTAATATAGGAATTAATAGCAAAATATCCTCCGACATTGCAGGAATTTTTTTATTAGAGAAATTGAACATCTCCCGAGATATCCTTGGAATTTACCACCAAATACAATCTGGAGTACCTTATAAAGTTATACCTATTATTATTAGTAACCTATACTCTATAGATCGTAATAATCATATAGCATGCAGAGTTCAATCCAGTTTGTATTTGGTGCACAAAATTCCACTGACTTTCTGAAAAAGCTGAAAAAAATCCACCATAAATTTCCAGTAATTTGACTGATCCACCAACATTACCAACCATAAATAATGGTAAAAAAAAGAGTCCTTTTCTTTAAAAAAAAAGTTATATTAAAAATATACAGATTAAAATCTTATTTAGCTAACTAGGTACTTTGTACTTTCAAATTAAATTTTTAAAAATAAAATAAAGCTAAAATAAAACTTACACATAGAAACTTGTATGAGTTTCAAGGAAAATTTGCATGAGATAAAAATGTATTAATGCTTGAATTTTTTTAATTAAAATTGATAATATTCCATAAACAAACACACATGACACAGGCAAACTAGCATACAGCTATCAAATTCTAAAAAGATATTCAGTAAAAACATGACAGATGAATATAAACTCTATTTAGCATTTCCTCCACATACAACATACAATGTTAAATATCTCTCACAGTGGGACCTACTGGGAATCTGAAAAGTTTGAAAGGCAAAATAATATAAAAGGCGGAAAAAGTTGGCATAATGTTATTCCTATTGGAAACATAATAATTGTGCTTTTTCTATCTCGAATAATCTTTCCTTTTACCTCTTTCCTTTCCTTTCCTTTTGAGTACCTCTGTAAATTGTCAAATATAGAAAATCGGTGCCAGACCTGTAACATAATACTTAATACCAGATTCAAAATAGTGAGAGGGGTACCTAGAGCTCTCAGCAAACATGTAGTTACCTAACTAGGTGGTACTAAAAGTTCTGAAATATTGGTGAGTAACCAATTTGTCCGTGGCCTGTGGCCCTATTGTGATGAACCATCCATGTTTTAGTTAGTCGCGTACCTACCTAACTAACCAGCTCTAAGCTGCAGTCAGGCGGTGCCATTAAAAATTATGGCTTTCATGACTCCTCTTCATTTTAAAATCATGTGAATTTTGAGTACTGAGTACCTAGCTAGGTACTTATTTTCTTCCTAATGCAAACTTCCCCTTTCTTACCTTTTTGTGCTGACTTTTTTCCTGAGTTCATTATGAGCCAGCCTGCAAAGCATGCACAATCAGTCTCCAGATATTCAATTTTTTCAAAATACTCTTCAATACCTAATTAGGTAGTTTAGGCTACATGTAAGCCATGTTTTAAAGTGTGGCAGGAAAGTCGCCAGTTTAGTGAGAAAATGGATCCAGGTCGCCACATTTAAGACACTTTAAGTTGGAATTTTAGTTTAAATGTATTACACACTCTTATATATGTTTAATGTTAACTTCCTGTTAGACTAGCTGAGCTATATTAATTACCTATTGTTTAAATAACAATGTATTACTTTTATGAGAAACGGATTTAAGGTTTAAAGTCCATTACAGTTCCGGTGCGTCTTAAATACCACCGCATGTAAATTCTTAAGCCAGTCTATCTTTTACATTACTCAGTGAGAGATGTGATTCACTCATCTCTCCAATATACTTCTAACTGTAAAACATATTACTCTTTAAATAAACTCTATGTCTTAACGTTGTTAACCCACTGTAATTTAACCTAATTCTAACAGGTTATAGGCCCAGTGAATGATAAGAGTTTATAAATCAAATTATGTTTAAAAATACTTAGAAGTTTATTACAGTAATCAAGTGACAAATAAGTACAGTGAAAAAAGTGTTAAACTAAATGACACATATACTCACGAACGTTTGTGTAAGCATATCTTGCTAATGCGATATTGAGGTCAATAATATTGACTGATATTGTGGTATGTACTTGTTTGTCTCGTATAATTATTCATTATTCTTTGCGGAAGAGGTGTCAAGAGAGGTCACAAATTAGCTACCTTTAAATCTGTGACCTTATCCTTTGGTAAACAGTCTTTCAACAAAAGGTTCTTGCGAACTAAGACTTGTGTTGCTGTTCCAATTGAATATTAATAATTATATTCTGTGAAGTTATTCTTATGAATTAGAATAATTTTAAAATATCAATTCAGTTAAATGGGGATCTTAAAGAAAACATTTATATTAGACAGCCTCCTGGCTATGTTCTACCAGGAAAAGAAGATTTAGTGTGCAAACTAAACAAATCTATGTATGGGTTAAAACAATCACCCAAATGTTGGAATGATGCTTTGGATGCATATCTTAAATCCTTAGGATTTATTCAGTCCTCTTGTGACTCATGTATTTATGTTAAAGTAATCAATAACTCACCATGCTTCATTTCTGTGTATGTAGATGATATTATTGTAGCATGTAAGAACTATGATGACCTGACTAAAATCAAGACTGATTTAAGTGCTAAATTTGAGATGAAAGACTTAGGAAAATTATCCTATTTCTTAGGCATAAAAGTCGTACAAGACGAAAATAAAATATCATTAAATCAATCTTCATTTGTCAACGAGTTATTAGATAGATTTTAATTCAATAATTGTAAACCAGTATCAACTCCTGCTGATGTTAATTTTCATTTGGAACCAACTACTGATGATTGTGAACTAGTAGATAAAACTAAATATCAGTCAGCTGTAGGTGCTTTACTGTATCTATCTACTAAAACTAGGCCTGACATAATTTATGCAGTTGGAAATGTCTCTAAATTTGGTTCCAATCCAAACACTAAGCACTGGTCTGCAATTAAGAGAATATTTAGATGCCTAAAGGGCACACCTGATCTTGGCATTACATATGGTAATGAAGATTCTGATTTGATAGGTTATTCTGATGCCGACTGGGCAGGTAACAGAGTTGATAGGAAAAGTACTTCTGGCCAATGCTTTCTGTTAAATAATTCCATTATTTCTTGGCGCTCTGTGAAACAGTCATGTGTTGCTTTATCAACGGCTGAAGCTGAATATGTTTCCCTCTCTGGTGCCTCCCAAGAAGCTGTATTTCTAAATAAATTACTATTAGATCTTAAAGTACCTAATAAGAATCCTATTGTTTTGTTTGAGGATAATCAGTCAGCAATTTGTATTGCTAAAAATGCTAAAAATCATCCTAGATCGAAACACATTGATATTAAATTTCATTACATTAGAGATCTTGTTGCTTCAAACATAATTAAACTTGTTTATTGCCCCAGTGAAATTATGCTTGCTGACATATTTACTAAACCTCTGCCTACTGATAGATTTACTAAATTAGTTGAATTAATAGGCATGTAAAATATATAATGTCGTGTGAGGAGGAGTGTTGGAATTTTAGTTTAAATGTATTACACACTCTTATATATGTTTAATGTTAACTTCCTGTTAGACTAGCTGAGCTATATTAATTACCCATTGTTTAAATAACAATGGATTACTTTTATGAGAAACGGATTTAAGGTTTAAAGTCCATTACAGTTCCGGTGCGTCTTAAATACCACCGCATGTAAATTCTTAAGCCAGTCTGTCTTTTACATTACTCAGTGAGAGATGTGATTCACTCATCTCTCCAATATACTTCTAACTGTAAAACATATTACTCTTTAAATAAACTCTGTCTTAACGTTGTTAATCCACTGTAATTTAACCTAATTCTAACACTTTAAAGGAGAAATTAGGCCTTCTGACAGAGTGTCTTTTCAGGATAATGGCATTCGCAACGCCTCCCTACAGATTAGCCTATCCTACGCTAATCCTATCAATCTCTTCCTCTCATCTCATGCATCTCTAATATATCCCCTAACAACCCCCACCTCCATCATGATCCCCCCGAAGGCCCCGAACCCCAGAGCATCCCTCACACTTCCGACACCATAGCCCTCCCTCACCCCCCTCAGCCTCTCACACCCGACCAGAAAGTGCTCCAAGTCTTCCTCCTCCAACCCACACAACAGACACTCCACTCTCCCTCCATCCCAATCTCAACGTGTTACTCCTTGCCCTGAACAACAGCACCGAATCCCAACCATTATCATAGATATCACCGCTCCCAATTCCATCCTTCCACCTATATTCTCTAAGTCTAATAGAACTCCTGCTCTCTATCTCCCTTCTCCATCTTGTCTCCTCCCATTGATTCACATTCACTCTTCTTGTTATTTCCATTCCCTCAACCTCACCCAAACCCCCCCACCCCAATCCTATCTCCGCTAAATATCCCTCCACTTTCCTACTACACTTCGTACCTCTCCTTCCTCCCCCTCCAAACTGTTCCACTATTCTTCTTGCTATCCTATTTTCTGATCTCATCAAGTAACTAGCAAACTTAACTTTCGTTTTCATATCTCTAGCTGCTACTGAAGAGCATCCAACCTCTCCTTGTAGAGTCACCACCGGCGTATAATCCGGGGCTCTCAACACTCTCCTCCAAACTCCATTCTCTACCCTCTGAATGCTCTCCAAATCTCCCGCGTTCCAAACCACCGTTTCACTTCCATGCAATACCCTCGGCAAAGCTGCACCTTTCCAAAACGTCTTTCCCATCATCATCCTCTGGCATGCTCTCGGTACTACACTATAAGTCACATTGACCATCTTCCTTGCGAGGTTTATTTTCTCCACTTTATGTGTCCTGAGGCAATCTCTGCTGTTGTTAATCTTCATTCCCAGATACTTAATTTCCTTCACCAACCTCACATCCCCCAAATCTACCCCATTATCCCCTCCATCATTAAAAACCATACAGTAACTCTTCTCTTTGTTAATACTCAGCCCATATTTCTCGCTTATCTCCTCCAACCTCCCAAGCATGCTCACCGCCTCCGCCCTGCTTCTTGCTAAAATCAACCCATCATCGGCATAGAAGAGTATGGGTACCCGCATAAATCCACTGCTTTATCCCCCTCCAGCCCTCAGCATATCTTCTATTATTTGACTTACTATCATCAGGAACAGCTGCGGAGACCCCGTACACCCCTGCCTAATCCCACACTGAACCTCCAACTCCCCCATTTCCTTTCCCTCCCTATAAATCCTGGTTCTATCCCCCTCATACATATTTACCACAGCATCAATCACTCTAGGTTCACACCCGAACCTCATCAATGCTCCGACTAGGGCTCCTCTTTCCACGCTGTCAAAAGCCTTGCTGAAGTCAACAGCCACAACCCACAACTCCCTCTTCATCTGGAAACACTCCTCCACCACCTGCGACAATATAAACGTGTTTTCCTCCAGTCTCCTCCCCTTCATGAATCCACTGCAGAGATTTCACTCTCAAATCGTCCAGCTCCTGCTCCACCATCCTATCCTTCAGAAGGCCCATGAAGATCTTATATCCTACCGTAGTGAGAGCAATAGGTCTATGTTCATTAGCTGAAGGTTTCTTTGTTTTTGGTATCATGCATGTCTTTGATATTTTCCACTCCATTCCTGCCACCCCCACCTCCATTAATTTATTATACACCTCCTTCATTTTCCCCATACACACCTCACTACTACCCAATGCTTTATACATTTCCCCTTTTAGATTATCCAATCCCCCTTGTTTTCCATTTTTAATTTTTAAGATATTTTTCTTCACTTCTTCCCCCGTAAAGACCACCCTCTCCATCCATTTATTCACTCCTCCCACCCTCACCCTTGGTAATTCTAGCATATGATTATCATCAATTCTCTGCTCCTGTCTACCTTGAATACCTTCACTCCATTTTTCACAGTAATCCCTCTGGTTTCTGCTCCATGTTTCGCTCATTACATTTTCTTTCTTTTGATATATATTCCTCCAATAGTCCATCATGCAATCACTCTCCAGCTCCCCATCAACAACCTGCCCATCTAGATATAAATCCGACTTTACTTCCTCACCACTCCTGTCATCCCTCAGCCTCTTGATCATTTGCCATATCTTCTTCCTTCCTTTATCCTGTCTTATTTCTTTAGATATCTTCACTTCATATCTTGATTTGGCCTCCCAAACTTCTCTCTGTACCTTCCTCTTTTGATTCAGGTACATTCCCCACAATAAATCCTTCTCATCCCCCTGTGCTATTCTATGTTTTTTGTTATAATTCCTTCTCAGTTTTATTTCTTTTCTGATCTTATCATTCATCCACCTGGGCTCCAGCTTTCCTGTTCCTTTATTTACCTTTATTTTCTTCTTCTTTATATGAGTGTCCGCTTGTTGTTTCATTATTTCCTCCAACTTTCATATATTCAGCTCCTCAATACCGCCCAACTGCTCTTCCATCCCACAACCAAACTTCCTCATTCTACCCTCCTCCCCCACGGCATAAAACTCCACTTCCCTATCCCCCTCCACATTCTTCCCGGTTATCCCCTCCTTTACCATAAATTCAGCGCTGATACAGCAATGATCTGACAAATCAAACATCTCCTTATTCTCATCAACCCTCATGCTAACAAATCTCTTATACATGCATTCATTCACCATATAGAAATCAATAACACTCTTTTCTTCCCCTTGAACTCTAGTGTACTTCCCTATGCATCTATCATCGGCATTCAGAATAGTCAGTCCCCACTTATCCGAGAAATCAAGCATCATATCCCCCTTCTTATTACATACCTGTTCTCCAATAAATCCCACATGTCCATTAAAGTCCCCAAGCACCAGCAATGGCATCTCCACCTCAATACCCTGTATGATTCCTGATATATCTCTATAGATTCTATCATTTCTGACCATATCATTAACATCCATATATGCAACTATTAACAGAATCTTTTCCCTTCCCACCTCCACAGTGACTGCCAACATGTCTTTATTTTGACTACTGACCTCGGTACACTCAACACCGTCCCTCAATGCAACCACAGATAATCCTCCCCCCTTCTTGTCCTCCATATCCCTCATTTTCCTTATTACTTTTATTTCATCACTCCAATCCAATTTTATATACTTTTCATGTGTTTCTACAAGGCAAATGATCTTTAGCAAATTCTCCTCATTGGTCCCTTTTGCCAGCATCTCTGTTACTTCCATCATTTTAATGTCAGTCAAACCCTGTACATTAATTAATACTACATCTAAAATTCTCCCATCCCTCCCCACCTCATGACCCATCACCCTATCACCAATACCACCTAAAAAACCCCTCCCCCTCTATCCCCATCTGGACCCACTACCCCTCCATATCTCTCTCCACCCACTACCCCCTCATCTGTCTTAACTATCTTCCCCTCCTAATTTGAAATTTCCCCTCCTCCCCTCGCCTTTTCTCCCATAGCTCCTCTCTAAGTCTTTTATCAACTGCTCGTTCTTCTGTAGTCATGTCTTTAACTATATATACTGTTCTGTATTCTGTAGTGTTTCTTAATTTTTTATCTTTTTGGATAATGTTCTACCTATCCTCTTCATTATTCAGCTTAACTAGCAGAGGTCTATCTTTACCTACTTGTCTCTTTCCCAATCTTATCAACTTTGTAACTGTTAGATCCTGCTTTTCCAAACCACTAGTAAACAGCTCTCCACACTTTCCCTCATCATAAGTATATCTTTCTTCAACTTGTACATTTTCACATTCAGGTAGATTAAATATTACCACATTTTTCTTCCTTCTTTTTCTTTCAATTACTTCCATTTTGTTTTCAATTTCTTTCATTTTCCTTTCATCAGAGCCTCCTATTCTTTTCCATTCCTCCATACCCTTTTCAACAATTTCCTTCTTCAACTTTTCAATTTCTGCTTCAGGGGTTGCTTTCTGCATATCTTGTTTCACTTTTGTAACTTCCTTCACCATATTTTTAAATTTAGCATCATTTTCCTCCAGTACTCTGTCTATCTCTATTACCTTCTTACCTCTATTTTCCACTTTCTTATTCATTTCAACTAGTTTACCTTCTATGTCCCTCATAATGTCTAATTTTAACTTACCCAAGGAGTTTGTAAAACCAGTCAACATGCTTTCAATTTTCTCCTCAATGGGTTCCAGTATTGTTAGTCTCATTTCAGTCATATTCCTCTCCACTGTAGTGAAGATTTTACACTTGAAAACATCCTTATGCTTCATGCCTGATGCATGTGTATCTCCTGAGACTATTTTATGAGTGATTTACTTGTTATTTACAGGTTTTCCAACTTATTTAACCCCTCAAAAGTTGCCAATATACTGGCGACTTTGTCCATACTTTAGAACATGGCATGTAAGCACCTGTCTGTATTTGGTGCACAAAATCCCACTGACTTTTTCTAAAAGCTGAAAAAGTCCACCATAAATTTCCAGTATTTTAGCTGATCCACCAACATTTTTCCAATTTATCCACCGAAAATTAATGGTAACATAGGAATAAATAGCTAAAAATCCAGCAACTTTGCCAGAATATTATAATCAAAGGGGAAAAAATTCCACCGACATGTCGGTGGAATTTACCACGAAATACAGACTGGTGTAAGCATAGGAATAAGGAATTAGTAGTAATTAGAAAATTGTCGCCGGATCGGATAAGAGACTAATTTCAAGGCCTCGGTAGTCGCTGGATAAACTACACAACTTCATGCGTCTTTGGCTGAATGCTGACAGTCTGACTGGAGTCTGGATTATGAGTATTAATGAATATTTTATATATATGTAGGGTTAAGCAGTTAAATTGCGGCCCACTAACCCATGTTTCAAAGTATGGTAGGAAAGTCGCCAGTTAATTGAGAAAATGGATCCAGGTCGCCACATTTGAATTTTGAGATACTTTAAAAAAGAAATTAGACTTCCTAGTGAAGATTTTACAGTTGAAAATATCCTCATGCTTCATATCTGATGCATGTGCATCTCTTGAGACTATTTTATGAGTGATTTACTAGATATATACATGTTTTTTTAAACTTATTTCACCCCTCAAAAGTCGCCAATATACTGGCGACTTTCCAGACTGCAGGAAATGGTAAAGTGTTCAAGAAATCTTCCATTTTAGCTTCTGTTCACAGTAAAATACATGTAAATATAGAAGGAAATTAGGGATTGTTCGCACAGAAATTGTTAAAAATGTCCCATATTCTGCAGACTGGGCGACTTTGCTCATACTTTGAAACATGGCCACTAACTAACTGCGGCCTCTAACAACAGAAACATAATAGCTTCAAAACACACGTTAAAAAATTATAGCATGCACTGCGCTTCTTTTGGTAGCTATGCCATTTTAATGTAATTTTGGTTCAGAATGTTTAGACTCTCTTTGAGAGGGCCGCAATCCAGATTGTATTTGGTGGTAAATTCCAATGATATGTCGGGCCAAGTAAAATAGTATGTCTCATCAACTCTCTAGCTCTCTCCAAATTACTCTCCAAAATGTTCAAATCATCATAAATTATCTCCAAAATAACATTGTAGCATAGGAGAAAATTAGATATTTCTCACCATTTGCAATTGAAGGGCTCAAAATAACTGTCACAAACTCGCCATTAATATAGCAAGTTTGGACATCATGGACATTGCTTTATTAGCTGGATGTCGGGAGATATTCAATTTCTCTAATAAAAAAGTTCCTGTAATGTTGGAGGAATTTAGCTATTAATTCCTATATTACCATTAATTTTTGAAGGGGAAACTGGGAAAATGTTGGAGGACTAATCTGCAATTAAAAATTAAAGGGCCCCAATTTACCTGCATGACCCTAGCCTACTAGTACAGTTGTACCTTAGTACCTATCTTATTTTAATCTATTGATATATTTTTTATTTCAAAATTGTGATGGGATAATATGTCCCACCATTCGTGTACATGGGACAATAGCCTATATCCCAATAGAATATGAATGTTAGGTACCACCGTACCAGTCTGCAAAGCATGCACAATCAGTCTCCAGATATTTAATTTTTTGGCAATTTCTCTCCAAAGATTTTAAAATTTCTCTCCAAAATGGACAATAATCTCAAAATACTCTCCTCCAAAAATTACATGTTAACTTAGGAATTAATTAGAAAATTGTGGCCGGATAATTCAGAAGACTAATTTGAAGGCCTCAATAGTCGCCGGATAAACTTTACAACTTCATGCATTTTTTGCAGACTCGGTTAGGTACTACCATAATAGGCCTAAGGCACTAGCTAGTTGGACATATCAGCCCATTCGGCATGAAAGGTTAAAGTATTAAAGTACCCACTCTGTAGCTATAATGTATCTCTTGTCGGACTTGTCCTGCAGAGAAGTATCCACTCTGCATTATGGCTATGCATAATGTGTCTCTTGTCGGACTTGTCTCGCAGAAATTTTAATTTGAGACAGTTTCTCGGACTCTCAGTAGCAGATTCGGATTCTCCCGCAGTTAAAGTAACACGTTAACGGCCACGTCCGGCTCATAAGAACACAGAAACAGACCGAATCGGAGGCAAAACTGATATCTGTATAAAGGAGGCGATCCGTATCATACTCCTCCTGCCAGGTCATTGACTCGTTAAAACAATCATAGTGTGCAGTGCAACAATCTTAACTAGGTAGCTACATTACCATCATTACGACTTCATATTAAATACTCTAAAAGGCAAATACCAAGTGAATATTGATCTAGTGAACTTGAATGGTTATATAAAGTACAGATCTTGCATTAAAAGAAATGGATAATCCCCCATAAGCTCCAATTCGGCGCGTATTGCTTCCGATTTGGTCCATTTCGGTATTCTTATTCTATTCTTACACGTTCATTCATAGCTGTCTATTCCTCTCTGTTCATTCTTACCTGTCTATTCCTTTCCTGTCATTCTTACCTCTTTATTCTTTTCCGTTTGTTCAGAACCTACCCCAGTGATATAATCTATTAATGTAAAATGCTATTTTAAAATGTATGTATGCCCCTTTACAATGTAATTATATGCTTCTTTACGATGGATGTACGTTTCTATACAATGTCTATGCTTCTTTACATTGTCTATGCTTCTTTACGATGTCTGAATGTCCATGGCCATTTACGATGTGTGTATGCTCCTTTACGTTGTCTGTGTGCTTCTTCACGTTGTCTGTATCATTGTATGTTCCTTTACGATAGAAACATAGGAATTAAATAGGACTTGGGTGCAGGATTAATCCTCAAATCCTGTTATTCTTTTCAGACTGGACAGTACTGAGTCGCTGACAAATCAAAAATTTGAATGACTAATAATTGATATTCAACCTTCAGTCGGGTGCAACTGATCTGACAAGGACAGGACTTTTTAATTTGCTTATCATGTGAATATTTCTTCACAGAATTAATCTAAATTTTCAATAGCTTCCTAACATTAGGCAGTGCTCCTTTCTATACTTTTTAATTCAAAATTTGACATCAGAGGAGGTTATCACTAATTTGATCTCTCAGGCACATTGTGCTTGACTGTGGGACATTGAATGAGGAAAGCATTTATTATAAACAAGTCAATATTATATGCAGTAGAAGGTTATATTATCATATAAATACTTTCTAAGACAATGTGTATATCCTAAAGTGTACATTTTATAGTATTCAGCTTATTTTTGAGGTAATTTGGTGTAACTGCAACGTAGGTTTTCCTTGCACACAAGCTCTTTGAATGCAGCACGCCATATATGTCTGCCATACCTGCTTCACTATGACAAAATGTTTATTTTGCTTTTTTTTATCAAACTAGCAAAAAAGTATGAATAAGAGAAAGGAAAACAATAAAGTAACATAAAACTTTGTCTTAATTTACTTTTAATAAAATAATCATCTTAAAAGGCCTCTCAGGCACATGGCGCCTGACAGATGGTTAATACTCCTGGCAATATTAGATAATAATAATAAGTTTAGCAGAAATCCTTAATATTATAGTTACATATTATGGTATATATGTTATCAATGTGGAGATATCCATCATCTGTGATCAATGATTTAAATTTAACTAAATTAAATACATTATACCTAATACAAGGGACTGGAAGAAGTAGTCAGAAAAAAAGACACCATGAACAAAGTCACCTACCACCAGTCTGTGACAATGCTCATGGATGAGGAAAAGTTATTCCACTAACAAAGTCACCTACCAACAGTCAATGACAATGCTCATGGGTGTAGAATAGCTAGTTCGTGAATGCAGTCACTTACAAAGGAATGTGACAAAGAGGGACACAAGCACCAGTGACTGCACTCAAGACAAAAATGAAGCCTAAATTGTAATGAATATAAAATCTAAGAGGCGCTATAAAAAGAAAATATACCCCTAAAAATCTGAAACATTGTAATTCAATAGAAAAACGCTAGTAAAACAGAAAGAAGTAACTGTAAAGCAAAAAATATACATGGGAATAATGAAAAATAAATGATGAAGTATACATACATTTTGAAGATTTAAGGAAACAGAGGTCTTCATTCAAAATAACCAAGGCAATGCACTGGAAGATCACTTAGTGACCATGTTATCAACTGCGTTGCTTGTATTCCATTTTTTAGAAGTCTCTTTGTTTCCATAATAAATGGGAGACCTGTACCATTTTTTATCATGTGCTGCATCTCCATTTATATAGATGCTAGCAATGTCTGAATAGTCTTGGAGCAGGAAATTACTGGTGGGAGGTACCAAGCAATTAAAGTGCGAAGATCAAGAGTGTTATCTTTACTTCCATCCTTATGTTGGGTATTCATCACAGAGTAATAACTCTTGGCGATGGCTTCACTACCACCAAGGTAATGGACATCAATGATGACACAGGTCTCAGAACCTAACATAGATAAGAATCTCTAATTACTAAAAATAGCTTTTCAATACCTCATTTTCATTGAGAAAAATCTTGAACTCATTGTCATTCAATACAATGATGAAATGTTTCTCCATGGAAAATTGCCAACAAAAATTTTGTTACTTTTGTGTCATCATCATTGATAAATTCCTTTAGAGGTGAGTTGTATTCAGCAGTTTAGAAGAAGTGGGAGCCAAATTCAATAAATAGCTCACCCTATACACAGGAAGCAAACACTTTCTTGTTGGCATCATATATTTGACTACTTAATACTTACAAAATCTACCACTTCTTCAAACTGTGCGAGTCTATACTTAGCTAAGGTAATTACAGTATAGGGTGGTTTTGAACCCACCCTATGTTCAAAATTTGTCAGTTATGTCCATACAGTCTAAAAGTGACTGTATGGAACCACTTATACATTTGTTCATGCAGGTTTTGAGACTTGAGACTAATTCTTTCTTCAAATTTTGGTGATCATCCTTACAATTTTTAGGCTCTCTAGCAACCCACTTAAAAGTTTTATTAAATTTGGTACCTGTCTTTGGCCCTTCCTTCTTTGTTGTTGTTTTTGTCTCCATGACCAAATAACCACCATTTAGTGGAATATTTTTGAAGGACTTCTGCAGTGAGCTTTTTCAAAACTTCAGTTTTATTGTTCTTGCCAAAGTCATGACAAGCTTGGCAAATAATTGAAGTTTCACCTTTGTTCTCCAATAATAAAAAATGTTCCTGCTAAAAATCTTTTGAAAACAACAGTGAAATTCTATAATCTGACTTTCCTCTTCCTGAACATTACTTTTCTTGTAGCAGCACCAACATCATTTTCCCCTGACTTTCTTCAGATATGTATTATCTCCACTACAACTGAAGTCTACACTGAGTACACTCTACATTTAGGTTTCTGAAGAATTCTGTGGTAATGTTAAATATTTAGAGTGCATATGAAGTAAGTTGACTGGCAATTTTTAATTTTGTAGGTACTTTTTAAAAAGTTTATGGATAACTTGAACATTAATTGGAAAAGTATATATATCATGATTTTTACATCAATGTTATTTTTGAGATGCTGTAACACTTAAAATTAATATAAAACACACTTTAATTAAACCTTAATTCAAAAACAAACATTTCAAAACGTAAATGTTATTATTGATTCAAGTTCCTTGCTTCATTCTGGGAAAATAAAGGCTTTTCGTCTGTTGCAGCTGAATAGTCATATTTGCACCTTTATTAATTTTGTTGACAGACCTTATGTCCTTGTTCCAAGTCAGTTTTATTTCGCAGTAGCTAAAGTATCTTCTTTCTGTAGTTGTTGCATAAATTTGGATGTATATTAGTCACAGAACTAAGTAAGTTATAATGCATTATGGAACCCCTCTACACTATTGTTTTCATCAACAGATTGTCTTTGTCATCTGTTAGCTCAACAAATCCATCCACAACTTCAGCAGGAAGAAGAAACGCTAAAACTGTAATACATTTAACTCTCGTATTGAATTTGGAACATAGTTTTTCTCCCATGTTGATGACTAGGTGGGATAGGTGGCTTAATTATAGGCATTAGTCTGAGATCTATAATAACGTTTGAACTTGGCAATGTCTTCTGTAACTTAGGTTATTGAAAAGCCTTGATTTATCTTGTTCTATGTTAGGACAGGACATGCTGAAGTGCACACTCAGGAAGAATAAGGTACAGTCAAGGTAAGTAGAGTTAACAGGTTTAAATTTCACCTTAAGATTCACAACTTTAGGTTAAGAGTTCAGAATATGAGTTCAGATAAAGAGGGTGTGAGGGAAAAGAAAGAAAGAAACAAACAAACAAGCAAGTAATAATAATACAAAGTAATACAAATACTAATAAACACAGAAAATATACATAATGAAATAAAGATTCTAATAGAAAAAGAGACAAAGTATAAGCAATATAGTCAAATGAAAACTCGCACAGATGGATAAGAGAAAAGAAAAGATTGCTTATCACAGTTTTTTAAATTTAACCCCCACTGTCACAGCAGTTGGCTCATCTTAGATCTCCAGCATCTCACAGTGCGAGACAAATTTTAAATAGCTAGTAGGCATTAAAGACCGAACAGTGTCATCAGTATTAGTGCACAAGTCTGCAATTATGGATCTCCAAGATAATAGAGTTAATGGAAAATATTTAATCATAGATTGAACTAATTGCTGTGCAGGGTTTGAAGAATGACCATGTTCACCTATGGTTACAAATTATTGGTTCATCATTAATTACCAAATGCAATCTTGCACTTCAAAAATAGTGGATGCTTCACAAAAAACTCACCATAGCAGACTGATTCTAAAATTTGTACATATTAAGATATACCACTATTACCTAGAGAGACAAAGATATTCTATTTCTTTTGGAATTGATAATTAATTTTACAAAGTTCTGTTCGTTAAATAGATACAAAGAATGTAAATACAATAAATTTAGTGTAACATAGTTAATTATCCAACATAAATAATGCAAAACTGACTTGTATAACAGTTAATGAAGTTATGTAAACTTCCAAAAGTTGAACTAATATTGATTTTTATTTAGGTAATATATTCACTTATTTACAAGTTCACCTAGACAAGTAGATATATTTATACTTGCTTGTTTACTTTTTTGAAATAGTAATTATATTTATAAAGTAAAGTGGTTTTTAAATTTTCATCAGAAGTGTCAAATAAATTGTTCTTTTTTGAAGAGGAGACTTTCCCTAATTCAGAATTTTGTGTGCATTCATGGTAACTGATGAAAGATATCTCTGATGTAATTATTGAATTAATGGTTGTCGAAGAAGTATTGAAGGACATCACTTGCAAATTGATGTGTCTCAGGTGAAGTAGTTGATGAAGGTACAATCAATTCAGATGATGGATTACAGGAAACAAGAACTGGCCCACATGGGACAATGTTAGGCTCAGGGGAAACTATTGCTGATTGAGCCAAAACAATGACTTAATCATATTAGATATGCAAGGCTCAGGGGATACTATCGTTGAACCAAACGATGACAGACCCAAACTGGACGATGACTGGCCCAAAAGTCAGTAGAGACTATAGAATGGCTCAGAGTGAGTACTGGCTGACTTGAAAACAATTCGTGAGTGATTTAAAGCAATGGCTGGCAGAGAGTATTCATTGTTTGCTGAGAGGATCCAATAGTTTCAGTAGAAAAAAAAGCTCTTTTACACTAAGCTAGTTTACTCACTACAAGATGGTGAGTTTAGAAGCTGCTTGTAAACTTGCACCGTTTCATCATATTGGCTAGTTGAAATCATCATTACTATCTCACTCGCCATCCCTTAAGCTCAATAGCTAGCAGTGAGTAAACTAGCCTTGTGAAATTATTGAGTGTAATGTCTGAAGATCCCTGACTAACAAGCATAGAGTGTATGACCTTCATTGGTGTGACCTCTGGAATTCCTACTGGTGTGCCAGCTGGCATTGCTGATCTATACATGTGCTCCCTCCTGTAATAGTTAACATTGTCCATATACAGGGTGGTGCAAAAAAAAAGGAAACCCATTTTCAAACTAGTTTATTTTACAAACTATTAAAGCTAGAAATTTTCTAAAAACAACATTCTATTCATTTACTTTTTTGCATCTATCTTTTAAAATCTGTTAAAGTTAAGATAAAAATTGAACATCCTGCAGCAAATTATATAAAGGTAAATAGAAATGGCTTGCGCAATGATGAAATATACGAAAAAAATCACAATAGGTATAATTCATTCTATATGGATGTAAAAACGTTAAATTATATTATTTTCTGTAACAAATAAAAGACAATAAAAACCTCAATTATCATTTGAGAGTTGATGTTTGATATAAAACTGATATCTTTAATAAAATCAGTTTCAAAAAGCATCTTTCAAAAGAACAGTTTTTCTTGAGACGAGTTATTTGTTAATAAGTTCAAAACTGAAGAAACCACTTTATTTTGAACAAAAAGAGATTAGGTCGCCGGAGAACAGAATGAACACATGAAAACATTAATCTTATTCATGAGCAAATTTTTGAGAATCCAAAAATATCAATCAGAATGAATGAATTATAGACATCACTAAAGGCACATTTGACTGAATTGTTAAACACAATTTGAGATGTCATCATTTCAAGAAGCATGCTAGGCTCGAACTCTTAGAACTGATTCCCCGCACAGTCTAAATTTATCGAAACGGTTTCTGCAAAGAGATGCTCGTTTTGGAGAAGACATCGTGATTAGTGATGAAGATGTATTTTCATGAATGAAAGTGTTAATAAACTAAACATCAATTGAATGAATTTTTTTAAATTTATAAAATGGAAATAAATTACACCTATCTATTATGAAGTCTTTATGTATTTTTGGTCCTCATGCAAGCCCCTTTTATTTATATTTTTTCAAATCTCTGCAGAATATTTAATTTTAGTCGTGAGTTTATCAGATTCTCATGAAATATGCAGAAAAACTATACAAATAAGTGTTTTTAGAAAAAAATTATCGTTAATAGTTTGTAAAATAAACTAGGGTAAGAATCGCATCACCGACCAAATAACACACCTTCTCCTAATTTCCAATTTATTTGAAAACAAGTACTCTCACTACAATGATAGATGTACTCGAGTGTTACCATTGATTTGTACTTTCTTTATTTGCAAACAGAAAGTTTCTAGCTATATTGGTTTTTGAACTAAACATCATTTTTTGATATCATGTATTTTCTGAAGTATATCAATTTATCGACCAAGGTTCATTTATAAGTTCAATATTTCAACCAGGTATCGTTTACCGACCATAAAATCAATTAATCGACCAGGGTGTTATGTGAAATGTACGCACAAAAAGTGAATACTACTTGAATTGATATCTACTAAAACATTCATTTTAACTACTCATAATGGTTACTATTTAGAAATGCAATGCATTAGGCAAAAATAAGCTGTTTTAAAATTGTAAATTAGACGTTTTTGAATGAAAAATATGATAAAATAATTATTTTACTTTCATAATTATTTTTCTAAATCTAGAAATTGAGGTTTCGTGGATTCCTTAAAATTGTATTGCACTATAGCTATTTATAAATTAATGACTTCAAATGAATAAATATGTATAAATTTTTAACCTCGCAAACTTGAGGAAGGTCTTATTTTAGTCGGCATTTATTTATTTATCATCTTGTTATTCGCATAACTGAAAAAGTGTTCAACTAAATTGCCTGAAATTTGGTGAAACAATTGGTCAATGTCCAGTGACTTTCAGGAAAAATTTTTGGAGCGACCCGGTCGAAGGTCAAGGTCATGGTCATTTATAACTCAAAAAGTATTGAACCATATTGCATGAAACTTAGTGGGACGATTGGTCAATATTCATGAACCATTTTGTCAGATTTGGCAGTGATCTGGTCAAAGGTCAAATATCAAGGTCAAGGCCATTTATAACTCAATAACTCAAAAAGTATTCGACCCAATTGTCTGAAATTTGATGAGACGAATGGTCAATGTCCAGAAACTCTCTGGTAGAAATTTGGGAGCAATCTGGACAAAGATCAAGGTCATTTAGAACTCAATAACTCAAAAAATATTCAACCATGTAATGTAATACTTGGTGGGACGATTGGTCATTATCCAGTTACTAGTTGGTTAGTTTTTGTGAGGGAATGGGTCAAAGTGGCGGCGAAGGTATGCGCTGTACCGAGTGCATGTAATCTAGTTTTAAATACATTAGCTCCATGCAATTTTGTTCCAGATTTTTATGACCTTCAAAGGTTCTCTCAAGGTTCCGGAAAAAATATGAGTTTATTGCATATTATAGAACTAAGGTCTAGTCGTCTAGGATTATTTATCTGCGAAACCGTATAAAATTCAGTTCAGTATAAGACAATTTACATGCTTTTAGAGTTGTTAATACTCTGTGTGCAACAATTGTACGAAACACTATAAATAAAATGCTGTAGAAATAGATTGTACACTACATTATTTCTTTTGATTTTCAATTTGAATTCTATTAACAAAAATTGCATGCTCTGTCCTAGTTTAAGCTGTAAGTTACTTCGTCCAGTTTATAAACCTTTCTATAGTTTATCATATTTCATACCTTAAAGGTCCCCTCCAATCAATTTTTTATATTGCCTAAATCAACGAGGCTAATGTTTCTTATTATTTTACTGCAAACCCCATAAAATTTGATAGCATATTTTTAACTTTATATGCTTTTAAAGATTTTTATAATCCAAACTCTTCAAAACCTACTTTACTTCCGACTTTCTAAGTTTTAGTCTGAAGAAGAAGAATGTACACCATTTGTTTTGATTGTCAACTAGGTATTTGGTTTATTAAATCTATTCATTATTCGTTTAAAGGTTTAAATTTGGATAAACTTATTATAGAAACGTTTATATACTTTTAGAAACAATTAATATCTTACTAGAGAGCCAAAAACGCTTTGTTTGTTTAAAAATCTAAATTTACAATCATAACAAAGAGTGTACAATCTTCTTTCTCAGCGTCAGGTTGGAGATTCGCTCGATTGTTGCTCACAGAGTATTAAAAAACTTTAAAAGCAAATATTAAAATATATACTGAACCAAATTGTATGCGGTTTGCGGAATAATGATCGTAGACCTTAGTTCTGTAATATTATGTAATAAACTCATTTTTTTCCCCGGAGCCTGGAGAGGACCTTTAATACACGAAGATTTGTATTGGATTGAGTGTACCTTCCTAGTTGAAATTCAAAACATATGGTGTACATTCTTATACTTTGGAAGTTTGGATTGATATTTCGAAGCTGTCTGGTGAATGGAAGAGAAGGGGGTGGCGTCACTTGTGCTCCGAAATGTTGTAATTTGGATTATGCATTGTCTTTTTCATTTTTTTTACCTTATTTATAATTATGTTAACGCTACTTAGAATTATAGAGGATAGCGCTGGGGTTATGCTCTTCAACTACGAGGTCTTAGGTAGACTCGTATACTTCATTTACTATCAATTCTTCATTTTTCTCTTCTATCCGTGAGTACAGCCACTGTTGCTTGTGTCCCGTTTCGTCACATTCCTTAATAAGTGACGTCATTTATGGAGTAGCTTTTGTGCATCCATGAGCATTGTCACTGTTGAAGTTAGATGACGTACTTAGCTCATGAAGCCACTTTCCTTTCTGACTGCTTCTTCCAGTCCCTTGTATTTAATTTCCTTTTTATGTCAGCGATATGGACTTCGGTTCCGAAGCAGAGGTTAAATTCCTACAGAAATTAAATTCAAAAGAAATATTACTAAAATAAGTTTCAGTATTAGTCCCCATTAAATTTATTAATGCAATCTTTATTGATATATATTATAGAATATGATACAAATTCAAATCGGATTTGAGTGGAGGAACTGATGGAGAAGGGGTTAAGATGAGGCACATCAAATTTAGATATACTAAATGGTATCAACAAAATAATTCTAATGGTGAAAATGTAATACTTATAATTTCTATCTACCATGAAATTAACAAGATATGGTTGAAGTAAGGAATGGGTATTTACTCTGAATTATCAATATGATAATGAAACTTGAGACACTCATTTTTCTAATTTCTATCATTCTGTGATATAACAAAAAACTATTAAACAAGAACGAATTGTCACACGATTTTTTTTAAAGGAGGCACAGTTAACAGTCAAACTTACTAAGTCATGAGAATTGAGGAAACTCATCAAATTATCACTGAAACTATTGTAAACCTAAGAGTACCGATTACTCGCTACTCATATATGGATTTAATTTTATATAATCAATAAGATATAATATACGTTCCAATTCCCTAAGTACAAGTCAGAAGAAAAATATTGTACACAATTTTCTTTGCCTTCTGGTCATATGGTACAATTTTTCACATTTTCTAACAAGATGTAATACACATATTTATCATATTCTGAACGATTGCAAATTGTTAAAATGGAAGATCTACACTATCGATCGATGGCGCTGTGCCACCTTTGGATCCATCATTAGAACAACCATCGATCGATGATCAGATCGGCTGATGGCGCATAACAAAAATACTTGAGTGACGAGCACCGAACATATAGCGTCATATTAGTACTTATTACTTTAATACAAAATTATTAAAAACTTTTAAATCATATAAAAAGTATATAGGTACAATATAAAATGTTATGCGATTATCAGAGTAATAATTACAACATTAAGAAACAAACTCGCATTTCTTGGAGACTGTAGAGGAACTTTAAGTAGGATACGATTAATACTATTGATTATGTTATTAGTTTCTATATTTATACTTTACCTTATAGGTATATAAGAAAAAGTTTCAACACACTAATATTAAAAGAAATTCGTACCAACTTCCATATCAATAAAAACATCAACCTGTCAACTTGTGATGTTTTAGGAATTTCATATTTAACCAATATCTCACAATGTGTGTTTTTATTAATTATTCTGATATTTCTTCTAACAAAACATTTTTAGTGTGTGTGATTTATTATTTCAATTTTGACATTATTATTATTATTTATCTATATGTATAAATTATTGTAAATACACTTTTTTGTATTGGTCGACAAAGCGAATTAGCTTGGTCGACATTATGACTCTCGATCACAAATTTCCGACCAGTTGGTCGATGATTCGATTTGCATAGGTTGGGTAATGATTTACCGACCATTGAAAAAAAAATATGTTACTAACATTTTTTTCACCTAATAAAGAAACCAACTTCTGGTAACACTCATTGTTAACTAATATTAACAATTAGAATTGCGGTCGGCAAACGATAACGGTTAAGATTGGCTTCGACCAATTGACTCAATAAGCAGTCAATGGGTTCATTTTTTCACGTTTCATCAAATGATAAACATAATTCTATATTTTTAAAGTTCTTATGATGCGTTCACCTCGCTGAATAGATCAAAATGTTCGTAAATAACCAGCAAATAAGATTACAACTCACTTCATCACTAATTCTGAGTAAATAATTATAATTTTGAAGTTAAACACAATTTGGTCGAAATATCGATTTGGTCGGCGATTCGATTCTTACTCTAATTTGAAAATGGGTTTCCTTTTTTATTGCGCCACCCTGTATAGCTGGACAACATTGTCAATAAATGTGTCTATAGGTACTTTATCCTAGTAGAGGGAAAAAATCCCAAAATTGTAAAAAACCAAAGCGATAGTTGCTCCTTACAGAAATACCTGTAAGTTTGCCAAACTCTGACCTGTCAATTATCTTGGTGTTATATCTGGTTTTCCATTTGGCTATGGTCTTGTTGCAGCAGACCTACAAAGCTTTAAAATAATGCACATAGACAAGTTGGAGATGATCTGCTGTGTGTGGCGGCAGATGCAACAGTGTAACCTCCTACCCATGGGTGTGCTGAGTCACCTGGTATGTGACATGGAGGTTGTTCCCATTCATGACGAAGAGAAGAGGCCAGTGCTTCACTGCGGTGCAAAACTCATACGAACCAGTTTAAAAAAGGCCTCTGACATCATCCAGCGACTCTCTGTTGCTGTCATCATAACAAATTTGAGTTTTTTGTGAATGTATCTTTAAGTTTCAACACAACAATGATAAATCATGGAATGAATACTTTTGTTTGGATTTTGCATACTTTCTTGGACTCAATTTGATAGTAGCTCCTCTGAGGTCAATTTATTAGACTCTTGATACTGTCCAAGAGGCAGGTAAAAGTTTTTTGAAGAGTGAGCAGCTGACATTGTTCCATTTTCTTCCGCCAGTTTCCACAAACACCACAAAGATTTGCAGTATAATGAGTGATGGAGATTCTCATCAGTACTTCATTCATGATAGTAAGTGGATAATATTGTTTTGCATAGTGCTCCAAAGATATTCCTGGTTCATATTTATGAATGTTTTGTCCTTAGTGCTGAGTCAACTTGTCAATATCTTGGTCTGTCAATCCATTTTTACCTGCAAACTGAATTTTAACTACTATTTTACCTGTCTTAGTTTTTGTGGGCACTCTCCAAGATCTTCCTTTAGATTCCTTAACCTTGTTCCAAGTCTCTTGGACAAATGATTTACAATTTCCTTTTTTGAAACTCTTTTTCATATGGTCAGACTCTATCATTAATTGCTTAGATTGTCCTATATGCAGGGGAGTATCCATCACTGATTAATGTGGTTTATCCAATATTAGATGCAGTTGAGTAGGCCAACATACATCTTATACACTCCTCTTCCATTGCCCCAGATTTTCCATAGGATGGATGAATACTGCTTTACACAAGCCTCACAATAATTAGACAGCACTTCAAAATCTGCAGCAACAAAGCTGGTTTCACAATCAACAGCAAAACTCACTTGTACATGAAACTTGTGATTCTGGATATTCCACATACCGTCAAAACTTCCTTGATCTTTATGTACCCTGTATCCCCCCACACCATCGGAGATTGACTAAAAGTACATTGAAAGTACTGAAGTTATGTAAAAGTGGGAAATTTGATAACTTTCTTTTTAAGAAAAGGTTTATAAATCAAAAAAATTAAATATTGATTTTATTCTTCTTGGTCTCATATGAAATTGAACTTTTGGGACTATGAGAAACAAATATAGTTTAATTATTTATAAGTCATAATGATACAGTAATTTATCAAAATGAGAAGGAACATTTTTAAAAGCCTGTTGCAATCGGAAACTCCAATCTGATTGTGTTCCTATTTGTCTCATATGAAGGAGGACAATTCAGAGTATTAAAATTCAATGTACTTGAAGTAGATAGTTGCCAAAGTACTCAAATAAGAAAGTACTTTTAAAGTACAAGTATCGAGTACATTTACTATATAATTTAAATACTAATAAATCATATACGTATTAAAAAATCTGTTTTTCATGAAAATTACATAAAATTGTTCAATTGAATTAGATAATAATTAATATATGTACATAATCCTTTTAACAGTAGCAGATTTTCAAAAATTGTATCTGAGAGTCTGTTCCACTTTGATGTGGAACACACTTTGATGTAATAATCATGCTGGCAAATGAAAAAGTCATTCAACAGGAGCTGATGATGGCAGAGTTGTGTTGTATTTCTTGAATGTGGTCTTAACTGTTGGTATTTCTGAAGGGATTAATTTTGCAGCATGGATCTTCAAGATAGTTCACTACTTCAACTTCTTCATCTTAAACATCAGTTGAAGTAGTTTAAACTGGAAAGTTGAAAAACTATCTTTTAAGAATAAATTATTTGCATTGGTAGAATAATTTTTTCTGGATGATACTGATTTAAATTCTTCAGAAATCCATGTGGGTGATTGGAAACAAATGTTATCCATTGTAGCTTGAAGAAGGGATGAGAAATTGATGCCATTAATGAATTACTCACTTGAGAAGATAGACAGGTATTAGGAAAACATCTTTCCTTAATCCACTGTTAATTGCAGCAGCAATGGCATGCAGTCTCAATCTGGAAGACTTGCCAAGATGCAGTAGCTTAGCATCAGTTGCCAGCAATAAACTTTAACACGTTTCCTGCGTTGTGACCCACCACTATGTCACACTTGACTTACAGTTACTGCGATGTGACCCACCATTAGGTCACGGGAAAAATTAACATTTTTTTATAAAGTAGAATATTTTAGCTCTTAAGGATTAATGTTGCTTTTGATGTTACATTTATGCTGACAAAAGGCTAAATTATACACAAAATGATTAAAAAATAAAGTTTACAAATATGAAGTGAATACTGTTCCTATAGTTCCTTCCCTAAATGAACAAATAAAAATAACATGTTTCCTTTCCAGTTTTGTAGAAAAATGAGAATTATATATATGGTGTTCCATCACACAATCTGCAATATGTTGAAACATTTTTTGCCTTGATTCTATCTACTTTGGATGTTTCATTCGTTGCTAATATCTCGTAGTATCCTTGCACCTTTTTCTGGTCTCATGTTTTGGACCTGCAGCCTCTTCCATTTGATGTCCAGATGCTGCTCCTGAGATGTTCAGAATAGCTTTACCTGGCTTGATTATCTCAGTAATGCCATGTGTGTAAGAAAAAATGATGGGCTCCTTGAAATTACGCATGAACATTTTATTTGCAGTGTAATACTTATTGTATAGTATCCAGGCATTTACTAAAGATGTCCCTGCATTAATTTCAAAGACCACTTTTATGTACCATATTATCTATTTCTTGTTTGGTGAATAGTATGATGACATTTGGTCTGCTATGTCAACTTCTTTCTTGCCTGCATTGTAGTCCAATACAATTTGATTTTTCTTCACAGCTCTACCTGTCCTGGAGATTTTTCCTGTATTTATTAGAGTAGCATCATGTATGGGAACTGTTGATTGAGTCTAAACATTCATTTTGTCTTTCCAATTAAGTATTATACTTCATTCTTGTTCTGCAATGCTGTTATTTCACCTCTCTTCAACTTAGCGTGTGTCCTCTTTTTAGGAAGATTTCGTTGTTCACTTTCACCATGCCACAAAAGTAGGTTTTAAGTTGAAAAAGGTGCTCAGCCAGAAATGTGTACAGTGTAAGTATAATAATTATCTATAAACACAGTTACTCCCATGTCCAAGGGATTGCGAAGCACTCTAACAGTAAGGGACTCTGTGATGCTAAGTGGAGGAGTAGATTTCTTCTTTGCCAGCATACAGTTCTATGTTTGGTGTGTAGCCATTAGGAGTGCATAGCTTAAAGAGTTTACATCCATACTTATGACTCTTTCCAGGTATGTATTGCCTGAAAATAACATGACCTGTGAAAGGCCCTATAGATATATCTATCATAATATTGAGGCCTGATTGATAGACTTGACTGATACTGTAATAATATCATGTTAATCAATTTTCTGATCTTGTAGTATCTTCCTACATTTGGTTCATCATTATTACAAAAGTGTAACATTTGCAAAAGCAGTAGGAAGTGGTCCCTAGTCATCGTTGCTGGAACAAAATTACTTGTATACAGGCTGTTCTTTGACCAATACAGTTGGACATCAGGACGTGGAAATAATCTCATGTAAATTATGTTTCCAAATCCATGTAAATTATAAGGCCAATAAACTTTTGAATTTTTTCCTTATTGGTAGGAACCCATTGCAGCAGTTTTGATCTTGTTACAGTAGTGAAGAAATTTTTTGATCTGCATACCAATTTGTCTTCTCAACAATTAGATTCAACACTTCATCAGTCAGAAACAGTTTGTAAACATAGATTGGCTGAACTTCATCTTTTAGTGATGGCTCTGCTCTCAGGCAGTGGTCTTCTTATAGTCTAGCTTCCTTTGTGACTCTTTCACTAATCGTCTGGAGATTGTTCTGGTTAATTTTCATCTATTTTTGTTCATTCATTTCAGTATCACTGGCTCCATCTAGCTTCCTACACCAATAGGAAGCACTACTTCCTATTGGATTCTGAATATTCAGAACCAGAAGAATTTTTTGCTGCCAATGAAGGGCTGTCATCTTCAGACTCCGAATCTTCGTTAACAACAATTCATCACTGTTTATCTTACCTAAATCAAGTGTACTCTAGAAGAGAAGCACACACATAACCTCCCACTTCAATGTCTCGAGTGTAACTGAAGTTATGGCTTTGACATTCTGCGCAGTACGAGTTGCAAGCTTGCATGGCAATCGCAGGAAACTTGTTAACACAACAACAAATTCTTTAAAAAATCCATTTTATAAGAACAAATAGGCTTTCTTTGAAGCAAATTTCATTTTGATATTTATTGATGAAGCTGTGACCAAGCAACACACAAGAAGAGAAATTACTTGTCTCTACTATAGCAAATTTATGTAGCGTCTATAATATCAAATACTCAATTTTTAGGAGTGTTCACCTTGGGTTTGAGTGAAATACGCAATTGCTCTGAAGTATGATCAGTCCACCCATAATTCTAGACTCTCTGCATCACTCAAATAGTCAAGCAGTGTTGCTTTTATTTTCACCATGCTCCCAGAGATGGGTTCAGTTTCTCCCATAGATTCCCACAGACCATGGTAAATATTCCCACGAAATTTACCACAAGTATTAATAACACCTTTAGAGTCAAATTAACTTAAAATAATTATAACGTGAAGCCTACTATAAGTGTATAGATAATTTTTACTGAAAAAATAACTCTTAAATTGGGTCAGTATTACAACACGTTTCAAACTACCAACAAATGCTCCCCCTCCAATGACTGTTCGAAGTGATTGCCTGCAATAACAATCAGTGATTGCCTGCAATAACAATCAGTGATTGCCTGCAATAACAATCAGTGATTGCCTGCAATAACAATCAGTGATTGCCTGCAATAACAATCAGTGATTGCCTGCTACCCGTCTCTAAACTTGTAGTACACAAATTTTATTCACCATCTCTATACATTGTTTCGTTACGATTATTAATCATCTGGAAATTCAATTTTTTTTTTTCATCTCATTTTATACAAATTTCGATGCTTCTCATAATCGTAGTGTGGCAACTCGCTTCAAACTGTTACCAAACGCTCCGGCTTCACCCACAATAGCTTCTGGAATCTTGATTGATTGCCTGCATTATAGCGTAACTTGTACTAACAGACTCATTATTTACCTTATCATCATAGGTTACTATTCAGCCGCCCCTCCCCCCCTCCCAACCTCCCTGAAGAACATCACACAATCATGAAGTGTGCAGTAAAACAAACTAGAGGATACAACAAACTACACCTAATGTTGAAATCAAATGAGGGATTGCATCATACTAATTAATATTAGAAATAAAGTAAGATAGAAGAGGAATATAAAATTAAAAAAATTATTTTATTAGCAATTTAGCCTATTTCGATCAGTTATTAATTGAGTATACCTATTTAATCATATTTTTTATTTTTATCTGAAAATAAAAATATCACAGAAAGATGTAACTGTCACACTATTGGGGCGTCAGACTAGTTGGATGTCCCCATAATCATCAGTAAGTTGTCAGAAACTGTTATATTACGAATATTTTTTATTATATACATACTTTTGGAGTAATTTACTATTCTCCCCATAGATTCCCACAAATTTCAACACTCCCATAATAACTTTCACAAGAGCTCATTTCTCCCATAGATTTGTGGGCAACACTGTAGTCAAGATAAGCCAGTTCCACTTCATCAGCCATGGCGGTCTTCAGGACCTCAAATGCCTCATCTGCCTTGCTGGTCCCCTCTAATTCACAATTCCTCTTATTTATGAGACCTAAAAATTCCCTCAACACGCCCTTTGTTTTTGGCTTAAGATAATCATTTATTTTACTTGCATATTCAGGTGTTGTCTTGATTACCGCTAACACCAATAGGCCCAAGAATTCAAGTTCTGTTCTAAAAAATCACACTGTGAGGCATTCATCCTTAATTTATAATCTTCTAATTTCTCAAGTACCTTAGAAACAAGTTCTAAATGCTCAGCCAAAGAATTACCCATGCTGAGAATGTCATCTATGTAAATTATTAACTTGTTTGATGGTAATGACCCCAGTACTGCCTCTATCGGACACTGGAATGCAGAAGATGCATTGGTTAGCCCAAAGCCTCCACCTCTTATATTACCAGTGGCTCCTTGGAGTTACAAAGGCAGAGTAGCTCCAAGACTCTTCATCAATCAGAATTTGGTAGTATGATTTTACTTAATCAAAGTGAGTAAACTATCTAGTTCCATACAAGCCAAATAAAGAATTTGATATGTTAGGCATAGGGTAGCATTCGGGAAAGGTAACCTTATTCAATTTGCGGTAATAAAGACTCATTTTAAGGCCACCACCCTTCTTCATTATTGGTATGATAGGTACATTGCTAGGAGAAACGCCCATCTTGATGATATCTATTGCCTGAAGCTCTTACATTGTCTCTATCTCATCTGCTACTGGTGGTGAGAATCTCTTTTGTCTTATGTAAATTGGGGTATCATTATTTAGCTTAATGTTGTGCTCCGTCACTCTAGCGTGACCAAGATCAAATTCGCTAGCACCAAATTTCTTTTTCACTAGCTTAATTTCTGGTCCGTTATATTTACTAGCTTAATTTCTGGTCTGTTTATTTTACTTGGTCTGTTTCTTCTAGTCCATTATTTCTACTCTGTCTGTTTCTGGTCCATCATCTTTACTTGCTCCAAACAATGAACTGCCCATAATGCAACAGTGATGAAATACATGAAAATCAATATCTTTGAACATAATGCTACCTATCTATAATGAATACCTAATCTTTCCATCGTTAACCAATACTTCAGTTACTAAAACTTTTTTTAAGTTTAATTTCACTTGAATCAATAACAAGAATCAACTTCTTATCTAATGAACTCTATATTAATGAATAAGCAGCACCTGAATCAATTATTGCATTGATATTATAAATTTTATTAATAGTTACATCAATTTATAAATTCAATAAAATTTCATGTGGTGTACATTTTGTTTCTTCTTTCACATTCTCCTTCTCATCATTTTCTTCATTTAGCTGCTGCTGGGAGAGCATCATGGTATTTTCTGAGATTTTCTAGGGAATCACTTTTTTCCATATCAATTCCTTCCTCATTGAATTGAGAGACTAGTTTGATGATTCAGCTCCATTTTGAGAAAATTTAGGTTTATTTTTGGAGCAGTCTTTCATCATGTGTTGTCCTGCAAATATGAGACACACATCTTTGGTCCTCTAACAGCTACTCTCCTTTTGGTTTTTCTTTCTACAATATGAACAGTATTTTTTCTGATTAGCAGAAGAGCAGTGCTTCTCTGGAGTCCACTGTCTTGATTATGAAAAGCGCTATTGCTTTTCTTAATCTGATCGGCGAGATTGCCAATGATCAGGAGACTCACCTTGCCAATTGTTCTTTACCATAGGCAAAAAGCCACAATCTTCCCCAGTAGGACTACCACGCTCAGAGTTTCTATGCCAGAAATGCCTCTGGCACCAAAATTGTCAAAGTATTTTTTCTGCCAACCTTTCACGTGTTGTTGCAACTCATCCAACCACTAGATGGTGTGGGAATGTGGAAAGTCAGCCTGCAAATCTGCTGCTAGTTATTCCGGGGAATTTGCATGAGAGAAGTTTGTCTGAGCATCTTGGCAGCTTCCCCACTTGATTTCAGAAATGCTAGTTCAGTCAGCTCCATCAGTTTCTTAACAAATCAGTCTAATGTTTCTTCAGATTCAGTGAGCTAGCTTCTTAAAATTTCTTCTGCCAGTATATTCTTCCTCCAATCTTTTGTTTCTTAGAAATGGGCTAGCAGTCTTTCTTCCATTTGGTCATATTTCAAACGGTTCCCCTCCACATATCTTATATACATTCAATAAATATCCAGTTAGAAACTGCTCTAACTGTTGACATTTGTCTCGATAGTCTCCTCTAATCTTGGATTTGAAGTAGGTCTCGTAGGAGAACAAGAAACTTCTTAGATGCAATTTCCTATTCATTTGGAAAATTGGAGGCCTGACAATTTCTCTCTTGTCTACCTTTTTCTTGTGTCTGAGGCTTAGACACACTCATCATTGATGGAGGCATATGCAGATGAGTCAGCTCTGACTGGTGAATCTGTGGACAATACTATATCCTCAATTTTCTCTGTACCTAGCATTATGTACCTCCCTATGCCAGTGTGGGTGTTATAACCAACCTTATAAAATGACTTTATTTTGGTATTGTGATTAGATGGTCTTCTTAACCTGTACAATGTTGCTCAAATTTAACTCTGCTGATGTGCCACATCTACAGATTGCTGTCCCAAAATAAGCCCCCCCCCCCATGTATGGGTTAGACACTACAATAGGTGGAAGAAATGTCTAGTCTGCCGAAATAGTTACCTAGATCTTCACGGCAGCTTGTTGCAGTTGTGCAACTTGCCTTCTTGCCTGTGGGACCAATGTTGTCATTTTAGACATCATTCATTCATATTTATCAATTTCGTATTAGATAATGATTCATGCATTAATCATAATCATTTAATTGTACTCTTTCTAACATGTATTCCAACTAATCTTAAGTTTCAACTTATTAAATTTAATTAGAGAATTCTCTTTTTCAGATTTTATTAGCCCTTGTGTAATTTTCTTTGATAACTGTGCAACCTTCAGCTCTAATTACAATGCTCAGCTCAAATAGTTTAGAGTCCTTGGAAGAAAGGTTGGCTAAAATTGAATATTACTTATTTGGAAATGGAAGTAATCAAGAAAGTCACCCTAAGGTATGAAGCATGTGTTATTTCAGATAACATAGTCGTATATGAAAAGGAATCATTAGCTTCACAAAAGAATGTTAATAACTATCTGCTTTAGCTCTTCATGTTTTCCTTCCAAAAATTCTAGATTTTTGCATGATCTTTAAATTGTGATCCTAAAATGTAATTAATTACTAACTTGGAAGGTGATCTATGATCTGATATTCTAGTGCAAAATTTGCAACATATCTTTGATGATAACTGTTGAATTTTTTCTATATTTGCCAATGAATGAAGAGTTTTAGTCATAGGTAAATGTAATATTTATTAATGTTTAAGTCAGTTATATGCATTTTTTACACTTTTAAATTTAACCTGATCTGTAGTGACCAACTGAATCATTATAAACATGTAGGCTGTAGCCGAGGAGGAAATACACTTAATTATGAGATGTAGTTAATATTTTAATGAAAATTTGAAAAGATTATTCAAAAACTACGACTATCAAAATATTTTGTCCAGATGTAGCTTTTTATTTTGTGTAAATTATTGTGTCAATATTTTTTATGCCGAATTTATGCTCAAGGTTTAAGATTATTTGAGACAATGAAATGAAAATGTTTTGGATTGACTAATTTATGATTAGAAATTGATATCTTAATTTAACTGAGCTCTATTATCAAAATAAGATTCTCTTTCTTTTTTTCTATTACTTTTACAATACTTACTAGTAGCTCTTTTCTAATGTGTTTATTCTGATTTATTAACACATTTCCAGACAGCTTTAACTGTCATGATTTCAGTTTAATTTGGATAGAAAAATATTAATTTTTACTTGTAGTCTTTTCCATATTTTATGTACAATATATCCTTATCTAGGATTTAAATATACACCTTTAAAAGAAATATTAGTTAAAGAGAAAAAGATTAGATCTTCTATTCTAAAAACAATACATCGCAGGAAACGTGTTAAGGAAATCCTAAAATTGAACACCAGTTGCCATTTGGACAAGTTTAATAATCAGAATGTGCCACCTCCAATTTTACTAAATGCAAATATTTTCATTGCAGATTGTTGCTGCCTTATCAGAGCTAGGAACAAAAGTAGAAGATGCTACCACTTCAAGAGAGAAAATGAGTGCAGTAATGAAAAGATGTGAGAGGTTGAAACTGGGACAATATATCCTATGGGTTGTGTTATTCTCACCAACTAAATTTCAACACATAATAACTCATTTTTTGTGATTCAAATAAAGTAACAGATGATATATAATCGGGAATAGTTCAGATAATATATGTATTAAACATTAAAAAGCTTAAAGAATTGAGTTGAAGATTTTTTCTAATATTTTCAATAAATTAAATGCTTTGTGTTAACTACAACTGTCCTCTCAGAACCAGACACAACATTTGAAAAATATAGTTGATACTCGATATAATTGACTTTCATAATTAGTGGCCAAACAATACCTAACTCCTTTACATATCCAAGAAGAAAAGAGGTGAATGTATTTAAAGATTGTTGTTCAAAACTCTTGATGTTTCCAGTGGATGAGCTTGACAAGTACCTAGACCCTTGCTACAACAACTCTCCTTCCCATCTCACTGAGGCAGAGCTGTGTGACGTCTTGTTTTCTCAGAGTCAATACTGGCACCAGCAGCATGAGGCTCTCACTCACTATGCATCTCTCAACCCAGTTCTTGAGTCCAAGCCTATTGCAGGTAAAGCATTAGTCTATTGCTTTTACTGTTGTTTGAAAGTAGGTATCGGTAATAGATTTGTTCTTTGGAAATCGAATTCTACTTGTAAATAGAAAAACGAGGGTGAGTGGTAATAAAAAAGACATTTTTTATTACCATCCTTTTTTCTTTCTTTATTATTCGAAAGTAGTATTTACTATTCAATCCATTTAGTAGCTATATGAAATATGTCTAGCTATACTGTTAACAGACAAATTAATTCACTCTAACGGTCTAACCAATAGAATGATAAATTCATTTAAATGTTATGAATTGTCTGCATATCTAAGGAATAGTTTGGATAAATATTATTCATTCTATAAAGCTACAGCTTGGTTCATTATCAGGTTCTAATTTATTGTATTATATGTACATGTTAGAAAGTTATAAAAACTTATAGTAGCTATAACTGTTGCAATTCAACCCAAGTGTAATTTTTTTCAGCTTTACTATAGATATTATCTAATTTTCTGTTGCTACTTTTATAACTTTTATATCATTTTTCACTTCAATAGCAGTTATATTTGTGATTTCACTCTTATGATCACTGCCATTTTAAATAGTAGGGATGGGACGTAGTATTAGTACTCAGTATCGGCAATTTTTCTGGTATCGGTAGCTACTCGGTATCGATATATGCTAAAAAGTGCTGATACTTTGCCGATACCACTAGTATTTAAAGAAAATTATAATATAATTTATCTATTACAATGAATTTTTTCAATTTAAATTGATGTAACAATGATTTCACATAGATAGGTAATCCTAATTTCAAAATTATTAATATCATTTAAATAGTCAAAGTATCTGTGAAAAACTGAGGTATCGACATGGTATCAATGAAAATTTTGGTATCGTACCATCCTTATTAAGTTGCTAACTTTCTTATTATTAATTTCCAATGTTTTACATTGCAGACACTGCCAATCTCACTGAGAAGTTAGCAGCAATCTCCCTGCAACACAGTGAGTTGGACCAACTCTCACAACAACAAAGTGAAGAAGTAACTGAATTCACTCAGTCCTACAATGATATAGTGAGTTAGAACTTGGTTTGTCATGTATGAAACTTTCCATTCGTGGTTAGGATCTTAACAAGTTCCCCACTTCTTTTAGTAACACAAATATGATGCAACTGCGGATGAATTCTCTGGCTTATTGAGACAGTGTTGCGTGATACATAGTTTTCTAAGCTCTGGTGTGGTTTCTTTTGTGATATACCGTTCTAGATTTGTAATTCATTAAAAAGTCATTAGGCAACTATTTAGTAATTATATGTTTAAAACGCGTATGGACCCACAGGTTGGTCAGTACGTGGTATTAAAATGGCAAGTTTTGACCCATCAGTTGTCAATAATTACGTGTTAACCTATAGTAATTTAACTAGTTTCAACCATTCATAGAAAATTGTTCCATAAACAACTGAAATATATCTTGTTGTAACTATTGAAATGCAATTGTTAATTTCTTTACAGTTGAAAGTCGTGTCCTCTACTTTGGTGAACTTGGAGAGTATGATCACCAAATTAGAAATGGCTGCTGCCCCCAAGAAAAATAAGAGTTAGAGTCTTCTGATAGTTACCAAAATAAGATAATACATATTGTTATATACTAAAATCACAGGTCAAATATTATCCGTTACCTTGAATTGTATTTATTCATCGGAATGACCCGATATTGATTATTTACCTACAGTCTACAGGTCATTCTTAATAACGTGAGTTTAACATTTTTATTTATATATCCAATCTGAAAGTATTTAGTCAGCAATTCTAACTATCTTTGCTTATAATTTAAAAAAAAACGTAGTTGGGAAAATAACTAACGTTATGAATAGATACTGATGCAACAGGTCACTTTCAGATCATTACTAACTTCTTCCTTTCTTTTGAATGAAAGTTTAATCTGTAATAATAAACCATATATCCTTGTATGTAACATATAGCTAGTTTTTATAAGTTCTCTATATTATTTTACTTGGTTATTAGGTAAACTGATACAAATTAGCAGTACCTCACGAAAGTGAGAAATTTTGTATTTTTTTTTCTGCAGTCATCATATTCTGAGATTCTAATTTTGACGGTTTGCAAAATAAATTAATAAATAGTTCATTTTTAGGTATCAGAATTATAAGTTCATCCTATCAGTAAACAAATATAAATATTTATCAACCAATTACATTCTTCAAAGAAATCAGTCTAATTAAACTTGGTTTTCAATAGCTATCTCTTTGTTTAATATTACATGTTCTTTTATATTGTTTTCTGTGTTAATATATCCTTTTTATTCTGTCTCGTCTTCATTCCCCTCCCCAGTGAGTTAACTTCAGGGGGATGTCAGTCTCATCCCAGGGAAAGTGTTCGATCCCTGAGTTCCCTAGAATAAACTCTCAAGTCACTTCGTAACTTTGATTTAAACATCACCTTAACTCTAGATCTACCAACCAGTCAATTCGACTCCTTTTTGTTTTTCAAACATTTGTTTCTAATAAATTATTATTGGTTGATCCTTGAATTATTTTTTTTTATATAAGGAGACACCGTCTCCTTGTACATAGGAACTATTTAGAAATATTAAAACTTTATTCCATATTTGAATATAAACCTGGTCTATATACTCATAAAACCTTCTATATGTCTAATTTTGTTGATATTCTTGCTTATTTCATTCATTTTCATTCTAACCAGCATAGCTGCAGAACTCGCAATAGTTCTAGTTATCACTTTAGCCTATTTTCATTAAGAAAAGTAAGTGATTAAATTTAAATCATTTATTTAAAGGATATCTAAATTATCTGTATTTCAAATCTCAAAATGAACGAAAGGTTAAATTTTCCTGATAAAAAGTGTTACCACTCGACAATGACATAATCTTTCTATGAGAGACGTTAAAAACTCTATAATAGTTATTGGCAAGCGATATTACTTCCATTGGAAGATGAGGGTGAATAGAATTATTGCTAGATATTGGTTGTGCAAGATTTTATAGTTAATGTTGTCCTTATTCATATGTCAACATGCAATACAAAAATTAATCCAGTAAATATGCCTGAAATATTACTTTTTTATGTCCAATTAAGAATGACAGAAAAGTGAGCGAAATAGTCTCCGCTTTTTGATTATAAACATTAAAACAATTTGCATCTACTGAAATTGATATGAATGTTCTAATTTGTAAGATTTCATCCCACATGGAATATTATTCGTATCTTCTTGTAAAATTTAATTACTTCGGTATTCTAGGCTTTTAGTATGAAATATTTTTTAGTATTTGAAAGCAGTTCTGTTATAAACTGATGTAGAGTTTCAGACAATTTTGAAATAGCTATCTGTTTCAATCGTTAATATTATTCATTTCAACGGAAAACAGAGTTCTGTCATACCGGCTTGAAAAGTAGATTGAATTTTGAACATTGTTTTGATGCCTCAGTGCTGCAATTTTGATGCTTTAGTGCTGCAAATTTGATGCCTTAGTGCTGCAAATTTGATGCCTTAGTGCTGCAAATTTGATGAATTAGTGCTGCAAATTTGATGCCTTAGTGCTGCAAATTTGATGCCTTAGTGCTTCAAATTTGATGCCTTACTGCTGCAAATTTGATGCCTTAGTGCTGCAAATTTGATGCCTTACTGCTGCAAATTTGATGCCTTAGTGCTGCAAATTTGATGCCTTAGTGCTGCAAATTTGATGCCTTAGTGCTGCAAATTTGATGCCTTAGTGCTGCAAATTTGATACCTTAGTGCTGCAAATTTGATGCCTTAGTGCTGCAAATTTGATGCCTTAGTGCTGCAAATTTGATGCCTTTGACGATTGTGGTAAGCATTTTAAATGTCTATCTATTCACGCTTTACCTTTTTTTGACTGAAATAAAGAACTTTTATATTTTTATAGATATAATTCTAGTGTCTGTTATTTTGCTGATCATTAGACTATAACAATTAGCTACATCACAATGAAGAGTTCTGTGTACGAAGATATCATCTGCTGCCTCAGTAAATACAAGAGAGAAGATGTACTGGACCACTTGGCTGCTACCTTTCCAGAGTAAGGAGAAATAATAGTAGTTATAGTAGGTAGTTGTAATTGAGGGAAATAGAAAAGAAAACATATTTCACAAAATTAAAATTCCACTAATTTCCTAGATTATTTTTCAATCTCACGAATTTAGCTTCAGTTACCCAGACCAAATTCAAAATACTACTTCAGTTTTGGTTAAAATCTTTTTCTACCTGTGAAATTAATTAATATCATCGCGTATACTCTATTCTGTTACAATACAGTTTTTGTAATTCGCTTTGATTTACAAATTATTAATTAATTTGCCTCTCTCGCTGTGTCGTATGAAAGTGTTTTCAAAATAATCACATTTTAAAAATCCATTACTCCATATTGTTTCATAACTAGGGTTGTGACAATATGCATTTCCAAATATGCAGTATATGCACTGGGAAATATACTGCATATGCAACAGGTTTTATGCTCTTTGAGAAAACGCATATGCATTTGAGAAAACGCATATGCATTTGGGGAAACGCATATGTTTTGCAGATAAAACATATGCACTCAAAGATAATGCATATAAGAAAAGGCATATGCATTTGAGAGGAAGGCAATATATGCACTTCCAGCTGTTTATATCTGGTGGGAGGTTGAACAAACACCCTAATTTATTTGATATATACCTCTAGGTATATATTATCGTTTACTTTTGCTGATGAATATGACTTTAAATTTTTGTTCAAAAATTAGAGAATGTGATTATTGATTAACTATATGGCTCCATTAAGCTAAAAATAACAGCTACAGTAATATAAATAAAGAGTAGGATAATAATAGTGATAGATTATAGACACAGGTGGTCAGTAAATACCTAGTTTCTGTTCTTAAATAATTGGTAGCCATGAAAATTCACTTCACTAATATAGTATCCTATAGTGCCAACAATATAATGCGTCTTTCTCTGAAACCCTGAAGTCTTTTGAAATACTTAACATTTTAAATTTGGAACATTACTATTAATTGCTTAATAATGCATAATATATGCAAATTCATATTGATAATTAATTTAGAAGGGGATTAACGTCTGCTTCGGAACCAAAGGCCATATCGCTGACTTCAAAAGGAAATTAAATACAAGGGACTAGAAGAAGCAGTCAGAATGGAAAGTGACTCTATGAACAAATTCACTTACCACAGTCGCTGACAATGCTCATGGATGCAGAAAAGCTACTCATTGAATGCAGTCATTTACCAACGAATTTGACGAATAGGGACACAAGCACCGGTGGCTGCATTCACGGATGGAAGAGGAAAATGAAGAGGTGATAGTAAATGAAGCCTATCAGCCTACCTAACACAAAAATCTAAGACTTCATAATTGAAGAGCATAACCCTAGCACTATCCTCTGAAACTGCAAGTAGCGTTAAAACAGTGATAAAAATTTAAAAAAAGACAATCCAAATTACAACAGTTTGGGACCCAAGGGACGCCACATCCCTTCTCTTCCATAGGTGTAGGTCCTAAGCCCCCCTCCCTGTTTTTAATCCTTATTTACCTCTATTATTTAATCCTTATTGACACTTTTGTAGTTCATTACTGATTAAACATAAAATATATGTATATCGGGGGGCGTGCCGAACCCCGATGCCAGGTCATTAAACAATCATGAAGTGTGCAGTACAACAAACTAGTAGATACAATAAACTACATTAGCAACTCTCAGTTATTTCTATCTAAGTAGTTTTTCATTTGTATAACTAGGTAAATAAGGATTAAAAAAACAGTGAGGGGGGGCTTATGACCTAGGGAGGCTCTTGATCGTACCCCCTCTTCCATTCACCACAGACAACTTCAGGGTAGGATATTGATAAAAGTATATGCATATTTATAAATGCATATGCATATTTTTAAATGCATATTGGTAAATACATATGGAATATTGGTAAATGCATATATGCAAATTAGTAAATACATATGCATATTGCTAAATGCATATGCATATTGCTAAATGCATATGCATATTGCTAAATGCATATGCATATTTATAATTGGATATGCATGTTCATAAATGCTTATGCGAATCTAATAAGCATATGCGTTTTAGAAAAGCATATGCAAAATATGCAATGTCACAACCCTAGTCATAACACACGGTTGCTCTATCTTGAAGCTGTCTGTAATGATTTATTTTTAGCTATGTATTGTCTTTTACCATGTTTATCTTTTTTTGCGCTACTTGCACTTCTAGAGGATAGCGCTAGGGTTATGTTTAGAACAGACGAGGCATTTTCATAACGCGCGTTAGATATACCATACATAATATATTGTAACGCCCTGCGAACGCGCGTTTCAAAACAAATCCTGAAAAGTGCATTCACTGGGCGCTTGAGACGAAAATTGCGCGTTTAAGAGTGTACAGTAACTTCCATTACTCGAAACGCGCGTTTTCTTAAGAGCGATTAATGCGTGTTTCGAGTTACTAGAACTTCAATAGATGTATAAACACTAAACGTGCGTCGTCTTACATATACGTTTATTCCCTTTTCATAGTATTTTGCGTTCTTTCTTTCCTTTACTCAGTGTGGAGGTGGCTCAACTGGAGTGTATCGTCAATTTGGAGATTCAGAAGAAAGTCAAGAAGAGTTACTATCACTACACACAACCATCAGTCGTGCAAAAGATTTACGCCAAGTGAGTGAGTAGGTCTGATTGTTGTTAGTGTGTAGCAGTTATTAACTAGGCTACCGTGAAAGTCTTTCAAATTATTAAAGTATTTCTTTCAAATTTGATCTGTGATTAGAATTAAGTTGAATTCTCGTTTACTTGTAAAATACGTTGATGTATGTGAATTTAAGAAGGTATTTAATAAGTTATAATTAGTTAATTGGTACCTAATTACGATTTTATAGGGTATAGCCATGCCTCTGTAAAATTACTTTCCCTGCCCAAATAATGTCTATGTAATATATATAGGGTTGGTTATTTTAGAGTGAAAATTTAAAAGTACGCAGAGAGTATGGAAAATTTTCTATTCTTACTCAGAACTATCCGAAAGATTTCTTTAGAAATGTAGCTATTTGCTTATACATGTAGCTATACAGGGTGTTTTATTTCATTTCTGACAAAATTTGACAGCTTGCATAAAAACATTTTCACGAATAACAAAATGTCCAAAAATTATCCTTTATCGAGATATTGATACCCTTATACTAGGGTAATTTTTGACATAGGGTCACACAGGTAAATTGCGGCCCTTTAATTTTCAATTGTGGCCCTCTCAATAAAGTCTTTATAACCTGCTATTTTGAAATGTTGCATATCAAAAGAAGCGCAATGCCTGTTGCAGTTTTTAAACATTACAGACCTTGGTACCAATTATAGTGTTATCAATATTAAAAATTACCCTATAGCTAATCAGGATATCAATATCTTTATAACGAAGAATTTTTGGACATTTTTTTATTCGTGAAAAAAGTTCTATTCTGGGTTTTTATGCAAGCTATCAAATTTTGTCGGATCTGAAATGATAAGATAGCCCCTGTAGCTCTCGGGTACTTAACTTGTTCGAATGTATTTCCTTTCCTTAAAAGTCATTCCTAATTAGTAATTTCTTTATCCTCAGGTACTCAGAATCTGTACTGAACAATGAGGCGCCAGGTATTATTTTACGAATGGCCAAACACTACAACTACTCCTCTGCTATGATGGCTAAGCTCATTCTAGAGCACTTCTTGCTACTGGAGGTGGGTTGGCAGGGTACCATAAAGTGAAAACTGTATTCAAAACTTTTTTATATATTTGATTTCAGCCAGAATTAAAAACACTCGAGAGCTATTTAGTTGTACGTTTACGCCATTTAGAGACATTTAACAAACCACAAGAGTATGCATGATCCAAAGAAGGAATGCCTTCGTGATCCTCTTAGCCGCGGAGATTTTGCAGGTCCAGGCTTTCAGAGAATGCTATCCCTCACTCCTAGTTCCTAAAGGAATTTTGAATTTTCTCTTCTGTAAATTCTTTTATTTCAATGGAAAAGTATGGTCTTCTTAAACAAAAAACTATTTTGCTATATTTTGTAAGTACCTAGCTATATATTTGATGAAGCTTATGCTTGACTTAGTGTCTCTTTTGTTCACCAGTCTGCCAAAGAGCAAAGTAATCTACAGAGCACAATAATGGAAGATTGTGAAGATTTAGGAACGACTCCAATTCCCAAGACCCCTCCAATGTCCCCCACACCAGACCAATCAACAACAGAGGACGTGTTTGCTGTTAAAAGCTCAGACGATTCTCCAATAGCTGCTTGTTCCCAAGCTTCAGTTAGCGATAACGATGTGGAGAGACCTGTACTATCTCTAAAACAAACGGTCAACACTAGCAATAACTCGGTGAAAGATAGTGCTAAAGGTTTGTAAAGTCGTTTTCAATTAAAATTTTCCAATATTGGACCAGTAAAGATGAAGGATTTTATTTGATGTCCTTTTATTTCTTTTAAATCTTTATCAACCTGATCGTGGCTGCAGAGTCAAGTGTCACAAAGTTTATTCTTCTAGCTACTAGACTAAACAAAATCTGTTCTCGTTGACAGGAGTAGGCTAAAGTAAAAAAATTTCTTGTTGTCATGATTAGGCTAAAGTAAAAATTTTTCTTGTTGCCATGATTAGGCTAAAGTAAAAATTTACTTTTTCGTTGACAGGAGTAGACTAAAGTTAATCTTTTTTCGTTGACAGGAGTAGACTAAAGTTAATCTTTTTTCGTTGACAGGAGTAGGGAAGAGCAAAGTGAATAAACTGTTCAGAGACACATCACTGATACCTGACAAGGTGTTGAGTATGGAGGTTCACATGTGCCTAGTTGAGGACCCAACCTATGGTCCATATGCCGACACTATCAAACAGTGGGTTTACAGAAGATTTATTTTTGAATATTTCCTTTTCCTATGAAAAATATTATCAAAATAGTTTTGTTAATATTGCATCGATTACCTTTGTTTATGTTAATAGTTACTAGCATTCTGTTCATTTGATTTCAGTTCCCTCGGTCACGAATACGAAGTATTACTCTGCCGAAAATTAGAAGAGATGCAAATAAGCTACAAGACTGAGGATGACCTCAGAGTGATGGGATTCGACAAAACGCCTGATGTGAAGCTTGATGTGCCCATAGGTAATGTGATGGTTAAACCTTAAAGGTCGCCTCCACTCTATTTTTTCTATTACGCTATTCATTAGAACTAAGTTTACTGATTATAAAACTGCAAACCATTTCAAATTTGGTTCTATTTTTTTTTATAATATGTAATTTAAGAAATTCTTGTGATATTGCTTCTGACTTCATAATTTCAAGTGAGAAGACAGACTGCAATTCCCCTGAAAAATTCAAAACCATAATAAAGCTTTTAGAAACGACTACCTATACCGTTATCTAAATACCATTACCCTAAAAAAACATTAGGTACCTAACAATTGAACCTATATAAACCTGACTACCATTAAATTTAGGATAACATGTGATAAAGTTAGTGTTAGATAACCTTAGCTCTACAAATTTGAAGCATTTCTTGAGACATTTTAATTTAGAGTGGAGGGGACCTTTAAACAGTGTTTCCATGGTGATGATAATATCTTGAGGTGTAGCAGTGTGACAGTGTACTATCATGTAGGTATGTATTCATAAATGTCGACATTCTTTGCACTTCCCATTGTTATTATAATATCATTGTTTTGTTTCTTTCTACATTCGATCTTCATTGAATGTTTACAATTAACGGTTCAGTGCACGGGAATATAGCTAATATCTATTCTTTATAACTATGAACAATAGTTGAAAGCATTTTCTCCATCCGTTTGAAATAGTTTGACTGTAAATACTATATAATATATTTGTATATTAATTAATTTGTTCTACACAGAACAGCAGGTAGCACTACAATAGTAAACGTTCGAACCTTGAACAGTTACTCATTCTGACAATATATACAGGTGTAAATAGTCTCAGAACGTATTGCTTAATTACTTATCAGGTAGGTATTCACTATTCAAAGTAACTCAGAGGCTTGCTCACTCTATGTGCTTTGTTTAGGTTTTATTTACCTTTCTAGGAAGAGATGTTGGTAACGTTTGTTGACTTTAGATCGAGTCAGACCGCTATAGGGAAAAAAGTTTAGTATATTGTTAATACACATTTTACAAAATAAGCATATTTTCATTATTAATGTTCCTGATTTAATAATCTTAACGCTGGTAAGCAAAAATTATTTCTAATGATCTTTAATACTGCTCTCCAGATTCCGTGTAAAAAAAGAGTTTATTACCTTCACATAATGCAGAAAGGTTATATTTTACCCGGCATTTATTTATTTATTTATTCATCATCTTGTTATTATTTTTATAATTCATAAAAATGTTCAACGGAATTGCTTAAAATTTGTTGGGACGAATGGTCAATATCAGTGACATTCAGGTAGAATTTTGGGAGGGACCCGGTCAAAGGTTAAGGTCAGTTATAACTCCAAAATGTGTTCAACCAAATTACCTTAAATTTGGTGGGACGATTGGTCAATGTCCAGGAATCATCTAGTAGGATTTGGGAGCAATTCGGTCAAAGGTCAATTTCATTTATTACTCACTAACTCAAAAAGTATTGAACCATATTGCATGAAACTTAGTGGGACAATGGGTCATTATCCAGTTTATTAGATTTTGGGAGAGAACGAGTCAAAGGTCATAAATAAGCGGCTGAGAAGGTATGCGCTCTACCGAGTGCACGCAATCTTTTATTTATTTAGATATAATTATAATAATTTATATAATAAAATAATAAAATTTATTGAGGATATATCTCGTCTATACTGAGGATATATCTCGTCTATATTGTTTGTTTTGTATCACAGGTACTTAAACAGTAAAATTATCATATTAAAATAAAATACTATTGCATCATCAGATCACATAACCCTCCCAGATCACATACCAAACTAGCACCAAATTCCTTTATATTATATACTCTTAATATACAGGGTGACCTACAAAAAGTGTACCCAAGTTTGAATTAATATAAATATCGTACACGTACAATCTTAAGCAATGACTGTGGTAGAATGGATAAATGAAACAAATCTAATTTTTAAAATCACTTCAACTCATTTTATAACTACTTATTAATACGATATTATATTAATTCTAAGTTGGATAAACTTTTCTGTGGTTGACCCTGTATAGCTACTTATATTTTTGTAATTATTTTAGATTTATTTATATATAATTAGGATAAGCAAAGTCATTGTAATTTTGAATTTGAATAAATATAATTTAATTTCTTAAATTAAGTATAGCATATCAAAATAAGATAAATTTATACACCTTCATTTCAATGTGTAAAATATGTACATCAATATTCTCTGTAAACTGGGATCAGTTGACTGCTCGGAATCGTGTGGTTCGATCCAAAGGATATGGTGCTGATGTAGGAGTTAGCTGGTGTCCACCTTGCTTGTTACCGAACTTTCCGTCTGTTTCCATCTAAAGTCTTTGATCGGCTCACGGAATGTCCATCATATCTTCTACTATCCTATGATGGCCCTCTGCTACTGGAATGTCGATCCTACTGTCTTCTATCCTACGATAGTCCTCTTCTCTTAGAGTGTTTGTTCTACCTTCTTCTATCTTCTGAAGTTCTTCTCCTCGTCATCTTCACATCCTATCGTCTTCTATCTTCTGATGTCAGTCTTCTCTTGGAACCTCGATCCTTTCTTCTTCTATCCTGCGAAGATCTTCGTCTTCTTCTTGGAGCTCCACAACAGAATAAACAGGCCAAGAAAGAACCGATGCGAGAGCAAAATCCCATTTTAAGAAAAAATTGGGCGTAGGTTCCTTACTGAGAGCCGTACTTACTAAATTTTTAGTTATTTTTCCGATACTTTATATACATTCGGCACTATTTCGTAGACAGAATACCGATATCTATATTTTACGGAATGTAATTAATTCAGGTACTTGTTTCTTATCATATACTGTAGTGGGTACCCGTGCAAAATGCACAGTAACATACACATATTCATATATATATAATTACTTATTACCTTGGCAAATTTGCGGAAGGTTATATTTTACCCGTCATTTGTTTATTTATTTGTCATCTTGTTACTCGCATAACTGGAAAAGTATTCAACCAAATTGCCTGAAATTTGGTGAAACAATTGGCTAATGTCCAGTGACTTTCTGGTAGAATTCTAGGATCGATCCGGTCAAAGGTCAAGGTCATGGTCATTCATTACTATTGTTGTGACATCATACACTAAAAACATGCCATAAAAGTAATGTACTTATGCTCTAAAAAGCATGACGTATGCTCCGAAAATCATACTCGTATGCCTTGAAAGCATGCACTTATACCTTGAAATCATGCACTTATACCTTGAAAGCATGCACTTATACCTTGAAAGCATGCACTTATACCTTGAAAGCATGCACTTATACCTTGAAAGCATGCACTTATACCTTGAAAGCATGCACTTATACCTTGAAAGCATGCACTTATACCTTGAAAGCATGCACTTATACCTTGAAAGCATGCACTTATGCCTTGAAAGCATGCACTTATACCTTGAAAGCATGCACTTATACCTTGAAAGCATGCACTTATACCTTGAAAGCATGCACTTATACCTTGAAAGCATGCACTTGAGCTCTGAAACATGCTACTAAAGCTTTATTGCATGCATTTTGTATTTACATTTAGGTTAGTTAGTCCTCTTTTTCGCCATTTTCTTTGCATGTACCTTGAAAAAGTGTAGGTATATTGTTTGGTAGGACTATATAAAAATATTCAAATATTAAATATTTAAATTGTCTTTTGTTATGAAATATTTATAGGTATAGAAGTCTTGGAGTGGAAAACGTTATATTAAATAAAACAATTATTCAGTTTTTATTATTTTTTAAAATTTCTCAATAACAGAGGGAAACTTTTAATTTGTATTACCTTAGTAAAGTATACTAAATAGACGATAGTGAATATTAAAGTAATTTAAATAGTTCCGTAAACATGCAGATGAAACCAAGTAAAACTCAAAAAATAGTAACATAACAGCAAAAAACAAATAACTTATATCTCAGTAGCATTGCATTTTATGACCAGACAAATAAGTCTAGAAAAATAAGCAGCATGCGATTAAAAAATAAAATGCATGCATGTAGCCTGCTTTAAAAAATAACTGCATAGTGCATGCATGCACCATGCATTTAATGTCACGTCACAACCCTATTCATTAATCAATAAGTAGCGAGCCATATTGCATGAAACTTTGTTGAACAATTGGTCAATATGCAGGAACCATTTTGTTAAATTTTGGGAGTGATCGGGTCAAAGATCAAGCTCAAGGCCATTTATAACTATTCAACCAAATTGTCTGAAATTTGATGGTACAATTGGTCAATGTCAAGGAATAATCTGGTAGAATTTAAGGAGCGATCCGGTCAAAGGTCAAGGTCATTTATAACTCTGAAAATATTGAACCATAATGCATGAAACTTGGTGGGACGATTGGTCACTATCCAGTTACCAGTTTAATAGATTTTGAGAGAGAACGGGTCAAAGCGGCGGCGAAGGTATGCGCTCTACCGAGTGCACGTAATCTAGTTACACTATATTGTAGAGCCTAAGGTATATGCCTCAAGGATCATTAGTCTGAAAATGCGTAAAATTTAGTTGTGTATATTTTCTTATATGCTTTCTTAGTTAATGATACTTTTTTTGCAACAATAGCACGAAACACTAATTTGATACTGAAGAAAAAGATTGTACACTGTACTATCTTTTTTTTCCTTAACCCAAATATTTCATATTGAATAGACTGTACCTACCTAGTTGAGGTTCAAAACAAACGGCGTGCATTCTCCTTCTTTGGACTTACAATTTGGGACTCGAAATATTCAATAACAAATAAATGCAATAAAATTACATGGAATTTACAGCGAAATGATGAGAAAACTTAGTCACATGTATTGAAACAATAAAAACTGTTTGAGGGGACCTTTGAATGTCTAGACTGATGCATTGCAATCTTCTCTAAGTGTGTCATATGAACTGCATCGATAAGTGTGTCAGGTGACTGCATTGCTAAGTGTATCAAATGACACACTTAAGGTACGTTTTGCATGCAACGATTGTTGCAATCATTGATCATTCAATGTTATTCCTACAGGGCTGTTTTGCAACGAGTGATTATTTCTGGGCAATCGTTCAATGTATTGCTGGGCGATCATTGCTCAACAATGATCGCAACAATCGCTGCATGTAAAACGCACCTTAAGTGTGTCCTATGCATCTCTATCTGCCCCTCTCTCTTCACAGGTGTCAATGGCAGAGTCGTTAACTGGATAGAGAGCAAGGCAGCGTTTGGGGACAGAGAGAGCCACAAGACTTACCTCAAGGAGCAGTTCAGGAGCTACTGGAACAGGTCAGGCCTCTATTTACCTGCCGTGGTTAGGCCTATCAATATATTTCTATCTTTTTTATAATTTTTATTTTTTTTATTCAAATCCAGAAAAGTTTCAAACTTGTGGGACATTAAAATATATAAATCAATCTAAATTAAAACAAGATAAAAATACTAAACTAACTAGAAATAAAAAGAACGATGCAGTGGGTTAGCTTAAAATTAATCAATATATTTATTCATACAGTATTCTTTAAAAACGGTTTTAAATTTAAAATCTGACATGGGACATTTTAAATTATCGGGTATATTATTAAAAAGATGAATAGCCCTATAAACAATAAAAAAATTTCTGCTTCAGTTCTAAAATTAGGTACATTAAAATGGGCAGATCTGGTTTGGTATGAGTGGGTAAGAATATATTCTCTAAAATAGGTATTAAAAATGTCAGTATTAAAAAATAGGGCATTGCGAAAAAATTTCAATAAAAAATAATCATAAGCATCGTCAAATTTCAGTAAATTTAAATTCCTATATAAATCGTTATTTGACAAGTAAAACCTACCATTAAAATCTCTTTTTACATTTGAAATAATTCTCAAAATACTGTTTAAAATAGGCCTAGTCATGAACATCAGCTTTTCTTATTCGATATCAAAGCCACGGGTTTGGGCCAATTGATCCCCGTCATTTGATTCCCAGTCATATTTTGACTTTAAACATCTAGTATACTTGGCTATTATTGGTGTATATATAAATTTTATAACATATAATATAAATATGGAACTTACAATCGGTTACGTTTTTAAACGAACTAAGTAATAACTAATAAGGAATAAAGCAGCTAACAAGACCTTTTATCTTTTAAGTAACAATAAATGCTTTCAAATTCACATTCTGGCGCCAAAAAATATTCAATGGTAAAATCAAATATACAGGCTTACCCCACTCTTATTACAAGTCTAATAAATCGGGAACGTGTCTCGTAATTATTTCTCATGGTATTGAAACTAATTGAAGAGTAACTTTTTACAATACAAGTTTTATTTATTATTTAAATGGATATTAGATGCCATTTTTTTTATATAGAAATAGAGATTGTAGTAAATTATTGTATACTAAGTATATAAGCAAATTAAAAATATAACCGGGAATCAAATGACCAGGGACCAATTGACCGGGGATCTAATGACCGGTCACCGAAATGCACATACAAAATAACCTCTGCAAACACGTTTCAATGGGTATGGCTATTGATATTGTTACGTAACTAACTCTCCCCATAAGTGAAGACTCTTATTAATATTAGACTCGTTAAAATCTTTCTTTTCCTAAAATATACAGTTAACTCTTAAATTCAATTATAATTCACAGTAAATCATTTGGCATATCACATTCTTGCATATATTTAATTTATAGTTACTAAATAGAGTTAGGAAACTGTGGTCTACATTTAATTTACCTTCTTTCAAAAAAAGCCAGAGATCACTGTTTTTTCGTAAGCTAACTAAATACTAGAATTACTAATATGCAAATTGCAGTTGCTGTACTGTGTTCCTTTCATATCTTTCCAAGATATGAAAATAGGAATAGATAAAAATAATATTCAAATTATTTTAGAATATAAATTTAGCTATTCATCATGAGAATCTGAGGATATTTTCATCAGAATGACTTCACGATCATGATGATGACTAGATAAATATTTTACTATTTGAAAGCTCCATTCCTAGAAAATACCTTGAACGTAGAGTTTAAATAACCTGCTTGAAAATCTGGAAATTCTGTTTAATTTAAATCTTTTCAATCAAAGTTTCTTTCATTGTAATCGTATGTCTTTAATACAGAATTAGAAACACTATTTACCAATTTTAAACCTTAATTCTCCTGTAACAGCGGTTCCCTATAGCGTTTTCTTCAGGGACCCCTGCATAGAAAATGATTTTAGCTGTGGGCCCCTGAGTTAAAATGATAATTTAGTGCGCGTACTTGGGAGATTTTATCAAACTAATTAGTCAATTTAAAAAGTTTGTAGGTGGGATATTAAAACTACAAATGTATTAAAAATAAAATTATATATAACAATTAGTATTTAGTAATTACTTCTAATAAATGATAAATAAAATAAAAACTATATTAATTAATTAATACCACTCAAAAACTATGAAACTAAATTTGGGAATGCGTTTAAGTTTATAACCACAAAAAAATGAAATAACACAAATATGATTCATTTAAGTAATTAAATACAAAGCAGTTTAAACTATCTAATTCCAAACTTAGTGTCGCTGCTTATAGCGCGGGACCCCTTGTTAGGGGTCCACGGAACCACCTATAGGGAACCGCTGTCCTATACTACAACTGTTTCACATCTAAATCAACCTTGATATGTTGATAGAACATCACCATGTGAATCATATTATATCATCAGCAAATTATCCCTCATTCTATTTATTAGTTCCTTATTTAACCCTTTGAAATTTTCATTGTTATAAAATTTGCATAGACTGCTATTTGATTTAACATTGGCCATTACCATTGGTTCAGTGTTCACTAAACTCTCTTGCGAAATCTTCTCTTGCACCATTCTAGTGTTTACCTTTTTGCACTAGTTGCTAGTTGCTTCACATCATGTGTGTACCTTGACATAGCTTTGTTGTTTGTTTTCTCTGCTAGTTTGCTTTACATGTTACTGCAGAAATTGATATCTTCGAACTCTTTAATAGCTATTCTGATTGTAAAAGAGAACTCAATAAGAATATGTTCTTCCTCTTCTGTATTCTAAATTAAAGAAGGACCTTATCTTCTATTTGTTTCACATAGAAAAGGACTTATAACATTGCTTAGGACTTAAGATACTGGTAAAATTTGCATTGCTTGTGTCCCTTTTCGTCATATTCCTTTGTAGATATTTTCAGAGTAGCTTTTCTGCATCCATCAGCTCAGAGTGGTATATCTCCTAATTCCCTTATTAAAATAAATTAACTGGATAACAACATTTATTTGTTATGAATTTCTAGCAGCTAAGTCGCAATACTTCTTTATTTTTGTTTTTTCATACAGTGAAATTGTTGTTATAAATCGTGATCCTATTCCGTAAAATTATTGAATACTATAAAAACTTTTCCTCTGTTGGTCAACAAAATTCTGCTATCTAACATTTTCTCGGATGCTTTAAAGAAAAACATTTCTTTATATTTATACAGAGATAAATATCTAAATATAGTCCTAATGATGACGGAGAATAATATTGTTGTAATTAATTTCCACAACGTTCGTTGAAAACGTATTATCATTATTAGAGTGATATATCGGATGTAAATATTTCTACGGTATATCAATATTACAGGATGTACAGTATAAAAATGCTACAGGATGGAAAGTATATTATTTCTTGAAACAACTGCATTTATGTTAATTGTATGTATAACTTTTACCAACATCTCTTTTGTTTACTTTATTTACTCACGATAGGGTTTCTCAGACTCAACAAATTAGCCCTGACTATTTCTTTTCATAATTGAAATTAAAAAATGACGTTAATTTAGGCAACTCAGTTTGAATTTGAAACATGAACAAAGATGACCATGATTTCATACTCCTCTAAAGTTTCAAAACTTGTTAGTTGTCCTTGCATAACATGTTAAATAAAGTAAAATAGCCAGTAAATTAAATATTTTTAAATTTTTACCTAAATAAATAAGGCAGATACTAGCTATAGTTATTCGTCAAAATAACAAAGCTAATACTTTAAACTAAATATTGTGTAGCTATAGCTATTTTTTCTTTTAAAATCTGCTCTAGCTTTGCCATGAGTGTTGCTAAATAGCAGTCTCATTTTACGCACATGATGTGTGTGAGTGTGTGCAAGAGCACAGAACGTTCTTTGCTCACTGCAAAGCTAACGATAAAAAAACTTCTATGTGAGAACTACTAACCAAGGAACGTTCTTAGTTGCTGCTATTGACAAATCTATACATAGCTGCTATGTCTATGTAGATTACTGTAAGTGATAAGCATAATAATAATATAAAGATATATTAATATAGCCCATCATGAGTTATTTAGTCATATTAATGAATAGATTTTAGATAAGAGATCCATGGCCTACTTAACTATAATGAAGTAGGCCATGAGAGATCTACTAGCATAAAAACAATGATTGAATTTAAACAAAATGTTTTTCCAAATATGATTTTGTTCGATGAAATGACTCAGGGTAGTAGCATGCTAAGTTTGTAAAACTATTGATATATTTACCAATTGTAAAAGCAAAAGTAGATCAAAATTTCAATAGATTGCTATAAAGATATGAGGATTAGAACAAGAAAAAAAATATAAGTTACATTTATATTTTTTATTGTTCTTCCACAAAGAATAGTGATATTTTTATGCTTTTTGTTGATAATAACGTATTGATATTTTCGTCAGGTACTTAATTGGCATTTGGTAATTGACACTTTAGCCTCGTTAATGTCATTCAGTTACTGCCTCCACTTGTCGTAAGTTTTAGTAGGTATTTTTTTATTTGTCTTCTCTCCTTAGGTTCGGACCTGGTTTGGTAATTTACTGGTTTGGTTTCTTGGATGAACTGGACGTACTGGAACAGGAAGGTTCGTTTATTAATTCATTCATATATTTATTTTACATGTGCCAATTGTGTTTATGATACGTTCGTTACTTGTCCCCAAGCATGAGCAGCGGATACAACCATATGATAAGTTTTAATCAGTACATCCAACTTTAGATAGTTACTGTTTGGAAAACTTTTCTAAGTAGCCACTATGAGGCAATAGGAGATAAAGTTAGGCTGAAGAATATACCACAATCTCCTCTTTCTAATTTCTCAGTCACACTGTAAAGCACTCATCTTTGAAACTATTTGATAGAGCCTAACTTTAAGTAAAATCACACTGTTGATTAGACTGCTGAACACTTTCTTTCGTATAGTTATTTATTAGTGTAGGGTAACACACGAAATATCGGTCAGTTTCACATCTTCGGTCACGTAAGAAAAAACTATATAATAATAATTATCTATTTTTATCTCAATTGGTATCCATGATACTTGTAGGTATCATGTATACCAATAAAAAAATATTTATTATATAGTTTTTTCGTATATGATAATATGACCGAAGATATGAAACTGACCGGTAATTCGTATCTTACCCAAAAAATAATTATTGCATCTCTTCCCCTCTCTCTATCATTTTTCCCCCCACAGGCATCATGATGATGGACTCTTTCCCCAGTGACTTTGTGTTCCTAGATCCTCTCTCAGAGTCTCTGGTTGGCAGAGACTTCACTTTCTGAACTGAAAATAGCCTCGGTACTTTCCAATACTTTTTAAAGAACGACATGCCATTAGAAATTAAATGACTATTTGTAACGACGCTAATAAACTTTATTTTATTATTGAAATTGCCTGTTTCTCTCTTCCTTTTAATAACTTAACACGAATAAAAGGTTAAAATATGAAGGAAATCGAAAATCAAATTAGATATGTTAATATTAAAGTTCAAATAAATTTTGAATAAGATTATTAGCATAGAATCAGAATAATACAAAAATAATCAGATTCTCTTGTAATTTTAATTAATTATTCAGCAACATTGACACTATAAATCATCCTAGTTATGCAATAAATCTATCCATTAGGTATTAATAAATCTATTTTAATGATAAAATGAGAAGTTTAAGCAGCAGCACTAATAATAATGAAAAAAGCTTAGTTAAAACAAAAGACATGCAGGATTTTTATCTCTCTAATTTCTATTAGAATATTACTTACAATCAATGTGAAGAAAATTATAACCTTTACCGCAATGTTAGAAAGTACCGCCCCTTAAACATAAAGATGAAATTATTGGACACATGGTATCTCCTGATTTGAACATTACAGATTTTTTCTGATTAGGATATTTATTTTATTTGAAGGAGAAAATTTGCATTTAAAGGCCTCGTAATTTGAAAGATCTGAAAGCTAACATTATTCAAAAATCCTCAACATTAGTCTAGCTAAGTTAAGAAAAGTAATGGTATCTTTGGTAAATAGAGTGCGTATGTGCATGTACAGGGTATAAAGAGATACTATATTTAAATAAAAACTTCAAAACATTACCATTCGTTTACAATTAACAAAATATCTCTATCTTCTTATATTTAGCGTAATCTATTTTTAAAAGTACTATACGACATTTGCCTCAGTGCATTTATCAATAATTAATTCTATAGCTCATTATGTACAGTCAAAGATAGTAATGCCTGCGATATCTTTTCAGAAAAAGTACTTTATTTTTAACTTGACAGGTGAACATTAAAGACTGTCAAATGTTAAAAAAAACTTTTCATATCAAATGTTCAGCTATTTTTTTAACGTTACTTTCTGTGGAAAATTTCTTCCAAATGTTTGGGAAATTGCCTCTTATGCTTTGAGAGGTGGAACCTTTATTTTTCACCTCGCTGTCTACCCACTCCATCCAAAGATCTGAAACAGCTTGCCATGTTTTCAAATCCTCTTCTGGCGTGTTCAGGAAGGTCTGCAAGTGCGTCATCCTGTTCCTCGATCTAGTTTTGTAATATTCCAAAGGTTTTTCCTCTCTCTTCTTGTTGAACCTGAAATTTGCTTGTTCTCTTAACGCTCTGAGATGAATGTACCAACTGGTTTTGAATTTCACCATTCCTATTGTATTCCCGTCCAAATCTTCAAAGTAGTTGACTTTTCCCTCCGAGATCTTCTGATTGCGTATTTCGATGCTGTGCTCATCGAATTCGTTCAAGGAGAGTACATTGTATGGTGGTATATGGAAACCAAAGGCTTTGAATAGAATGAGGGCATCTCCAGCAGGCAAAGCTGTTAAAGTGTCGGGAGTTCGAGTTGGGGGAGGAGTCACACAGAGTATAAGTAGCCTAGTTTCTTTCAGGTCACCGAAGTTCACAACATGCTGGTAGGTAGGCTGCATTAACTCACAAACGACGGTAGTCTGAGAGAAATGTAAGAACTGAGCTAGGCACCATCTCTGTTTGGAATTAATGGACATCCAATTGCGCAGAACTGTCAATGCAACGGACTTAGCTATTTTGTACCTGTCCCCAGAATATCCCTCAATATCTTTCTCATTTCGGAATAACATGTGAACACTCTTAGACCCTGCCACTAAGTGAAAAACACCTTGGATGTATCGGCCTGCGAAATGAGCTGCTTCACCATTCACTTTCTCCATTGAAATGATTTTCTTGGTATTTATTTTGTTAGACAAGAAATAGTTTTCTCCTTTCGTGCCATCTTTTTCAGTAGTTACTTCCTTACTCTCTGATAGGTCTGCATCTTCAGTAGGTACCCTCTTTCTCTCTAAGAAGTCATCTTCATCCACGGTTTCACCCCACAACTTCCTATTAGCATACACAACGCAAACTTTACCCGATGAACCGTCGTCAGTGTTTTCGTATTCTAAGAGACTGAAACCTCTAGGTATGTGCAGTCTTGCTGTTTCACTCTCCTGGTACACGAGATCATCAGGACCTCTGTTCTTAGGCTTCACGGCGATGTCTGTAATACTTGCTTTCAAATGAATGCCACTGAAGATTTCACTTGGAACATCTCCGCGCACCTGCCTTATCAAATTCTCTTTGGAACTAGTCTCTAGCAACTCTTCAAACCAGGTTTCAATACTCGAGTTCTTTAGAGAATATACTGTTTTGTCTTCATCTTGACAAATACGGTTGGATTCATTCTTTTCGTGGCTTGAATTGCTCAAGTTTGCTATTCTCTCCACAACTGCAGTGATGATTTTGCTATTTTCTGGAGAGATCTTCCTCATGCAATTTTCAATGCGCTTTAGAGTTTGGTCAGAAATGACATCAGAATCCGCCATGTTGACTCCTACTGCTGGAAGAGAAAAAAATGGTTTAAGAAATTGTCAACATGATTTGCAAATTTAACATTACAATCTGTATATGTAATTCAATAATAAATGGATTTATTTTCACTGGATTAATATCGCTGTACCAAAAATTATATCGCGGATGAACAAAGCCACTTAATGAAACTTAGTTATGAAAGTTAATGAAATTGTATTTACTTCGTGTTTCGTTACACTGTTGTAGGAATTTAGGTATAACAACTTCATATTTTCAAATAATTTATTAATACTCATCTACCCTGATAATTCCCGTCATGCCTTTTTTATTTATTAGTGTACTTTCCCGTTAAAAAATAACGGGTTTTCAATATTGTAGCTGAAAGTGTACTTTCGTTAATTAAAAAGAAAATAAATAAATACAAGAATTAAAGTCATATCAATATAACCCCGAGTGTTATGATACAACTTGTAAAACTTATGTGTAATTTATATGTTTTCATATTATATATCAATGTTTCAAGTTTGTCCCAAAACAGGCTCAAAAATGTGAGTCAATTTGACTCATCCAACAATTTAACTCAAAAAAAAAAGTCATATTGACTCCTAATTCATAGTCAGATTAACTCAGGTAGAGTCAATAAAAAAAAGACTCCAATATTGGAGTCTTGCAGCCTTGACTCAAGCGATGAGTCAGGCAGACTCGCAAATTTTTCTCAGTGTACCTAGGTAGTGTACTCCTGCAGCAGACGGTACTCTGTGAACATGTACTACCTACATCTACACCTCCGTGAGGGGACTTACTTTTCCCCTCTGTAGACAGTAGTAGCCCTGCTATCGAACTGATAGGACACACTGTCCTTGTTCCTTTCTTTCATCTGATACCATTACTGGCGAAGTGAATCATCAGTAAAAAAATTATAGATCAAGTAATACGGTAATAGTAACGGTCATTCGTTTACTTTAGAAGATGGATTCTTGTTTTAGTATTTAGGTTTATAATTGTTTCGGTAAAGCATTCTTTTGATTGGTATAAATTCATTTTCGAACTACCTTAATATTACAATTCATAATCAATTTCAATTAATAATAACCAAAAATGAATAAATTAATAATTAGTCCATTTTCTTGTATCTATCTCCAACTTACATAGGCATTGAATTGAGATAAAATAAACAATTAAAGACTTATTAAAAGGAAATTAAATAGCAGAAATGTGAAATAAATGGAAAAGTGAATAAATAATCATTTTAATTAAAAAGAAAAATGTGTATCAATGTTAGCCATGTTTTTCATATTAACTCTTTAGCGGGCAAGTATCACTCGAGTGATACACCATTATTTTTAGTTCATTATTTTTCTCGCATGCTTTTCTACCATTATATTGTATTAATAAACCACAGACAATAACAGACATTGTCGTCTTTTAAATAATCAATTAGAAATACTATAGAAATATCAGTTTTCAAAAAAAATTTTTAAAGAAATCCACAAGAATAAAAATATCTTGAAAAGTGTTTAACTATGACATACTAAAAATTTAGAACAATTTGACGAGTTTATCGGTCAGTGCCCGCTAAAGGGTTAAAAATGATATGATCTATCGAAAATGTGGAACTGTCCGATAATTCGTAACTTACCCTAATTATTTCTCGTAATTAATTAATTATTCAATTTATCTCAAAATATTTGAGTAGTCTATATTTGTGATATAGTTTCCCATGAAAATATTTACGTTTCTTATCAATCGGACCGGAAACCAAATATATAAACAAACACACAACAGAAATTATTAGGATAGATTATATAATCATTTATTTGGTTTCCGCTTCTTACTAATGAAAAGAAATTTATATATGTTTATGGTAAGCTGTTTCACAAATATAGAAATTAAATATTTTGAGGTATAACTGAATGATAATTTATTAATTATTGAATCAATAAATTAAAACGCATCGGTTATTATCATTATAGAAAAATAAAGGGAATATATTGAAATAACATCTCTTCTTATTTTATAACGGGTTAAGTTACACCAATATTAATACTATTGAAAAACCCGTTAACATGAACGGGAAAATATACTTATACTTCAAAATACCTAAATACTTGTAAGCCTTTCAATTTTCACTGAAAAGTTTTGGTAATTCTTTGTAAGTAATTAACTTTCCTGAAGATCACATTGGTCGAAACTAGTGGAAAAATGTATAGCCTTTTAAATGGTAAGTAAAAATTTGATGCTTGATATGTAACCTGCACAGGCACTAATTACACTATTGCTAAGTGAAATAATTATTTAATAAATGTTATGGGGAGGAAAACACGAACATTTAAAATCTGGAAACAAGTGAAAACGTCACTCAATTCACGATTATCGCAGATTTTTTATTATTTTTGATTTAATCGTGACGCAAGAATAAAACTTTTTTCATTAGAATCCTTCACAACTTAATATGAACACTCTTCATTTAACGTTTATTTTTAAGGTGACAGTCGATACAATTTAAAATTCATAACTTAAACTTTATTGAAATGTGTCCTGCAGGGTAACTTATCAATATAAATTTCTACGCAAGCTATCTCCTTTTTATTCATCCACGTCATTAATTTACAATTTTCCTAAGTCAGCAGTTACAGGTTGAAAGTTTAGTAACTACAATTAATGGAATTATTAAAATTTCAGAAAGAAAATCAATGTTTTTGTTAGCCCTTTTCCTCATCTTCTTCAAAGTTATCACAGGTGCAGATAATCACTATGTCTTTCAATTGAGTAATTAATTATAAAGATAAGAGCGGCAACTAATTAAAGTTACTCTTGTTACTAGACAACAGTCGATAACGTATTATGACTTCTTTGACTTTGTTTGAAAATAATGAGACTTGAACAGATGGTATTTCAATGAGCTGTGAATTACAACTATAGGCCAATCAAATATATAGTTAAATTTGGTCTCATCGATGTCGAATTGGTTGGATGAAGTAGGTTTATGAATTGTTTTCAAATAGGTACAGTAAAAAAAATGTATCTGTAATAAATTTTTGACAATTACTAATTTCATATTTCCAAAATGAAACTTCATTAATTTTAATGTTTGTAGATATTTAAAAAATCTTCTGCAGGGGTACACGATGACAAATTTGTAAAATTTAGAATAATATTGTAGACTCGTCTACAAGTATCTTACTTTGTATTCTTTGATACGTTTGACACCACATTGAAAATTAATAATATCTTGAATTCTATTAGTTAATAATAATTTAATCATTATTAAACAGTCTAGTTTACATTCCCGTTAAAAAATATCATGTCTTCAAATTATTGTAATTTATTATACCCTTTATTAATTTTAGTGAATTCATAGACTGATATATCTATCCTACTAATTTCCGTCGTGTGTATATTTATTTGTTTTCAGTTTCTTAAGAATGATAAGAAATTTATAAGCTGTGTCACAAATAAAAATAATTTGTCTACAATTTCGATCATATTAGAAAGAAACAATTAAATTTATCGCTTTTAACTGGAAAATTTTTACCATGACATGGAATTATATGATCTTTTATTTCCTATGTTTATATTTTGACGGGGAAAGTGCACTATTATACGGGTTAAAAGCTACACTAATATTAATACTTTTGAGAATCGAAAATGGGAGAGTACACTGTATAGTTTATGGATAAAAATATATTTAAAAATTGAATAAAAACGCAAAAAATTGATATTCCATATCAATATATTCCCGTGCGTAACATGGTTCCATTCTTCATGTTTAATACGCGTCAAACACGGGGCGTTTTTTTTCAGCGGTAAAATCGCCCAATCTTACTGGACATACAAAACACATACGTTTATTCAGTCGTAGCGTCTTTAAGTGTACCGTTTTCTTAGCTGCGGCACGAGAAAAACGCCCGTGTGAAAGGAGCCTTATAGGTGGACATCATAAAAAAACCACTTCAGGCATTATAAGGATAGATTTAATCCCAGCACTACCACCTGCACAATCGTCACCCTAAACTTGACTGTAGTGGCGGTTTTACAAGTGATCCAAAGTATGAGCATTAAAATATACTCACTGTGGAGAGGACATTCAATAGATAAATAATAGTGTGCTGTAAGTAATTCGAATCTTGTAATTGGAACTTTACACTATACGGTTGTATATAAGCCTTGGATTATACCCCCCCCCCTCTGATGCGAATAAATAGATCCATTATTAGCGCTCACTTCCCATTACTTATTTCCTGATGTCAATGGCATAGACTGTAGTTTTGAAATATCGATCAATACAAGCATAACAATAAAGCTATTCCTTTTCTAGCACTGTTGGCGGTGGATGTAAGAGTGGGTGATGGGTTATATGTTTTAGTAAAAACCTTCAGTGATGCTGATATTTCTTAAATGCTCAATACGATAATAAACGTGTCATCTAAAATATTCAAATTCATATATTAAATACTTCAATCTAAAATCCAATGAAAAATATTATATATATGCATCACTAAAATTAGACACAATCAACTGACTAAATAATACGAATGATCCTCTGGATGCTCACGTAATACGTTCTTAACATGAAATTCTATTATTGTAAAAGTTTATTTACAAACATAATGATATGGGGTTACATTAACCTTCCTGCAAACAGGATCTACCTACATTCTACGAGTAGTACCTGTTATTGTAGACACGAGTAACTGCTGCTGCACAACCCCTCACAACCAACGCTCTAGTCGCACTGAACATGCAAAAATTACACTTCTGTAATTTAATGTTATTATTGTATCTCTCTGTTACTTCTACCATTTCTTCACCCTTGAAATACATGACGTTGAAGTTTGAAACGAATTCTGTCGTCTCATTTAATAGCGAAAGTTCTTCTAAACTGCTATTACCTCTAGGAACAACTCTACCCTACACTATTCAGCCTCTTCTATTGCTTAAACTAGCACTTTATAATTACATTTCGTTATGCCATTCTAACACACAGGATGTCAGTTGTCTACTTTATCTTCATATCTTATCGAATTAACGAACTTGGGAAGTTAAGAGATGTTTTTCACCACCTTTAAGAGACAGCTAAAGTTTGCAAATCGTATACACTGCCAATTTACCAACTAACGGTTTTATATTATTGACAAATCTCTTTCAACGAACTCATATTTACTTGCCATTTTGGCTCAATACAAATTTATGCAATAAATAATAAAATGCACTAATATATAACAAATGTACTATATTCGATGTGAAATATTCAAAGAAAAGCTAAATCCTATTCATATAAAATAGGACGATTGAAACTGTGTTTATAATTGGCTACTCGTGGTACAAATGGTACCTACATCCTGTACATTTGTGTTTTGCAGTGTAGTTTTTTAGGTTGTTCATACAACGTATATTAATACTGGTTCTAAACAACTTGCCGTGTGATTTATGATTTACCGTCATATTCATATTTATATATATATACAGTATATATATAAAATAACTTAGAATTGGTATGATTATTATCAGTTTATTTTTAACTTAAAAATCATCTAAATTACGTGGTAATAACATAAATACCAATTTCTTTCTTTATCAATTAATTATAAACGAAGAACTATACTGAGTGAGATAATAAAGGTTCTTATCATAAATAGGCTGAGAATCAACTGAGTAGAATGAATATTTTCTTTAGATATAGTTTTACGCAAGTACTAACTGAACATACGTACATGCTATCAAATTACGCATATTAATGCCTTCACTTCATTTATAATATCATAATACATATCACTTCCATTATTTTCTTTTAAAAACGTTAAAGAACACATTTTGTCACTATCAAATCCACCTGGGGAGGGGTGGTTTCCAACATACAGTATGGGCCACAAAAAAGTTTCCACTTTTCAAATACTGGTAAATCTTTAACCAATGGACGTAAAAACTGTGTTTTTGTCTCTTTTTCTCCTCCTCTTATTGTACTATTAACAGGTAAAAACTATTTTGAAGTGATGGACATAGTTTAAGAACAGGTAGGCAAAGAGTGAGGGTAATTATTTTTGTCATTGCGCGAAGGTAATTCTTAGATCTAACTCAGTGATTTTACTTATAAAAAGGCAGTGAATAAAAAAGGAAAAAAATTATAATGGTAGACATTTTAATACAGGGTGCTTACACTTCTTCCTTGGAAACTATTTGGAAATAGAACAATTTCCATGACATTTTGATATCATCAAATTTTTCACTCTGAATATTCGTTCTTCGATGGTTCATTGCATAGTTAAGGCCCGTTTTACGCTTACATTTTTAACACCGCGGAAAAAAGCTCTTCTTAAAATGTGCTTACACTTGCATTTTTTATCTGTGATGGAAAAATCACATTAAATTTTTACTTCAGCGATAAAAAAACGCAAGTGTGAACACATTTTAAAAAGAAGCAATGAACAAGCGAAGAACGAATATTCCTAGTGAAAATTTTAATTATATCAAAATGTCAATGAAGTTGTTCAATTTCCAAATAGTTTCCAAGGAAGAAATGTAAGCACCCTGTATTATAATGTCTACCGTTATATTTTTTTCCTTTTATTCACTGCCTTTTAGTAAGTAAAATCACACAGAGTTAGCTCTAAGAATTATCTTCGCGCAATGACAAAAATAATTACCCTCACTCTTTGCTTACCTGTTCTTAAACTATGTCCATCACTTCAAAATAGTTTTTACCTGTTAATAGTACAATAAGAGTTGGTGAAAAAGAGATCAAGAAACAGTTTTTTGGTTCATTTGCTAACGATTTACAAGTATTTGAAAACGCGGAAACATTTTTGTGGCCCATACTGTATAACAGCTTTGATCGTTAAATTCATTGATTGGCGGCAACTTGGACCCAGGTTTTCCCTCCATGTGGAACAATTCGTCCCATGACAATTTGTCGTCGATGAAAAATAAAGGAGATATAATTTTTGATATAATTATAATTGGCAAAAAAAATCAACAAAATAAGTGGTTGGTATAATGCACTTTTAAACTATATTTCATTGATAATTACAAATAAAACTATTATATATAATAATAACATTAGAGGAAGAGGCCAATTAAGGTAATGCCTGAACCTTCCTATCCTATTGCAATGTGAAATGTATCTAACGGATGTGCAATGAATATTTCAAGAACAATAAACATTTTAGAGGTATTCAACTCGTCATTGAATGGTTAAGTACAATTCGTCAACATATGTGGGGTTTTGTTGATACTTCAAAAAAGAGAAGAAGATCTAGCTAATGCTAAATTACAACAACATTCTCGAGGTACCGAAACTATCACAAAAAAACAAGGATATAATAAACGTAAAAAGAAAAACAAGGGATATGAATAAACAGAAAAATAAAATGTATGTAAATAAACGTATCTTTAATGTGATTAGCAATTACGATACAGATAATAAAATCTCTTTTTTGAATGCCATTACTCACAATATAATTTTTTTTTACTAAATTTATTTAATATTTCATATCTCAAATCTGAAAAACTGTTGTCTAGAGTTTGCCAATATTTAAATTGACTTGTTACTTTTTCTTTGTATTAAAATTGACATTGCAATGATGAATCAATGGTTTGTACTGCAAACAAAGAGAACGATTAACATTGCGTTTCAGTTTAGTCTCAATAATTTTATACTTCAATTATTGTAACTTTTTTGTTGTTACAATATAGTAATGTTAGATAATAGTACTGTAAGTAAGTAATGTTTGTTTTTGCATCCTGTCATACATGATCATTGAAAATATTATCTTATTCTTTATTTACTTTGTTTTATTTTATTTTCTTAGTATTTCCAATCATGACCAACTCAGTAAAAATAAAATTATGATACAAAATATAATTTTTAATTTCAATAAGTTATAATTAGATTATAAATTATATATCTTTTGTTTTCAATCGGCCACAAATTGTCCGGGGACGAATTTTAAAGGCTGTTTCACACATCACCGGGATCCGTCCGGCACGTCACCGGTCCGACTCCGTCACTCTCCTCTGAGTGATTCGGTGTCAGTGAAAAAATGTATCGTTACATTAATTTCAACGGACACATTTACACAGTACAGGCTCTTCTCAGTGATAAAAAATCACTGACCGGTGACGTCCCGGACGGATCACGGTGATGAGTGAAGGAGCCTTGTCCGGGGACGAATAATTTACTCGACGACGAATTGTTTGGAAAATGATAAGCTGCTATGATCAGGGGCGTAAATAACATTCATAGAGACTATTTAATCCACTGTTTTTTGTTGTTGGTCATTGAGTCACTTTACCTCTTGTAAGTATCATACAAACTATATTTTGTAAAGCAACTGACAAATAAACAATTGTTTGCTAGAGAATTTTTTTCGTGTATTTTTAAATTAAAAATATACTATGCTGCTTTATGAATATTAAGCATGAATTTTCTGCACATATATACCTATTTATTTATTATTCGTCTCTAATAACTTGAATATAGAAAATAATGAAAGACAGCTGGAAATAGACATGATTGATATAACTGAATAAATGATGCAAATCATAGTTATAGGGTATAAAAATAATTACCTAATTAAGGTGATCAAATTCTCGGAAGACTTGCAAAGAATACATGCAGCCTGGCTACTGCATCAACCTCTAACACCGAATTTAACTACTTGTAATACATAAAATAGCTTTGCATTTTTGTGACGAAGTATGTATTTTATATGCCTATTTATGTCTTTACTATTTTGAGCCATGGAGGTAGCACATAGAGCATCATTGTATCATCATCAATTTTATTTCATCAAACACAAAAATATATTCAATATATAATGTGTTATAGCAATGTAAGTTAAAAATGCAAATATAAAACTTTCTAACTTTAACTGAACAAATAAGCAGAAAAATTACATGCTAATAGAAAATTGCAGTGGACTATATTGACCCACTGAAAAGGCATTGGGACCAGTTGTCCCATGGATATGTGGGATACATTGTCCCAAAGGTGGGGAAAGAGTTACCAAACGTGAATTGTTAAGGAGAGATTGAATTATTTAATATAAAAATAGTATAATTTAATAATAAAAAGTATAATTTTATATGAAATTAATGTAATATAATTTATTGTAATATTGAAGTGAAGCTAAATGTCTGACTGAGTTTCACATCTCCTTACTGGCAACAATTACTGCTGCCAGTACCGTTTTCTTTCGTACACAAGAAGGCTAACTAAAGTAAATCACTAAATGTAAGAAGTCTTCAAAGGGCCGTGTACTCTCGGATCCAAATATAACTCTCGGTGCCGCTTGTACCAAGTCCTGTCATAGAATGATAAAAAATAATGCAAATAAGTCCAGTGACGTTTTAACAAATGCACTAGATTATTCATGATGCTAATATTGTATTATTGCAATGATTTGATAATGGATACAACAAAACTCCTAGAATTGCATCAAAAGAATAATGAAAAAGAAATATTAGCATTTTCTTTAGTTACTCCATTCATTAGTTTTTTCTGAACTCGTGGAAATATTATTCATGCAGAAATTATAATTTCTTTTAACATTTTCTTCACACCTATTTTATAAAATAAAAAAATAACGACGAACAGAATTATGTTAAAAATACTCAAACTGATGAATATAAATGATTAGTGTCTCGACTATGAGAAAATCTTTCATCATTTTGGAGGTTGTTCAAACGCAATATCCTTTCTTTCTCTATCTTTGGTGTAATTTAAAACATTTAAAGAATTCGTGACTCAAAAATATTTACAAAGTTGCTGCAACATGAAGCAATTGATAATTACGCAGTAATTGAGGCATTTAGTATATTTAGATATTCATTTTAATTAGCACTATTTACTTAGTCTGATTAAAGCAGGTCGACAATGGGACATTTTTATCAACCGGTCATTGAATCAAAGTAAAAACTCTATTTTTTTAAAGTTTATTACTTATATTTGCACAGATAATTTTTTTTGAATCAAACCTAATTGTTTATTCTGGTTTAGTACGTACCACTGAACAAAAGATTCAGTAAAATGTTTCCCACTTTAAACATCATTGATTTTTCTGCTTTGATTGCATGAGCTTCATAATTATAACTATAAAAATAGAGCAAACTGCTTAATTGTTCATTCGTCAGTTTTATGTTTACGTCATTTACTTTGGTCATTTGTTTCCGATTTATACATTTCGGGTCGTTTAATTTAATTACATATTTGACCTGGTTATCGCAACCGTGTTAACTGTGGAAATGAATTGTGAAAGAGCTTCTATTTACGACATATGTTTAAGGACATTTGTAAGGAGAAAATATGCCTAGTACGTCAGATTGGAAGATGCTAATGAATATTGGTTCTAGGTATAGTCCACCCCAGTGAATAATGCCGATTGATGAAGTATAGGTAATGAGTGAATACAGTCACAATGTGACGAAAAGGGACACAAACAACAGTAACTGCACTCAAATATGGAAGAGGAAAATGAAGAGGTGATGGTAAATGAAGCCTACAAGTCTATCTAACACAAAATCTAAGACCTCGTAGTTGAAGAGCATAACCCCAGCGCTATCTTCGAGAACTGTAAAGAGCGTTGAAAATTGATTAACATGGTTAAGATGAAAAAGAGTCGAAAAATGATCTTGATTACAACAGTTAAGGGCAAAAGGGACGCCATATCCCTTCTCTTCCATTCACCACAGACAGTTTCAGGATAGATCCACGGGAACCATGCAGAGCAATAAGTAACTTATGTGACCCTTAAATGCAAAAGTATGCAGCAGTACGATTTATATTGCATGTAATATAACAGAAAATGAATTATTAAAAATTAATATTTTCAACGCGATAGCATTAGCAGAGGAAAATTTTGCAACAAATACGAGACTAGAAACTGTATATGAAACCTGCAGTCAATTAAAAAAATAACACTGTATTATACCTAGTGGCTATAGTGACATTTACATTCGAAAACTTAATGTTTACTTGGTAAATTCTTAGTTCGCATCTCTATTCTCTAAGAACCAATCCAAATACCCCCTTTCTAGTTCACGTCCCTAATTGATTTAGGGACGTGAACTAACTTGAAAGAGGATATTTGTTTTTCTTAAATTTAATTGTCTTTTGTCTGATTAAAATATATTGCACTAAAAATAATAATTGGCAGAGAGTTTAAGAGTTTAAGACTACATATACAAATAATACCAAAAAGGAATATTTGAAATAGAAATTCATCAAATTTAAGAATATCGTTTTGAAACATATAAATTAAGATGTCTGACGTATGTTGTTTGAATTACTCGATAATGAACTGCCTGTTCGAGATTGGATGCATATGAAAAATTGTCCAAAGATCAGTACTTAATAAATAACTACTAATTTACACAGAAACTTCTACATTTTTATTTTTATTTTACTATTCGTTGATATATAAATTGAATAAAAAAATTACCAATAAAATAGGGATCTCCTATAGTTCACATCCCTAAATGAAATAGGGACAGAACTGGGATCTTACAGTTTACTTTAAGCAAATAAATTACGCGCAATATTAAACAAAAACTATATGTCACCATCTTACAGTTATTATCACTATTGTATCAGAGATAGTAAAGATAATTAATCAGCTTACGATTGAAAAATGAACAGATAAAGAACGTTCTCACATCACATGTGTAGTGAAAAATAAACAGCTGGTGATTGGCTAACAAAATATTAATCTAATACAAAGAAAATGGAAGTTACTTTGTTATCATGAACATTGCGTAAATAACATACATTTCTTAAAGGATAACGCTTCATGTGTACGTCAATTATTGTAAATATTTATATAAGCTGATTAAAATATTAGTGATATACATGCTAGTTATTTTAGATAATTTTGACGGAATAATATTACATGACGGAGAACACAATGGTAGTAAAAACCCAGTTAATGGACCGAATTAAAGTAGTTTTTGTAGGTCTTGCAAAGGTTACGAGTGTAGATTAGACTTGCTTACACATGTTGGTTCTGGCCCGACTTGATGCAAGAGTTAAACATATTAGAAATAATATAATTTCCTTATCCATCGAATTCCTTATAAATCATTTAAATTTTGTAGATACAAATTACTTCTCTTTTTCCTGATGAAAATGTCAAAAGTTGTGCATATGCAAGGTTGTGGAATAGTATAAATAACAAGATGTTAGACATTCGAACATTAATTTAATTCACACTTATGCCCGTTAATTTTATGTGTTTAAATTGATGTTCGTCCACGGAAAATACGTCCACGGAAAATTCGTCCTCGGAAAATTTGAGTGACCTAATTTATTTATTTGTTGTGTCTTTTCATAGCACAAGAGTTTAAAATTTCCAAATTGTGTTATTGTGTTATTACTAAAATATGTACAAAAAATATCTATTCCAAATCTCTCAATAAATGTGCCTTATAGATATAATAGGTAAATTCCAAGGTAATATAATTCCATGCTTTTTCCTTGTGCCTAGGAACGTTTGTGTTCTCTAATCAGGAAAAGAATTGGCAGGAAAGCTCTGTCAGGAAAACCTTCAACAAATTAGGGTCATCACTATACCTTTCTAGTTCAGGGAAATGCTTTCAAAATTATACCACCGAAATGAGTTTTCATTTGAGTGAATGATTTCAACTATTAGTATATCTTAAAATTGTTTGAAGGTTACAGAACAACTTTCGAATTTTTAGAAATTTATTGTAAAAGCCATAAATGCCAAAATAATTCGTCTATGGAGGAAGATACGAATAATACTTCACGGTGAAGAGCAATCATGGAATATCAATTTACCGTAAATACAAATTATAAAAATTTGAACATTATATCAAAAATGAGGAAATGAATTTGTCCATGACGTCTGTTTATAGGTAGACTTTAGTTTGTGCACAAAATATTAAATATGGTGATTAATAAACTGTCCATCGTTCACACATTGTCTGCAGTGTTTCTTTTAATATGCTTCATAATCTTGTTTATGAATATAATTATTAAACATTTTCGAAAAGACTTGCCTGAATATTTAAGAATTGGACAGACAATAAGAAGGTATCGAAAACGTAGGGATTTCAATTGATTATTAGTGACATACAGGGTGGGTCAAAAAAACTCAACTCAACATTGAATTGATATATTTCAAAAACTATTAACATTTTGATTTTAATAATGAAAAACAAAGTGTTTGTCTATTTATTTTTCATAAATAGTGAAAATTTCAAAACTATTCATAGTTTAATATTGATACTATGGTGATTATATTAAAGTAATTTTAGTAAACGGTGTTAAAAGTATGCATGCGCACAAACATAAAATTACGAAGATTGTTTTTTTTTATAACAGAAAAACAAGCTAATTCTTTATATTCATAACATATCCTTAACAACCCATTATAAAATAAATATTTAATCTATATTTCTTCCTCACTATCTACCAAATCCCTCAACAAGTCTTACATTTTAAATTCGAATATATGACGATTGTTTGTTGTTGAGCGACATTTATTAACTGATATGTTCAACAATCGCATTATTGCACTAAACCATGCAATTGAGTGGCCACCAAGATCATCGGGCGTAACACCAGATGATTTTTTTATTTGGACATTGAAGAGTGAAGAAAATCCTGCATTGGCAAAAAGAGTGATGGCAGCAATGAGAACAAGGATTGAATTATGTCAAGAAATGGAGGACATGTGAAGGCAGTTGGTAAATAGTAAAGAAGGAATTAAGACAAAATATTTATTTAATGATGGTTTGTTAATGATATATTTTTAAGGATTAATGTGTTAAGTGCTTTGGTTTAAAAAAAACTTGTTATTTTTCTGTTTGTGCGCAAGCATACTTTTGACACGGTATAGAAAAATGTATCAATTCAAAGTTAGGTTTTTTTTTGACCCACCCTGCATATTTTAAAACTTGACATCTTGATTTTTATTGTCTGATAGAGTGAGGTATCTGATGTATATATATAAAAAAAAAGAATATAAAAAAGAAAATTGTATCTAATTGTAACATTTATAAAATACAATTAGTTACTTAATAGTTTCCACCCAAAAGGGAAATATATATGTAGTTGATATGTTTGTGATTTATTATTAGTATTTTTTATATCAACAAACAGAAAAGTTTGAGTGAATTAAAAGTTATGTTGGTTTATAATTTTATATATTTATATGGAGGAGGATTGATAGGGTGACTTTTCACTCTAAAATTACCTTTAGTTGAAGGCTACATTTAGGTTCAGGTCAGGCTATATGTCTGAATGCATGTTAAATTTAATCTGTTAATGGATTAAACTTTATAATCTTCATAGTTTTATAATCTTCATAACTTTATAATCTTCATAACTTTAAAAATTTTATAACTTTATTATTTTCTATAACACGTCTGTCAATACAATATATTTGATAGGAAATTTTTCAGAAATGTGTTTTATTTCAATGGTTGTTTTCAATAGAATTTCTGATTCATTGCATAAGTACACGGAATTCGTCATCAATATTTTATTTATTAATTGAATTTCGTTCAGTTTTGAATAATTTAGAACAGATTCAATGGAAAAACACCAATAAAAGGTAGAAATTAGTTATTTATATAATAACCCCATAATATTCACTTTTACAAAGAAGTTTGGTGCCAGATCTTTTCGCTCGGTACTTCAAATATACGGATTTTTTTAAATTGGATGGAAAATGAATTCAAGGAAATTGAATCAATAAGATTCGACCTTTGGAATGGAAACATGTCTATTCATCGACAGGAACAGGATAATGTCTATTCATCGTCAGAAACAAGGTAATGTATATTCATCGACAGGAACAGGATAATGTCTATTCATGGACAGGAACAAGGTAATGTTTATTCATCGTCAGGAACAAGATAATGTCTATTCATGGTCAGGAACACGATTATGTCTATTCATCGTCAGAAACAAGATAATGTATATTCATCGTCAGGAACACGATAATGTCAATTCATCGACAGGAACATGGTAATGTCTATTCATGGTCAGGAACACGATTATGTCTATTCATCGTCAGAAACAAGATAATGTATATTCATCGTCAGGAACACTATAATGTCAATTCATCGACAGGAACATGGTAATGTCTATTCATCGACAGGAACAGGATAATGTCTATTCATCGTCAGAAACAAGGTAATGTCTATTCATCGTCAGGAACACGATAATGTCTATTCATCGTCAGGAACAAAATAATGTGTATTCATCGTCATGAACACGATAATGTCTATTCATCGTCAGAAACAGGATAATGTCTATTCATCATCAGGAACACAGTAATGTCTATTCATCGTCAGAAACAGGATAATATATATTCATCGTCAGGAACACGATAATGTCTATTTCTCGTCAGAAACAAGATAATGTATATTCATCGTCAGGAACACGATAATGTCTATTCATCGTCAGGAATAATATAATATCTATTCATCGTCAGGAACAAGATAATGTCTATTCATCGACAGGAACAAGGTAATGTCTATTCATCGTCAGGAACACGATAATGTCTATTCATCGTCAGGAACAAAATAATGTGTATTCATCGTCATGAACACGATAATGTCTATTCATCGTCAGAAACAGGATAATGTGTATTCATCATCAGGAACACAGTAATGTCTATTCATCGTCATAAACAGGATAATATATATTCATCGTCAGGAACACGATAATGTCTATTTTTCGTCAGAAACAAGATAATGTATATTCATCGTCAGGAACACGATAATGTCAATTCATCGACAGGAACATGGTAATGTCTATTCATCGTCGGGAACAAGATAATGTCTAGTCGTCGTCAGGAAAATGATAAAGTCTATTCATCGTCAGAAACAGGATGATGTATATTCATCGTCAGGAACACGATAATGTGTATTCATCGTCAGAAGCAAGATAATGTCTATTCATCGTCCGGAACAAGATAATGTCTAATCATTGTCAGAAGCAGGATAATGTCTATTCATCGTCAGGAACAAAAGATAATGTCTATTTATCATCAGGAACAAGGTAATGTCTACTCATCAACAGGAACAAGGTAATGTCTATCCATCGTCAGGAACCATGATAATGTCTATTCATCGTCAGAAATAAGATAGTGTCTATTCATCGTCACGAACACGATAATGTCGGTTCATCGTCAGAAACAGGATAATGTATATTCATCGTCAGGAACACGATAATGTATATTCATCATCAGGAACACGATAACGTCTATTCATCGTCAGAAATAGGATAATTTATATTCATCGTCAGGAACATGATAATGTATATTCATCGTCAGAAACAAGATAATGTATATTCATCGTCAGGAAAACGATAATGTCTATTCATCGTCAGGAACACGATAATGTCTATTCATCGTCAGAAACAAGGTAATGTATATTCATCGTCAGGAACACGATAATGTCTATTCATCGTCAGAAACAGGATAATGTATATTCATCGTCAGGAACACGATAATGTCTATTCATCGTCAGGAACACGATAATGTCTATTCATCGACAGGAACAGGATAATGTTTATTCATCGAAATGAACACGATAATGTCTATTCATCGTCAGGAGCAGGATAATGTCTATTCATCGTCAGAAACAGAATAATGTTTATTCATCGTCAGGAACAGGATAATATCAATTCATCGTCAAGAAGAAAACAATGTTTATTCATCGTTAGGAACAAGATAATGTCTATTCATCGTCAGGAACAGGATAATGTCTATTCATCGTCAGAAACAGGATAATGTTTATTCATCGTCAGGAACAGGATAATGTCAATTCATCGTCAAGAAGAAGATAATGTTTATTCATCGTCAGGAACAAGATAATGTCTATTCATCGTCAGGAACAAGATAATGTCTATTCATCGTCAGGAACAAGATAATGTCTATTCATCGTCAGGAAAACGATAATGTCTATTCATCGTCAGAAACAGGATAATGTGTATTCATCGTCAGGAACACGATAATGTGTATTCATCGTCAGAAACAAGATAATGTCTATTCATCGTCAGGAACATGATAATGTCTATTCATCGTCAAAAACAGGATAATGTCTATTCATGGACAGGAACACGATAATGTCTATTCATCGACAGGAACAGGATAATGTCTATTCATCGTCAGGAACAGGATAATGTCAATTCATCGTCAAGAAGAAGATAATGTTTATTCATCGTCAGGAACAAGATAATGTCTATTCATCGTCAGGAACAAGATAATGTCTATTCATCGTCAGGAACAAGATAATGTCTATTCATCGTCAGAAACAGGATAATGTTTATTCATCGTCAGGAACAAGATAATGTATATCGTCTCTTGCTCCTGACGATGAACAGACATTTTTCTTTTCGAAAGCTTAACTGAATTAATTTTGAATATTACTCATTGTTGAGATTTTAGTAATTACCATCTTGAGTTTGAGTTCCTTTGAGTTTAATATTCTCAATTTTATTTACACCGAATTGCTATCCTATATGAAAATAGAAACATTTACTTGAAAACATCAACTAATTCTTCACTTTTACTTTTACTAATTTCGTATTTTTTTCCTTTTTCTTTTAGGATAAATTATCAATCATCAGATTCGAATTATATTCCAGATATAAATTTCAATAGGTTGCAATTAAAACGCTGACAAAATTTTATCATCAATATTTATTGCATTTCAATACTTTTACCGGAGACAATATCATTAGTTAAAATAAGAGGGTGCAATCTAATTAGAATATTATAGTAATATATTTTTAATGAAAAATGTAGTTAATGTAATTATAAAAGACGATTAATATCCTCATTAGGATAATTGTGTAGGTTGTTGCATGGTTCTAGCATTAAGTGGACCAATGTTAACTTAACATATCATTGAAATATAATAACAGGAAATGGTGTATATTAACATATTTAAAAGTATATACACACAGAAAAACCCCATATTAAAGATAAAAAAGTTTGCATTTTGAAATTTCAATCAAGCATTAAAAGCTTTCACTTGTTTTCTAGCAAAATTAACATAATTTAACATAATTAACATAATTAACATAATTTAACATAATTAACATAATTTAACATAAATTAACACAGTGGAGAAATACACAAAAACCATTGCAAACTACTTCTAAAGTTGTCATTTATATTTCATGTACAGAAGATCGGAAATAATATTTATCCATTTTATGTATTTTATTAGAAAAAATAAATAAATACGAAAGCAGCATCTTAATATATAAAAACTAATGATGGAAACATTAATTAATCTTATAGAGTAAATAAGAAGAACTCTCACAACCAAATCACTCGTAGGTTTTCCTCATAAACATTGTATACACATATAAGTTTAATATATACACATGTAATAGTATTAGGTACAGTAGGAAAGATAACAAATAAATATTGTGGACGGAAAAATTGGTTAAGCCATAATTATATACAAGATGGGGCGGCGTCAACAAAATAATACAATGTACCAAAAATGTAAAATTATGTACCAAAAAAATAATCTCATGAAGCAAAAATGTAACTCATGAGACTCATAACAAAAATTATGTTCAAAATGAATAAATGAGTATTCAATAACAAATAAGTTTAGATTAATATCACAGTTGAATGTTGATAAATTACTCATAGCCAAAATTTTAGTATGCAGTTATAATTTCTCAGTTTTATATTATTATTTTTATCCCATCCGTACAACCAATCATGAATTTATTCCGATTTATATCCTTTTATACCGTAATGTATTATCTTTATACCATTGATATATGCTAAATAACCTTAACGTCATTATTACAATCATTTCAATAATCATCGTAACTCAAACTATTTTCATTAAGTCTCCAGAGTTTTGGGAAACATGTTTTGATGGTTTCTGTGGAAACTCTGCCTTCAGTCATTTCCGTTTCAATCCAGTCGAACCACTTATCCGAACGTTCCTTCCAGTTTTCCACTTCATCATCTCCAGTTCCAAGCCATTTCTGTATTTCTGATATCCTCTTTCGTGATCTTGTTTTGCTCTGATCCAGAGGCATTGTGCCACCAGTTCTGGAGTACCTATAGGAAGCTTGTTCCCTCAGGGCACGTAGATAGGTGTACCAACTGGACTTATACTTTAACATGCCGATAGTATGACCATCACTGTCTTGGAAATAGTACACGACTCCTTCAGTATTAGTACTGTTCCTTACAGCTGCGATGTTTTCCTTCATGCTTCCTAGATCGAGAGGTTTCATCAGTGCTGTTTTAAAGCCATACGATTCAAACATGTCCTTAGTTTCTAGAGGGTTCATAGCTGTTAAAGAATCGAATTCTAATGTGGGCCTAGCGGTTAAAGCCAAAATATAGATTTCATTCACGTCTTGATTTTCAATATTTACTACGTGTTGACTGTCAGGTCTTAGAATTTCACAAAAAACTGTACACTTTTCCTCATTCAAGAACTTAGCTAATTCAGTTTGTTGGTGATGTAGGAGCTGGTTCCATTTTGAAAGGACTGTCAGAGCGATGTCTTTAGCAACTTCGTATCTTTGTTCTGTGTACTGATTAATATGCTCCTCAGTCTGAAAAATCAAATGAACATTTTTGGATCCCGCTATTAAGAAAGTTTCTCCTTTGATAATCCGGGCACTGAAGTGAGCTGCCTCTCCATTCACTTTTTCCATGGCTAGCACCTCAGACGTTTCGAAAGGATTCTTAATGAAATTACTTGCAAGATTGGTGTCAGACAAGTCGAATACATCGCATTCAAAGAACTTTTTGTTAGCTGAGATGACATAGTCTTCATAGCGGCTTCCATCTTGGTAAAAGCATTCCAATTTAGTAAGGCCCCTTCTCATATGGGACCGCAGATCCTGATGTTTCTTGAAAATGGCATCATCAGGACCTCTAGCATTAACACTGATGTCACTAAGAAAACATCTATCTACACCATCGGGCAAAATAATCGAAGGAACTTCTCGTCGTACAATTCTAACAAGTTTTTTATCACTCCATTCTTCAAGTTTTTGGTCGAATAGTTGGATGTCTGTCTTGCCCTCACTTTCTATTTCGTGTCCAAATCCGTTATCAATTTGAGAGTAGTACGTAGGCTCAGTCAAACCACACGATGTAGCTATTTCACTTCGCATAATACTGTTAGTTATGTTTCTTGTAGAAGATCCAGACGCAGAGATTCTTTCAGTAGAGGAGGAACAGCAGACAGACAGACAGACTGTCTCTTTAGTGCAGCAAGCCTGTGAATGACTCCAGTACTCACAGCCGCTGTCTCATATACTGTACAAATGATGACGTCACACTCTTACATCATATTGAGATAAGCTTTACGCTTCTAGAGCCAACTACTTCCTGCAAGAATATTCCACCTTCTGTGAACTTAAGTACATACATTGTATCTGATAATAGATATGTAACTTTTAGAGCTGTTTTTATCAAATGAATATATAAGGTACGGTCAATATAGAAACATCGCCATGACAACGCACTAACAGACTGCTGTTAAACCTGATTTCGGAAGACGGAACGTTTTGTGGTTTAATTAATAAATAACTGTGCAAAAAATTACCTGTGTATATAATTTATATAGACATTGAATGATAGTTAATTTAAAAAAAAATAGGAAATGTGATTTGCTTAACAATAACATGTTTTATCTATTGTTAAATTATTAGTCTATATGATGATATTTCAAATGATATTTACCATGTATTGTTTACCAACTGTAATAAATGCATGTTTATTTCGTATCTTTACTACAATTCCAATGGTAAAAAAAACATTCGACTTTATATCTGCTGCAGATAGTATCAGTTAATAGTAATTATTGCGACTTATACGTCTTCTTTATATTTTATTGAACAATTAATGTAAATAGATATTCTATGAATATTCTTCAAAAGCAATCCAGGTGGCAATGTTTTTTGGGCCAATATTGGGACAACATTTGGACAATATTTGGACAAAATTATTGGGACAACATTGGCACGAAAAAACATCGCTACCTGGGAAGAGTCCATCCTTATTGGAATATTATTTACATCTTCTTCAACATAACTTAGGTATTCATAAATTTAAAAAAAATGATGTTTTGAAAGTTCTTCCGTAACCTTCAGACTATTTGGAAATATTTTAGCCGTTAAATTCATTCATTTCAATGCATAACTTCATCCTTTGGGAAGTACAGGGTTTAGTTTTTGCGATAATCGAGTGGGAAAATTTGGCGTTTATTACGAGACGTACACTGCAGTCGGTTGTTACATATGTTAGTGTTAGGTAAAACCAAGTAGTTCGCAATCTTGTGGGAACAAAAAAGAAAAGATGTAGAGTTCAGCATTAAAAAATGTTCATAGTTATTCTGATACATTCGTTTAATAAAACCTATTTACATTTTCATGTGGTGTTTCAAAAAGCTCTGGTAATTATTCTTCACCAAAGTATTTGTATTTTACAAATACTAATAAGCATACAAAGAAATTAGCTACAAAAGATTCAAAAATAACTATAGCTAAACATTAAGTCATACAGTTAGTCTGAATTTAAGCTTACATGGCAGTCTAATAAAATAACGATTAATAGTTTCACCATATGAAGTCAATTTGCCATCTTATCTTATCTTTTAACCAAGGAAAGACAGATCGAAACGTGTCCCTCCCTCGACAAATGGAAACGATAATTTGTTATCAAGTTTTCACTGCTCAACACTATAACGTTCTTTAACTTTCTTATGTAACATATCAAATACATGATAATTATTTATATTGAACGTTCAGAACATATTTATCTTATCTTTCCCTGGCGGAAAAAAACATACATGAAATAATAAGTCAGTGTACGAGTTGCTTTTGAGGAGTTATTAGCAGGTATTTATTGAGTGCTTCTAATGAATTAATTAATAGTCATTAATAAGATCTATCTTGCGTCACGTGTTTCATCTGTGGATCTTATAGAAGATACATTAAATTGTGTTGTACGGTTTAAGACAAATGCACGAATATTTCAAACACTTACTTGTTCGATTTCTATCTTATTGTTCAGTGACTCTAATGTTCATTAAGTGTGTTAGGTTTGTATGATTGGAGTTATAATTCTTCGAATGGTGTCATTAATTGTATATTTTTCCTTGCCTAAAACACCAATTTTGGTCTGTTGACTTGATCTTAATTTCAAACACATATTTTAGTTTGATATGTTAGACTTAGACATCTAAAATTCTGCATTGTTATATGTATATATATTCATTTTTTTATCAATAAAATTATCATTATCATTTTCATATAGCTATATTACTTCTACAAATAACATTCAAGATTCATCTGCTGTTGCTACTGTAATAAAGATTTTAGAGAGTTATACTATTAGGTAGAAACTTATTTTATAACAGGTTAGATTATATAAAATCTTAAATATTTTTAATTTCTTATTTATATATTTGATAAGGTATTTATGATATGTCATAACCAAATATCTACCATCAGAATTTAAATTATAAGATTGTAGATACTATTCAATTTTTGTGTTTCATAACATTTAAAAGCATAAAATTAATACACTGCTCCTCACGTGCATCTAAGAAGTAACTAATGGTGCAATAAATGTCTAAAATGAGACGATAGAAAGGAATTCAAAGAATGCTAGGACCATTTCCCAGGAAAATAATCCATAGCAGTTGCGTTCAGCCGAATTCTTTCTGTGTAGCCTCAATACACAGAGTATACATAGTAGTGGCAATAAGTGACCGTGACGTCATCAAGGTGACACATTCAATAGGAAATTAGGGGTTTAACAGGTTGAATAACTAAATAAATATATTAATTTCCCCATTTAATGACACCAAATAGAAAGTTTACTCATTCAACTGCCTTAAATTTTATTTTATAGTTTTGTCGCTATGACGTCACGTTTAGAAATCACCTCTACTGTCGTACTGTATTTAGAGATATTTACTGTAAGTGCATAGTTTGTGTAGTACGCACTACTCTATACTGGTTTTACATACACATAGGGACACAAACGTTCGCTGCACCTTTTGCTATCGTCAGAACGACCCACTGGTGTACTATCGCCAACATAACTAACTTAACCCTTCCCAATGCATATTGCGTTAAACAGCCTAACAGGGATGATTAAACGTTACTAATTTTATACGTTGATTGAAAGGATAGATTAAACATTAAAATTTCAATAAGAATTCATTTAGGTTATTGATGTAATTAGTAATTTAGTGTAGATATTGTTGTAGATGGCCACACTGACAAAATTCACAAAAACTTCAGCTGTATGTTCAGTAACTTATCAAGTCTGTTGAGGAGAGGTGTGTTTGTTGCTGTTGCTCCATATTATCTTTTTTAGTCCTTTTAATAGTTTTCACTATGAGGTGAGTAATTGATTTACTATATATTCCATTCATTTACCAAATAAGGCTTCAGAATACAGAGTTATAGTAAATCCTATTTCGATACATAAGGTGATGTCAAAGTGATATCATGACTAGAGTATTCGGGATAGTGATAGCTAGGGTTGTGACAATATGTATTTAAAAACATAGATCTTAAGAATATCATAGACGAAACGAAAGGAAATGGTATTTAATACTACATACTGCTGGTTTAGAACGATTCAATAGTGTTTAATTCTCCCCGTCTATAATATTTTCGGGATCTATGCTTTTAAACGCCTATTGTCACAACCCCGGTGATAGCCCACTTAGAATGTTTCCAACTTTAGATGAGTAGAGTATATTGGTGTGGTTTGTTATTCATTTAGAGTTAAATAGTTAACTGTTATTTACTTTTTACTTGTGATTGTGCATCTCTTGTGACGTCACAACATAGCTATCGTTACCGTCTTCCGTGTTTTTCTTTGTATTAAACTTTAATGTACACGAATGATAAAATATTATAGTACATTGTTGGTAAATATCCATTATATCTGAACTAATTATATCTATTTACTGTTGATATAAGTTGGAAAATGTATAGATAATTATATCTTAAACATCCTATTATACCTAAGTCCTATGGTTTTCAACCAATTAATGTATAATGTCTTATTTACTAATTACCAAATTACGGAATATTCCCAATATGCATTATTATAAATATATCTTATATATCCTATAAGTTATGATTTTCTATTACATTCATTGGTATTTCTATACTAGTTTTGTGTGTATAATAAACCAGTTTTGCATGTATGCTGTGTATACCAGTTTTGCATTTATACTGTGTATACCAGTTTTGCATTTATACCGTGTATACCAGTTTGGCATGTATACTGTGTATACCAGTTTTGCATGTATACTGTGTATACCAGTTTTGCATTTATACTGTGTATACCAGTTTTGCATTTATACCGTGTATACCAGTTTGGCATGTATACTGTGTATACCAGTTTTGCATGTATACTGTGTATACCAGTTTTGCATGTATACTGTGTATACCAGTTTTGCATGTATGCTGTGTATACCAGTTTTGCATGTATGCTGTGTATACCAGTTTTGCATGTATACTGTGTATACCAGTTTTGCATGTATACTGTGTATACCAGTTTTGTATGTATATACACCAGTTTTGCATGTATACTGTATATACCAGTTTTGTATGTATATACACCAGTTTTGCATGTATACTGTGTATACCAGTTTTTATTTTTCCTCTAAGAGTCTATATGGATAATTCTATATCTAATATCATATTTGAAGGTAATGCCCTTAATTGTGAAGAATTATCTCGATATCTAATCTAATATCCATATATAAGATATACAGTAGTATATCTAATATCTTATACATGAATAACATATTGTATATCTAATATTTTGTGTATGGGTAAGATATTATGTCTCTAATATCTTAGCAATAGATAAGATATTGTATCTCTAATATCTTGCTTGTGGATAAGATATTGTATCTCTAATATCTTATCTATAGATAAGATGTTATGTCTTTAATATCTTGCTTGTGGATAAGATATTGTATCTCTAATATCTTATCTATAGATAAGATGTTATGTCTTTAATATCTTGGTTGTGGATAAGATATTGTATCTCTAATATCTTATCTATAGATAAGATATTGTATCTCTAATATCTTACTTGTGGATAAGATAAAATAGGTAATATATTGTTTCTCTAATATTTTATCCATAGATAAGATATCGTATCTAATATCTTATCATTAGATAATTTATTGTATCTAATATCTTATCATTAGATAATTTATTGTATCTAATATCTTATCATTAGATAATTTATTGTATCTAATATCTTATCATTAGATAATTTATTGTATGTAATATCTTATCATTAGATAATTTATTGTATCTAATATCTTATCATTAGATAATTTATTGTATCTAATATTTTATCATTAGATAATTTATTGTATCTAATATCTTATCATTAGATAATTTATTGTATCTAATATCTTATCATTAGATAATTTATTGTATCTAATATCTTATCATTAGATAATTTATTGTATCTAATATCTTATCATTAGATAATTTTTTGTATCTAATATCTTATCATTAGATAATTTATTGTATGTAATATCTTATCATTAGATAATTTATTGTATCTAATATCTTATCATTAGATAATTTATTGTATGTAATATCTTATCATTAGATAATTTATTGTATCTAATATCTTATCATTAGATAATTTATTGTATCTAATATTTTATCATTAGATAATTTATTGTATCTAATATTTTATCATTAGATAATTTATTGTATGTAATATCTTATCATTAGATAATTTATTGTATCTAATATCTTATCATTAGATAATTTATTGTATGTAATATCTTATCATTAGATAATTTGTTGTATCTAATATCTTATCATTAGATAATTTATTGTATCTAATATTTTATCATTAGATAATTTATTGTATCTAATATTTTATCATTAGATAATTTATTGTATGTAATATCTTATCATTAGATAATTTATTGTATCTAATATCTTATCATTAGATAATTTATTGTATGTAATATCTTATCATTAGATAATTTATTGTATCTAATATCTTATCATTAGATAATTTATTGTATCTAATATTTTATCATTAGATAATTTATTGTATCTAATATTTTATCATTAGATAATTTATTGTATCTGATATTTTATCATTTGATAATTTATTGTATCTAATATCTTATCTATGGATAATAGGTTGTGTCTCTATCGGTGACCGGAAATTTCGCTCTTGAAATTTCAGTCTCAGAATTATAAATGGCCTCTCAAAATAAATAACCGTTATGTAGTATGCTGTATCCGCTAGTTTGTTGTACTGAACACTTCATAATTGTTTAAAAAGCTGGCAGGGTGGTTCATAAGTCTTATCTAATTCATAAGTCTTATCTAATTCATAAGTCTTATCTAATTCATAAGTCTTATTTAATTCATAAGTCTTATCTAATTCATAAGTCTTATCTAATTCATAAGTCTTATCTAATTCATAAGTCTTATCTAATTCATAAGTCTTATCTAATTCATAAGTCTTATCTAATTCATAAGTCTTATCTAATTCATAAGTCTTATCTAGTTCATAAGTCTTATCTAATTCATAAGTCTTATCTAGTTCATAAGTCTTATCTAATTCATAAGTCTTATCTAATTCATAAGTCTTATCTAATTCATAAGTCTTATCTAATTCATAAGTCTTATCTAATTCATAAGTCTTATCTAATTCATAAGTCTTATCTAATTCATAAGTCTTATCTAATTCATAAGTCTTATCTAATTCATAAGTCTTATCTAATTCATAAGTCTTATCTAATTCATAAGTCTTATCTAATTCATAAGTCTTATCTAGTTCATAAGTCTTATCTAATTCATAAGTCTTATCTAATTCATAAGTCTTATCTAGTTCATAAGTCTTATCTAATTCATAAGTCTTATCTAGTTCATAAGTCTTATCTAATTCATAAGTCTTATCTAATTCATAAGTCTTATCTAATTCATAAGTCTTATCTAGTTCATAAGTCTTATCTAATTCATAAGTCTTATTTAAACCCGAGACCGAATTTTCCGCTCAAATCTCATGGTAAATAAATGTCAAAACTTGTCAAAATTACTAATGTTACGTATCATTTTACAACGGTTAATGATGTTATCCACTTTGAATAAATACACTACACATTTTAGTACTCATAATTTAGCCTTTTTCTATTATTGTTCTTTACTAACACCATTATAAACTGAGACAGAGTTTTCCGATACCGAATTTTTCAAGACCGAAATTTCCTAGTGCCGTCTCTATTTTCTCCATGGATAATCATTTCACTAATATATCATTATGCATGTCTCCATTTAATTAAATAGTTTCTCAAACATCATATGTATATACGTATTATTGCAATACATAATATTCTAATTTAATTTAATTGTTTTGTCAATGTTAATTAAGTGGTTTTTCATATATTGTATTGTATTATTGAAAAAATATAAATTTATAAAAACCTTTTTAATGAACACTTATAAAACAAAACACATTTGTAATCGAAGAAAATATATTCTTAAATATCATTTACCTGTAGATATTCAAATTTTTATTATAACTTAAGTATTATTTAGCTGTAAATCTTCAATTTATTTGTCCTTGTATCATTTTCCTGTAGATCTTCATTTTTTATATCTTGTATCATTTTCTGTAGATCTTCTATTCCCTCAGATTTATTATAAGAATATTTAAATTGAATAAATTTATTGTTTATAAATTTATTGTGCTGACAGTTTACTAAATTTTTTCTCCTAACTCTTTTTCTTAATTTCAGGCTCGAAGATTGTCAGATGGCTGAGGGTAAGATGGATTTACAAATTCTCTTTGAATATACCAGAAAGTATGCTAAAGATGAAGCTAAACTGAAGGAAATACTTAATAATTTCCCAGCACCTGCTATCCATGAGAAAAAAGGCTCTTCAAATGATGAATATGGCCCAATATTTAAGCCCTCTGGAGTTTTTGAATATTCTGTGGATACAAATCCGTTCTACACTCATGAAATGCTACCAGAGCTGGTGGATAAAAAGTTAATCAAAGGTGTTTCAGCCGATGTTCCCGATGGAATTTTGCCCGCTGGTTATAGTTGCACTCTTACTGATTACCGACCGAAAACAAGAAAAAACGATGAAGTGATGTATTCCAAAGAAGAAGTCCTCCGATTGATGGTTCCGAGAGGTGACTGTAAAATGGAACTAAAAATGCCAAACGGTTCTACGATGTCAGATATAGTCATCTATGGCCAAAACAAATTCTCCGGTTCTACCTTCGCCGACGAGGATGATTTCCCTGAAAACGAAGATCCAGCACCTAACAAATATTTCCTGAAGAATCCTGAAGAACACACCCATACAGTTATTGCCTGTGAGAAAATTAATGGAGAAGCCGCTCACTTTGGTGGTAGATTCATTGACGGTCAATTTTATCTATTTGCCGGTTCAAAGAATGTTCATATGATGTTTCAAAATGAAGAACACATAAGCCTATATGAAGCTGATAGATACAGAATAGCGACGAGCATATCAAAAGCAGTATTGGAATACTGGAAATCATTTGATAAGGAGACACGTAATGCACTCGCCATAGTGATGCATTTGACAAGAATAACCATCATTGGTGAATTGAAGATGCATGATCATCAACATGTAGTCTACTTCAAAGATTTAACACGATATGAGTTGATACTATTTTCAATTTCTTCTGCTCCTCCAACGACTAGAGAGAACAAATCTTTCACTGCCTTACCTACCATAAGCGCTTTAGATTTCCTGAAACGTTGCGGCTTCCTAGTTGCAAATGTCAAAAAGATTTCTTTGGGAGATTTAGAACGAAATAAAGAAGAGGTTAGAGGTCTAATCAATGAGGAAGGTCGTGTTTATTACTTCGAAGATATTGAAGGCAACACCATTGGCTTGCTCAAACATAAATCCCTCTATTATGTTCACCTACGTGCACTACGCCAACAAGCTACCTACAGACATAGAATTTCTGGGAACGATGACAAGAAAAAGAGTTTAGCCGAAGCTAAGACCAAAGCGAGAAAACGTCTTATTGAAATACAAGAGTGGCTCAAAACTACAGATAGAGAGTTAGAGGCATGGAAAGATATTAGTGATGAATGGTTCAATTGGTTGGAAATGAAGATATCAACATCAGATTCTAACGATGTCGTTAATCCTTATAATCTTCGGGAAAATTTTCCAACGGTATGGACGCCTTTTTTTCAAGAATTAAAAAGAAAGTGTTCTCCTAAGATCTCTGAGAGCATACAACTATTAAAATTGACAAAGGTTTTAGATTAGACTGATATGAATTGAATAAGAATAGGGAAAGTACCTTCCTGTTTCTATTGACCGATACAGCGCCAGGTTCCATGATATGTGATATTGCCAGACTGACGTTGACTTCGGAAAACCTTTGCTTTTTGTGCAGTGTAAGAAGGTTGTCACCTCATCTTCTCTTTCGGATGAAGCAGTGTATTTTCAAACTAAGGTATATTTGAAAATATTATTTCACTATATCTATATAAACTCAGTAATACACGAAAAGATCATAATTGATCATTTCATTTGTTCTGACAGTCACATGCGATACTAGTAACCACCTGATTTTGTATGTTATTAACCAAATATTTCGAAACGGTTATTAAATATATTGCGTAATAATTTGTTTACTGGAATTGACTTATTATATGTAATCACTCTAGTTACACAAGTTTTAATAATTATCGATTTATATAGTTACATAGTACAATTTCAATCTATACAATCATTAGCATGTTAATATCAGATAAGTCTGACTGTGATTTGCTTCTATATAAAGTCATTTAGTGTATACCATTGCGATTAGCTTTAATGTTTAGATGCTTCTACTAGTCCTATAATTTTATTTTGATTAAAGTTTAGCATAAGAGCCAACTACAGACATACCCCTCTCTTATTACGTCTCACACTTATGACAACTGAACAAGTGTGTGACATGTCTCGCTATTATTTCTTCTGGTATAGGAAATATTTTATGATTTACCATTACAATTCATTTATTTTATTTACCATAAAATTATTTGTAATGTTATTTTTAAAATATTATCTATACCAGGAAAAATAAACGCGAAAGATGTCCCAACCTTATTCGATTGTCATAAGTCTTAGACGTAATAAGAGAGGGGCAATGCCTGTACTGTCGTAAACACTACCAATAATTGTTTTAGTTTATATCTTTATATTCCTAAGCATTTAATTCTTGTTAGTAGACTACATTACATAAAACATGTTTTTCTTTTCTTTCTTGTATTCAGTTTTTGTCGGAATATTTTTCAAGCTTTAAGTTGATGTTCTTTATGCTCCGTTTTTCTATTGTCAGACTTAAACTTTCAATCTAAAATAAAATGTGATTATTCGAACGAGAACTAGTTAACTATTCAGTTAAATTTGGGTTTGCTTTTTGTTTTCCAAACTATGTAGTTTGGCTACAATATTGTAGTTCAAATTTTAATTTGGATAGTCACCAGATAAGGCTCTTAAAAGTATGCATTTTAAAATCTCCATAACTTTTTACACATGAGATGGGAAATTCAAACAAAGATTATTCGAAAGAGAATGAAACGTAACTTCATTTAGTATCTTACATAATTATAGCATGGCACTACATATGTATACATTTTACTATTGATAGTACCTATATGAAGCAATTTTTTAATTAAGTTGCCTCTTTTTAAAGTTAAATCTTTTGATCGTTGCATTTTTATAAAGTTCCATTCATTTAAAGTGCATCTCTTTTTATTTTTATAAAGCCTTACTCAACAGCGGATTTTCTTCTCGTGACGAGAAGTGTATTCTTGCTGATTGCTGTTGGCAGCAGAAACTTTGAAATAACTAAATATATAAGATATTAAATTAATTATTTTTGCTTCATTATCTTTCGAATGATCTTTGCTTGAATTTCATATCTCATGTGCCAGTAGTTATGGCGATTTTTAAATGTATATATTTAATATTCTAAGCGGTCATCCTGTACGACAGACTCTACGCGTTCTCTTGTGCTTCGTTAACCTGGAACCTAATTTTTGTAGATATTATGAAGTCTAAGAATATTGTTACGATCCACTTGATAAAGGGCCGTACACACGCAGGTTTCTTTTAAGTCTTTCCACCAGACTTTTTGCTAAGCTCCACCTTTTTTTACCACGAGACTTTTGAATCATATAAGAAAAAAGTGTATAATAATTTTTTTTATAAAATAATAACCTCTTTGGAAAAGTAGGTGGAGCTTAGCAAAAAGTATTGTCGAAAGACTTAAAAAAAACCCTGCGTGTTTACGGCCATGTAGATTCTAAATCCTTCTGCTCGGAACTCAAAAGACCTTCAGGTCTGTCTCCTGAATCTGTCTGCGTTGAGTAATTGAGGAGTTAGCGTCTTTTTTGCCCCAAACTGTTGTAATTTGGATTAGGGAATGTTCTCTTTTTCACTTTTAATATGTTTGTATCATTTTTTTAACGCTACTTATTCTTAAGCATAACTTTGGATAGCGCTAGGGTTACGTTCTTCAACTACGAGGCCAATTAGATTTTAGTGTTAGGTAGGCTTCATTTACCAGCACCTCTTCCTTTTCCTCTCTCATCCGTTAGTGCAGTAGTGGTAATGTTCAAATGCTAATAAAATTATACTATTAACTATTTTGTGATCTATGTATTCTACCGATGACCATGCAATGTTTGGGAAATTTTAACCCATCACCGAGTCTATTATTGAAAAATTTATAACACAATACTAATAAAAAATATCTACATATGTATTATGTATACCTGTATCCCTCATGTATTTTTTTATGATGAAGCTATGTAGATTTTATATTGTAGGATTTCTTGTATATAAATATATATTTTTATAAGCTTCAAAAATAGAATTCTATAACTTATTATATATTAAATATAAGTAATTTGAAAAAATGTCTTGTTTGGAACCTATCAAATTAAATGATTACTTCAGTATTTCTATTTCTTTATTCCATATCTATATCATTTTATGAATGTATTAATTTCTAAAGGTAGTCTGAAAATATATTGTGTAGATTTAACGGAAATTTTAATGAAAATTAGAAATTAATTTTTATATAAAAGGAATATAATTCATACTTTAAATTTTACACAAGATTCCATCGTAACCAAAAGTTCAAGAAACTCAGCGTTACGTAATTTGATGCAAGAAAGCTATCACCCTATATACTAATACACAGTTTGTCTTTGCCTGTTATTTTAAATATCACGTTTAATATTTAATATTCCATGACTAAAATAATTGTCGAGATAACAGAAAAAATCCGGGATACAAAAACATTAAAAATCAGGCATTACTAAAAATTAGGATAATTTAGAAAAATTCTGAATATTTTATTAAAAAACCCAGACAAATAAAAAAATTATTTTACACATTTTGTAACAGGTAAAACACTAACAAAAATTCGGATAACATAGAAATAAAACAAATCTGAATAACAGAAAAATACAAATATTTATAAAAAAATAATCTGATTTTTTTTTAAATCTTATTAATTTTAAAATAACAGAAAATAGTCCGTCACTTTTGATGGAGTTCATAAATGAAAAAGTACAACTGGAATATATTACCTTGACGGATATTATACAGGGGGTATCCGGTAAATTGCTCGAAAGACCAATTGCTCAATCAATCGTTTAATACAGTAATTATTAATTACTAATTAGAAGCAAGGGCGGTTAGGTGCAGCTAATCGAAGATATTTTACTTCATGATTTTCTGACTGACTTTCGACAATTTATCTAATTATCAATTGCTCAAATATTCAAATTTCGAATAATTAATTGCTTAATGTAAAATAAGAGGAAGAGTCAACCAGATAATGGCTTCCAAAAACAAAACAAAATAAAAAGTAGCGAGATTACCAGAGGTCATGCTAAATGTGTTGCGAAAACCCGCTCCCTCCTGTTATCGGCAGTTCCCATAACCCGAGTTGTTAAAAGCTAACAACCCTAACCCAGTCTCGAGAACATCTCGTCAGAACCCAGTGAAGCTATTAACTGACGAAAAACTAAAATTGTACTACCCAAAATTGCTGCAGTATTCCTATTCAGTAAAAATAAGAAAACCAGGAAGATTAAAATATAAAAACATTGTCATGATTGATAGTAATTAGCGATTAAAAATATGAAATACAGTTACTATAAATAACTAATTAGAAACCAGGACGGTTAGGTGCAGCTAATTGAAGTGATTCAACTTCATTATTAATTTGGACACTGTGACCAATTTGATCATTCGAGCAATTGTTCATTCGGTCAATTGTTCGTTCAAGCAATTGTCTTACGAGTAATTGTTCATTTGAGCAATTGTTTTCGAGCAATTTACCTAGAACCTATACAGGGTGATTCTTCTAAAAGGCAACCGGATTTTTGGATGATAATATTTTCGAACAATATGAACCACAATTTAATATTTGGTTGCATATGTAAGATAATTTTTTTTTAATTTGGTTAATAATTCATTTCGATTTGTGACAACAAAAATGGTGTGACGTCAATGACAATAAAAGTTTGTCAAAATAACATGAATGTAACATTCTTTCATTCTTTTCAATGTCATACTCTCAACTTTCACTACATTAATGTGCAATGTCTCCCCACAATATAGGGTGAAAATAAGTGACACGATACATGCGGCTCTAGGAAAATTGACCGAAAACAATTGACCGAAAACAATTTATCCAAAGCAATTGATCGAATGAAAAATTAATCGAAAGGAATGGAAAATTGATCGAGAGGAAAATTGATCGAATAGATCAGCTACTAAACACAAAGCAAATATAAATGCGTATATACAACAAAACAAAAGTTACAGATTATTTTAAATTCTAGTGTTCTACATTATTTGATACTTGATGTATCCTCATCCTATGTTTTTATACGTACTTATCTATTATTTCCATTGTCTTTCCATACAATTTTTAACAAACAATGTACTTCCTCAATATTTAATATGACTTGTTTTTGTCCTTCGTAGGCTTCATTTACTCTCACCTCTTCATTCTCCTCTTCCATCTGGAGGACAAGAGGTGCTCTATCCTGAAGCTGTCTATCGTGAATGGAAGAGAAGGCCTAGGGCCTCGAAATATTGCAATTTGGATTACGTATTGTCTTTTTTACCCCGTTTATCAATTTTTTTTAACGATACTTGAAGTTTTAGAGGATAGCGCTAGGGTTATGCTCTTCAACTACAAGGTCTTAGGCTCGTAGGCTTCATGTACTATCACCTCTTCATTTTCCTCTTCCATCTGTGAGTGCAGCAACCGATGCTTGTGTTCCTTTTCGTCACGTTCCTTGGTAAGTGACTGCATTCACGGAGTAGCTTTTCTGCATCCATGAGCATTGTCACTGATATTGTCAAGTGACTTTGTTCATGAAGCCACTTTCCTTTATTTCTGCTTCTTCCTGTCACTTGAATTTAATTCCCTTTTGACGTCAGTGATATGGCTATTGGTTCCGAAACAGACGTTAAGTCTATACTAAAGTAATTAATTAATTAACTTTCATTTCACAAGTTATTTAGAACTATCTAGATTCTAGAACTAAGAAAACTTAAAGTTCTCCATATTATAATATATTTCAAAGCATATAATTCTCTGTTAAAGAAAAACAGTTGATTGAAGAAATGTTATACATAAATAATTTTTATATATAAATCATAGTAACAAGATCTACTAGCTGTAATATAATGCAATTAAGTTTCTCCGGTAAACCATGGTTTTAGTTATCGGCAATTAGTGTAAATCGATTCATTATCATTTTCGATCGATTTTGGTTCGATCAATTCTCCATTCGATCAATTGTTGTTCGCTCAATTTTCCTTTCGATCAATTTTCCATTCGACCAATTTTCCTTTCGATCAATTTTCCATTCGACCAATTTTCCATTCGATCAATTTTCCATTCGATCAATTTTTCTTTCGATCAATTTTCCATTCGATCAATTTTCCTTTCGATCAATTTTCCATTCGACCAATTTTCCTTTCGATCAATTTTCCATTCGACCAATTTTCCATTCGATCAATTTTCCATTCGATCAATTTTTCTTTCGATCAATTTTCCATTCGATCAATTTTCCTTTCGATCAATTTTCCATTCGACCAATTTTCCTTTCGATCAATTTTCCTTTCGATCAATTTTCCATTCGATCAATTTTCCATTCGACCAATTTTCCATTCGATCAATTGCTTTCGATAAATTGTTTCCGGCCAATTGCTTTCGATAATTTTTCCGGATCCTGATACATGCCAGTTGTTTTACAATTTTTCAGAAAAATAATGTCAATTCAATGGCAAATATTACAAAAATAAATGAGACTATTATTGACTCAATATTGTTAACGACGAACTAAATTTCACCTGTAGCTTGAATCATCAATGATACTGAGGTATGAATAAACACGAATACAAAATTAGTTCTCATATAATATTAGTTCTTTAACTACAAACAATGAGGATATTTCTAAAACCTTTTTGAGCTAAAGATATAACTAAAAGCTTAAAGCTGTCCTGGGAGGAAACTACACGTGGTGGCAGGGCAAGATAGGATGTCTTCCAGTGATCGAAAGGCCTCCCAACTCCTTGTCAGAACCAAAGTAAGTTCAGGACTAAGGTAAAGTCTAGGACTAAGGTAAAGTCTAGGACTAAGGTAAAGTCTAGGACTAAGGTAAGTCTAGGACTAAGGTGAAGTCTAGGACTAAGGTAAAGTCTAGGACTAAGGTAAAGTCTGGGACTAAGGTAAGTCTAGGACTAAGGTGAAGTCTAGGACTAAGGTGAAGCCTAGGACTAATGTAAGTCTAGGACTAAGGTAAGTATAGGACCAAGGTAGAGTTTAGGACTAAGGTAAGTCTAGGACCAAGGTAGAGTCTAGGACCAAGGTAGAGTCTAGGACTAAGGTAGAGTCTAGTACTAAGGTAAAATCTAGGACTAAGGTGAATTCTAGGACTAAGGTAAAGTCTAGGACTAAGGTGAAGTCTAGGACTAAGGTAAGTCTAGGACTAAGGTGAATTCTAGGACTAAGGTAAAGTCTAGGACTAAGGTGAAGTCTAGGACTAAGGTGAATTCTAGGACTAAGGTGAAGTCTAGGACCAAGATAAGTTCAGGACAAAATGGTTTCGTGATAAAAGGGAATTATTTCTTCTCAGCTGCACCAACTGTAGAGAGAAAAAATAACTCCTGATAAACTCGGAGGAAGGGGGGGGGGGGGAAGAGGGAGACACACGATAAACATCATGACAAGCTAATAGTTAAACACTTTAACAAAAGAAATTACAATCAAACTATTCAAATGACTCAGCAGATCTTAAAAATAGGTGCGAGAGATATCACTCTACAAAGAAAATAAAAATAAAACAGATTCCGAACACAAAATAAAAATAATCGAGAGTGGTGCAAAGCCTAAACTTTGCAAGGGGCACAAAAAATAATTGTATTTAGTAGATAAATTAAAAAGCAATATCGAACAATCTTAGCCTTCATCATTCCTCTCCACCTGACCCATTGCTCACTCTCTTAGGAACAGAACGTGATTCACATTGAAGAGTCATTGGATGCACTAGAGTATAATCTTGTGATCCGGAAAATTGATCGAAAGCAATTGAACGAATAGAAAATTGATCGAAAGGAAAATTGATCGAATGGAAAATTGATCGAAAGGAAAATTGGTCGAATGGAAAATTGATCTAAAGGAAAATTGATCGAAAATGATATTGGATCTATTTACACTAATTGACAATGATGAATAAAACCATGGATTACCAGAGAAACTTACTTGCAATATATTACAGCTAGTAGACCTTGTTACCATGATTTATATATAATAATAATAATTCATATAATAATTTATAAAATAATAATTTATGTATAACATTTCTTCAATCAACTGTTTTCCTATAACAGAGAATTATATGCTTTGAAATATATTATAATTTGAAGAACTTTAAGTTTTCTTAATTCTAGAATTTAGATAGTTCTAGATAACATGTGAAATGAAAGTTAAATAATTAATTAATTTAGTATAGGTTTAACATCTGTTTCGGAACCAAAATCCATATCACTGACGGAAAAAGGGAATTAAATACAAGAGATAGGAAGAAGCAGTCAGAATGGAAAGTATATTCATGAACAAAGTCACTTAACACCGTCATTGACAAAGCTCATGGATGCAGAAAAGCTACTCTGTGAGTGCAGTCACTTACCAAGCAATGTAAAAAAAGGGACACTAAGCACCGGTTGCTACACTCACAGATGAAAGAAAAAAATGAAGTTGATCTATTCGATCAATTTTCCATTTGACCAATTTTCCTTTCGACCAATTTTCCATTCGACCAATTTTCCTTTCGACCAATTTTCCTTTCGATCAATTTTCCTTTCGACCAATTTTCCATTCGACCAATTGCTTTCGATAAATTGCTTTCGATCAATTTTCCTAGCTCCGTATAATCTTGAATGGGTTTGACGTCGGTTACCCGGAACAAGCGGTATTCATCATTTTTACCTTCGCAGAATGCGGGAAGGTTACATTTTTGACGGCATTTAGTTATTTATTTATTTATCACCTTGCTATTCGATTAACTGAAAAAAGTATTCAACCAAATTGACTGAAATTTGGTGAAAAGATTGATCAATGTCCAGTGACCTGCTGGTAGAATTTTGAGAGCGACCCAGTCAAAGTCATTGTCATTTATAACTCAAAAAGTATTGAACCATATTTCTTGAAACTTGGTGAGACGATTAGTCAATATACAGGAACCACTTGGTTAGATTTTGGGAGCAATCAGGTCAAAGGTCAAAGATCAAGACCAAGGCCATTTATAACTCAATAACTCAAAAAGTATTCAACCAAATTGTCTGAAATTTGATGGGAAGATTGGACAATGTTCAGGAACCATCTGGTAAAATTTTGGGAGTGATCCGGTCAAAGGTCAAGGTCATTTATAACTCAATAACTCAAAAAGTAGTGTACCATATTGCATGAAACTTGGTAGGACGATTTGTCATTATCCAGTCACCAGTTTATTAGATTTTGTGATAGAACGGGTCAAAGCGGCGGCGAATGTATACGGTAGTGCACATAATCTAGTCTGTAGATGCTTCGATCTCCACTCTTACCAAAATTTAGGTAAATTACCAAATTTAGGTAAATTACCAAATTTAGGTAAATTACCAAATTTAGGTAAATTACCAAATTTAGGTAAATTACCAAATTTAGGTAAATTGAAGAATTTGAGGTATACTCTTTGGTCTCCGGAGTGAGAGTTTGAACATTAAGTTTCTCTAAGAAATGTCTACCTCGCATATAGTGTCGATATAGTAAACCATGTAAAAAGTGTGATTTTTCTTGGAATGTTCCTAGAGGATGAGGTTATCCTCTCTTGCCATGAATATTCTCCACTAACTGGACGATCTTAATTTCAGCGTGAAAATATCATTATAATAGCACTCGGTATATAGTCAGGAGAATTACTCAGTACAATGGTTGAGAATCACTCTGTACAATTCGATCGATCGAAACGTGCGTGATTTAATAGATAACTAAGAGCTGGATATCGAGGACGTGATTTAGTATAATTAACCTTTTTTGACGGCATCTGAGACTTGGTTAATGATATATGTCACTTTATTCAAATTCACTTGACTAATATTATACGGAAAAATGTACTTATTTTCTAACTTATCTATCCGGCAAGTTTTGACCTGTAAAAACTATTTTACTGAATATCATGTTTCGTCTTTAAAGAATTGAAAGAAGGATTTCTAGTAGGCTTATACGCCGTTGTGCTTATAAACCAACGATGAAGCACATCAGCGAAATCAGATGCTCTAAATTATTGACCATAATCGTCATAGTCAACTCTAACAAATCAACGGTTAATGATTTAAATTAAGAACTAGTTTAATTAAATCTTAGTGATAGTAGGCTGTGATGCTCTTGTCGTTTTCACTCATTGACATGTTTCGCTAGTCCGTGTGAACTCGGAAGTAATCGTAGCAATGCTAAGTATTTCTGAAGACCAGGATGAGCTCTACGATGGTGAAAAAGTAGGCACACGTCTACTAAGAAATTGAAAGTATAATAGGCTCTAACAAGTTACCCCTTTCAAATAATAGGACCAACCTACTATCTTTTTTATCGATGTACAAAACTTGTGATATCTTTCTTGTAATGGACGCTGACCACAAATGATTTGAGGGATTTTGAATTATTTTTGCTAGTATCATAGGCGAATCTGATCTGTGATAAATCTCTTGTACAGCGTAAAAGTATGTTTACCATGAGAAGCTGTTGGCTTCTTGAATTTGGGGATTTGAACCGACATTATAGTTATCAATTGCTGTTCAGATAAATCGAACTGAACATAATGAGCTTGTGGATTTAGCAAACAAAATCATAGAGCCACTTAGCACAAAAACGAAGTCAGGGTCAAATCTGGAACTTCCCAAGTGAAATGGTAAATTCACTTTTCAAAGTACTGAAATATTTCCTCTCCGAAACCAATGATTTCCGTTCCACCACAATCTGTCAATTCAGGACATCATCGATCAAACAACTAACTTTCACACCCTTATCGAGTAACACACGCATCTCTCTTCACCAATTATGGAAACCATTACAGTAGTGCTGTGTGAATGATGAGGAAGTCGACACCAAACTGTAGAAAAGTTTTAATCTGACTTCTGATATGAAGAAGTAGCGAACCTCTGGCTCTTCACATATCTTATCTTCGTCACCATGGAGATTCGATGGAGAAAAGTCTTTCACAGCTAATTGGTCAGGATCCTGAGAAATTATCAGAATCTGATAACCAGAATTCTCAACAAACGGATTGAAATGACTCCAGCTAGTAGATGAAGATCTTTTCCCACTGCATCTCTAGCTAATATCAAGATATGCGATTTAAAAGCAGTAGTTTTGGTAAAACTCAGATGAAAAAATACGACACAGTATTAAATATGAACAAATGCACTAATTGCTACCATTTACATCAGCTAATCTGGTTGACTCACCAAATTCAAGCTTCGGATTCCACACTGATGTTTAGAAACTCCATATTCTTTAGGGTCTCTGCGTTGTTCAATTACAAGTCACTCTCTTTGTTCTTGTGCAGTGTCTGATAAATGCAATTTTGAGGTTTATCCACCTGATACCAGTGAACTTTGACACAGAAAATCGCCACCCCTAGGTACTACCTTACAAGGCACGAAACCAACCGGTAGATTCAAGTTATTTTCAGTTCTCAAAGCGTCTTCCTCTGAAATATGTGGATACTCTATTCTGGAGAATCCACAATAAGGATAAGACATATACGACCCTATTTCTCACTCAACTCTCGCAACATACGAGCCAACCTCCTCTTTAATATTTGAAGATACTATATCCACACTGATGTTGAGTCAGAGCATGCTCCAATTCCACAACCATGCAGGTGCTTCCGTGTGGAATGTAGACTAACAATGGGTCAGGATCATCACTGTAGTCTGGTAAGACTAATCTTAAGTCGTTAGTCATCATTTTTTGAGCTGGTTAAGTACATCATCATCCATTTTACTAGTCAAGATGATTTTAGCGTTCTTATCTTAGCCTCCAGAAGCTAAATTAAAAGGTTTCATTTATCTCTGAACAGTTAACCACGAACTTTCTTTGAAAATTCAGTAATATCGTTAATTCTCGGAGTTAAGTTTTAATTTTCGAGTAAACAACAGCTTTTGCATAGCTGTCCGGTTTCTTAAGACTTATACAACTGACTTACACATTTGACCCTCTGAGAGAACCATTTGCACTTTCAGAGATTTATCTTCATCCAACAAGGCCTCAATCACGGCATCCAATAATCTCAATAGTAACATACAATGTCTTTACACCACGAAAGCAAAACTAATAATGATACCTAGAATTAGAGGTTTAAAAGTAAACATGGCATCAATTACAGAATACCGGATCATGACAAAAATACTTATTCTTTATTAAACCTGACGGCCTAAAGGTCGGAACAGTAACTCTATAGAAATAATGAGCTCTGTAGTTTCGTATATCTTAACAGTTTTCAAGTGTGTTGTTTCTTCCCTGTCATAGATTACGCGAGTTTCGTTATAGGAAATATGGGAGGAATTATTTTTGAATTGGTCAGTTCCTATTAATTGAGGGTAAAATTTGGGAGAGCCTACAGGAGAATTGAGAATCAATAGGAATTGGAGGACTTAGAGCAGAGGCATATTACCTTTGGATTTGGGTGTACTCCCTAGTTGTCTGTTACTTACGTTCTACTCACGGGAGAATTTTACGAAGTTTAGGAGCCTTCAGGCTTAAAACCGGGGGAGCCTTTACCTAACCCTGAACCACGTTAGGCAACCATCGCAACACTTAGCCGATGAAGATATATATCCAGCCTAGTTGTGGATGTAGGACCTGGACGAATGCCAAGTTGTGCAATTTCACGTGTTCACACCAGTGTCCCGCCAACAGAGATTGTTTTCTTTGCGGTAGAGTCATAGCCTACAATCGTAGACAATCGCTGATTAGCTAGTCCATAAACCCATTCGTTTTTTGTAGAAATTATTATGATTGGTGACGAGGCAGCATTTTTCCTCAATGGAAGAGTAAAGGACCACAAAATCAGAAATTATGCACTGTTAAACAAACAATCCTCCTGATTTAAATTTCAATATGAACATTTGTCTTGTAAAGAATTCTCTGTTGATTGGAATATGTGGAAACGGCTCTATTGTTGGGCTGTTTTTTTCTACGACAACAATCTCAATGGAGTTAGATATGATAAATGAAAGGATAATTCCTGCACTGCACCAAATTTAAGGTAATTGTCTCAATAGACTTTGGTGGTTTCAGCTCATATTGAGAAAAAAATTTGACAGTCGCGTGACTCGCGTCGTGGCCCTCAATCATGATATTGAGTGCCCTCCAAGATCACTGGATTACCAGTACCACCATACATTCTTTTTTTGAGAGCACTTGAAACATAAAATGTACGCTACTGCACTGAAAACCATAAACACATTGCGAGAAGGTATCTCTTGTGCCGTCAACTTACAGAAAGCTAATCCACTGTTATTAAAAAAGGTGATGCGAGCAGTTAGATCGAGAGCTCAGTTGTGTTTGGAACGAAATGGAAGACATGTGGAAGGAAGAGCTGCTTAGAACGCTGTTGTGAAATTCATATTTGGCGTTAATACATATTTTTATAGGAATGTATTATTATATTACTAGCTTAATTAAATCAATGTTCTCACTCTCAAAATTCGTGCAACTATTTTTTACTCACCATACTTTTGGTAGCATCTACTAACATTATTAGTTTATGAAAAGTATTTGAAGAAAACTAATTAAATTTTAACCATCAAAAGATTCATTCTTGGCAGAAGAAACAGTTCATACAGATTTAAAATATCTTAAATCCTTCAGGAGTTATAATAATTCAAAACTGGGTATAACAGGTACTAATTAATATAGACGATTACCAATTCATTAATACAGACAATTAATAATTAATATTGACAGATAATAATTAATGCAGACAGATAATAATTAACACAGACAATTAGAGAGGTAATAAATAATACAGACAGGTAATAATCACACAAACGGATAATATTGGCAAATTCTTAGAATAGGTGGAGTAGCACCTACAAACGTACTGGACATCAAGTCTCAATATAAAAACTATGTAGTATCGTCTACACGCACAGATCATATAATTCATATTTAGTGTAATTTAACAAATTTAAGAATAAAATTCCTTCACTGTAACAGATGTGCAAGAAAATTGCGGAATAAAATCTTAATGAACTGGATAATGAAGAAGTAATTTTGGAATTTCTAAAAGTACTTCGAGTGATCATTTCTCTAAAATGAGCATCGTGTTTGCTATGTACCTTAAAAATGTACATAAAATCATAGATGATAATACTACAATGAAAATATTAAGTAAATAGGTAAATACATTATATCTGACTGAGAATAATTACTGCCTATATTGGTCATTGTTGTAGATAAATATAGACAAATAAAGTGATTTCTCCATGAAAAATGCACCAAATAATTACTGTTTTTTAACGAAGTATAATTTCCATAGGATTTTCGGTAATCAAGAGAGTTTCATGAAACATAATCAAGCTATTAACGAAATCGAGATGATTTTGATACCTCAATTTGTAGTACACGAAAACACGCCTATGAAGAATGGCATCTGCGAAAATAGTATATAAAAGAAGAGATTCAGGATTCTATAGTGCCAGCTTATTTTAGAAAATTTGTTATTTATATCAACAGTTGTCAAAGTATTTGTTTAGAATCCGTATATAAATATCACGCCGTGCATATATCTCGATTGGAGCTGATCTTTATATCTTTGGATAAAAAAATACTGTCGAATAGAATGCAATAAAACGAATGGAATTATTTATTCGTCTGAAGGAAGAATTCAATAGTCTTAAGGTTGAAATAATTTATCAACGATAATATCGGTGTTACATATTATCAGAGGTGGGCAGCGCTACATTGAAAAGCAGCGGCGATGCTGTTACATGCATAATAATGCATGTAAGCAGCGGTGCTGCCGCTTCCGCTACAGCAGAATGTAGCGGCAGCGCTACTTTCCAAAAAATTATCATATAGTCTGTTAAATAAAATTTATTATTTTTACGGCCATGTACAGTGTAAAAATTAAATGTTGATCCCCTGAAAAAAAATTACACGCAAGGATAAGAACAAATACATAATAGCTACGAGACATAACTGTCCTTGTTCAAGAGAAAACTCAAGAGGAAACCATTGTAAACTAGTGATGCAGTTTTTAAGTGTTCGAGTGATCTTGTTATTCGCTTAACTGAAAAAGTGTTCAACCAAATTGCCTGAAATTTGGTGAGACGATTGGTCCATGTTGGGAGTGACCCGGTCAAAGGTCAAGGTCATGGTCATTTATAACTCAAAAAGTATTGAACCATATTGCATCAAACTTGGTGGGACGATTGATCAATATACAGGAACCATTTTATTAGATTTTTGGAGCGATCGGGTCAAAGGTCAAAGATCAAGGTCAAGGCCATTTGTAACTCAATAACTCAAAAAGTATTCAACCAAATTGTCTGAAATTTGATGGGACGATTGGACAATGTCCACGAACCATCTGGTAGAATTTTGGGAGCGATTCGGTAAAGGTCATTAATAACTCAATAACTCAAAAGTAATAGAGCCATATTGCATGAAACTTGGTGGGACGATTGGTCATTATCCAGTTAGCAGTTTATTAAATTTTGGGAGAGAACGGGTCAAAGCGGCGGTGAAGGTATGCGCTCTACCGAGTGCACATAATCTAGTTGTAGATACTTTCTTTTAACCAAGCAAATATTGGTTCAGAATATTTCAATATTGGCCCAGAAACATTGCTACCTGGGAATGCTTACATTACTTATTATTATCATAGAATAGCATCATAATTGCGCAGGTACGTTCTACCTCAATGTCTTTCTAATTTTAAATTATCTCTTATCTCTCTTAGAAACATACATGAACACATTATTTAGAAGGTGAATAAATATTTATGCCAGTCATCTTACGATGAACGTTTGGTTTTTCATTATTGCCCGCATCAGCTAATACTATTGTACTCAAAGTAACGTTCCGTGTACTTCCTTATCTAAGATAGCGATAGCGATCAAAACATATTTCACTTTTTTCAGAATGCGGAAGGTAATATTTTGGTGACCGGTTTATTCCACCCCGGTAAATTCCATCCCGGTATATTCGACCCCGGTAAATTCCACCCCGGTATATTCCACCCCGGATCATTCCACCCCACTTTACAGGTTAGGGTTGGTTAGTTATTAATACTAGTCATTTATTAATGTTATTTATAATACTAGGTAACTTGCCTTTTCACTGTATCAAATTAAACCTTTTGATGGCTAATCACAAGCTGTGAATTTTTCACTAAACATGTAACAGAACAGCAGTAAGAAAGATTGTGTGAACGCTCTTTATCAGTTGAGGTATTTAGATTTTCAATCTCAAGCTGATTTTCTTCCCTATCGCCAACACAACAGCGATATTAGTTGTAAGATGATGTCATATATTATTTATTATTATATTTATTTGATTTTGAATTTTGTATTTTAACTACTTGTAAGAGTGGTGGTTTTTAACCGAAGGCTTTTTTATGGTTTTTTTTTGACCAGGAGGTTTTTTACAGGGAGGTGAGGACTATTGTACAGGGTTTTAAGACTGGGAGGTTATTGCCTTTTTACATTGAGAGATTTTGACCACGGAGAATTTGGTCCTAGAATCCAAAACAGCAACTCATAAGCAAAGAGCGAAAACATTGAATGGGTTGTCTTTGACAATCGACCCCTTCCTTACCTACCCAACAATTGTTGTAAGAGCACATATGCAGTTTTATGTTAAAAAGGAATTATTATTAACTTGTTCAACACTTAAACTTTGAAATAAACTACCATATTAAGAATATTTATAATTCTATTAGGATAAAATTTAATTGACTTGAGCTACCTCTAAATATTGTCCAAATGTCTCAGGATATCGTCTAAGTTATTTTTTCGTCGGTACGAATTATTTAACAAATGGCCATCTAGAAATAAAATCTTTGAATTTATATTGTCACCCAAATGAGCATTGTCACATGGGTGGAATTTACCGGGGTGGAATATACCTGGGGTGGAATATACCGGGGTGGAATATACCTAGAACCAATATTTTAGGCAGCATTTATTATTTATCATCTTTTTATTCACATAAGTCAAAAAAAAATTATTCAACCAAATTGCCTGAAATTTGGTGGGACGATTTGTCAATGTCTCAGGAACCATCTGGTGAAATTTTGGGAGCGACCCGGTCAAAGGTCAAAGTAATTTATAACTCAAAAGTGTTCCAGAAAATTGCCTGAAATTTTGTGGAACAATTGTTCAAAGTCCAGGAAGCACTTCATTAGATTTTGGGAGCGAACTGGTGAAAGGTCAAGATTATTTGTGATTCAAGGATTATTGGATGGTCAAGGTCATTTGTTAGCGGTGACGAAGGTATGCGCTCTACCGAGTTCCCGTTTTAGTTATCAATGCTATATATCGGTGCAGCTATTAGGATATAATATGCAGAGGTGGGCGCAGCGCCGCTACTTGTAGCGCGCGCTAATAGCGGCGCTATTCTAAAATAAGATATAAATTGAAAATATTACATGCTAAATATGAAATCAATAGAAATTAACGTAACAGCTTCTAAAAATCGAATTAAAAAGATGAAATAAAAAGTGGAAAGATGAACAAAGAAGTGACTCAAGAATAGTCACAGAAACAGTCAAGTAAATGATCTGAATCTTTCCACAGTTACAACCATTCCCAACTTAATTTATGATATTACACCTTTTCTAATTCTCACACTCAACCTCTGTAAACAAAAATAAAATAAATCGGATCTTTCCCATTTGACGACCCCCACCAAATTTAATTCAAATTACTTTTTTTTTAATGTATTTGTCCATAGAATCCGAAAATGAAAACCGTTTCTTGTAAAAACTAATGGTTTTTGAGATATGAGGGTTTAAAGTTATTTATTTGATGGTTGTTATCAAGAAAATAGAAAATTTTAAACTTTAAAATTTTCTATTTTCTTGATTTGATAAAAACAAGGAAACCCCTCTATGTTGACCAACCTTTAATTGTTTCCTTGTCTCGCATATATACGTTCTACATATATATGTAGAACGTTCTTCATTCTACAATCTACATATATGTAGAACGTTCTACATATAGCCTATGTAGAACGTTCTACATTCTACATATAGCCTATCTAGAACGTTCTACATTCTACATATAGCCTATGTAGAACGTTCTACATTCTACATATAGCCTATGTAGAACGTTCTACATTCTACTATAGCCTATGTAGAACGTTCTACATTCTACTATAGCATATGTAGAACGTTCTATATTCTACATATAGCCTTACGTAGAGCACTGTCCGTAATTGAATTTATAAATAAGGTTGGAAACAAGTAAAGGTGGAAATCTGTCTTTATAATTAACATATTGGTAACAGACTAACAGTGTTTTTTTTTTATCAATCTATGAATAGAACTTACTAATCAAAGAGGTTTATTTACGTTAAAGGACATTGGAATAATGGCCTAAATATTTTAACTTAAAATTAATTGGTTTTCTACAACAATTAATTTAGAAGGAGGTAGATTATAAAATTATTTATGGTCTTCTTAAACATACTATCTATAATTTAGTTTGTGAACTTATTTTTCAAAAAGTATTCTCTAAGATAAGACAATTCATTTCAAACAACTTTACATCAGAACAAATCCAAGGCCTTATAAACTAAACATGAAATAATGTTGAATTCAAAACTGAAAAAAAATAAAATGATTTAATTTCATACCAAGGCCAGTAAACGTTTTCTGGCGATATACAAAAGTTATAATTTCATCATTTTCTCTACTTATCAAAACATCTAAGAAATTGAATTTGGAATAAATTTAATCAATCTATTTCAATTGGAATCATTTTATTAAAGATTATTAAACCTGTACCAAACTATTTCTCTCTTGCTGGTAAATCCATATAGGGATATTATTCATGGTATAAAATGTTGCCATTCAATTTTTAAAATCCAATTTAAATTGGATTTTATTAATTCTCAACTGCAGCGCCATCTTGTGATGAACATAAAGGTACGATTCAACCCAAACCTTGTTACGCACAAGGTGTTATGCACTTTTTGTACAGAAAATGGAGTTGTGAACATACTAAGAGACTATCTCTTGTTGCCAATGTGTCTACCGGCAAACTGTGCGTAACTTGTGTACACTGTTACACTCAGAGACTAGAAGAGGATAATATGAGAGAACCAGCAACTGAAGCTAATTGCAGAACAGCTTCTGATGTTGCACAGTAGCCCCTCAATGAGCTGTGGAAATATGAAGTCAGAGCCACCATCTTAGTACTTTAATTTAGAGGAGTTAATCATCAGATACAGTGGAAGGCGACAGTCGGTACAGACATGTACTCTAGTACTGTTATTTCAGCAGAAACCTACTAATCCCCACTCACATCTCCTCAGTGTTTAGTGTAAAAACACTGTCCTTATTAGTGAAATATAGAGCCACAACCACCATAGTTTGACCCCATGTTGTAAGTTAAACTCCTCCATATTTATATCAGTTATTAATTAAATTATTATAAACATTTAAAGTTAATTTAGGATTCATTAGTTTTCTTGAGCCTTTGTCTAATTTATTAATTAATTCGATTTATTAATTCATTAGCTACACATGAATCAAACAATGTGTGTCTTTATTGATCTTGTTCCTTTGGTACGATATTTAATTTGAGGGCAATTAATAGAGTGAAGATTTGATATTAATTGACTAGTAACGTAAACAGTAAATTTAACATATTGATTATTCTTCGTAGGAAGAATCGTAATCCATATAAATAAATGACCACTCGGAAGTAATTAATAACCGCACTACCAAAAAACTTCAATATATTAACAATTAAAAGTATTTTTAAGAATATGAATAAATTGAAATAAACATAGGATAAAAAAAAAGACTCGGGATATCCCCATCATACATACTGTAGGTGGACATGTTCCAATCGCTTCAATAATTGCTATGATTTTGTCATTATAGTCTAATCCACGAACACTCAAATGTTTTCTCTCCAAGAGCGGAAATAAACAAACAAACACAAACAAAATAATTCTGCTACTTCAGACGAGTCCATTGAAAAACGTTTACGCACACAAAAAGTCGCAGTTGTTTACGTAATTTTCTAAAATGTTCGTGTACAAATTGTTATTGTTTTCTTATACGGTTCCACTTAAACATACATTTGTGCATCATAGTGTGTATCACAGTGCCGCAATCTGGAGGAATCGCACTTTAAATTAGGTACCACAAATGGTAATCCCATGCATGCTATAACTTTGTATTTTTTTTCACGTTCTATTTAACTTTATTTTAAATTTAGTTACCATTATGTTAAATAGATAATCTTAATCATTGACGATTGTTTATGGTCGAGTATGGTTATTGTTTAAAACTTTGTTAAAAAACAGCTGATCATGTAAAGTTGTAAACAAACACATCACCGCATATGCATATATATAATAATATTCATTTTTTTTTGACGTTATATTTCAGATGAAACAATTCTCATAAGTATATAACTAATTACTAACAATATGTTTTTACAAAAATTGTCAATATTTTAAATAAGTTTACATATGCAGTAAACTTACTGTTTTTATCAAATCACAGAAATAGCAAAAAATTTAAACTTTCTTTCGATAATAATCATCAAATTTCGGGAAAAGATTTCCAATTTTTTAGCAAATTTTGAGGATATTTATTTATTTAGATTTAACATTATAAAGAAATATATATTGATTTCGATTTTCAAGATGGGACAATATTGTATTTAATAGATATATTTTTAGGTTTTCCTGGGGATGGATTTTAGATGAAATCGAAAGATTGAAGAAATAATGGCAATTTTATTACTGCATACTTGTTTTTACATTTATAATTCGGTTTCCCAGGAACAAATCTTTAATATTTATATACATCTTCCTTTCCAATGTAATTATTTTATTATAGTTTAAGTTAATGAAACAATGGTTAGCATTTGACGAATTTTAAAAAGGAGTTTTCAAATGGAGCTATAAAGGGTGACCCACAAAAAAGTTAACCGTACTTTCAATTGATATAACTCGAATGCTATTATATACAATTAAGTTTTGTAAAGTACATTTTATGAAGCAACTACTTATCTGACGATTCTTAAAAATATTAGTTTAATCTATGTTACGGTATGGATACAGCAACGTTTTTAGTGTAGGGTACCTAAAACAGGCTTGCGCAAGAACGGAAAATAGTTTCCAAGGAAGGTTAAATGAAACAAAATCAAATAAACAAGTTATAATTTCCCTAATTATTTAAACTGAAAAATATTTAATTAGGTTATAATAAATATCTCCGAATGTCAAAAAATAAATGTTTACAAATGATGCTCTACGCACCATTTCCTTCCACGTGACCTCTATTTCTGTCAACACACAAGCGAGCCTTTGTTATCATTGTATTCATGACTCTTTTGATCAGCTGTGGATTTTCTTTGAGTAAATTGACTTCATGAATGATCCATCTCGCAACTCGTTGAGGTTTTCCAGTGAACTATAGTACACCTTATTCTTTATATATCCCCATAAAAAATAAAGGCAAGGCGTCAAATCTGGGGATCTTGCAGGCTACTCCATATCATGGTTCAGGGCTACAATGCGATCGCCAAACAACTCTTTCAGCCTTTCTTTGACAATAAGCCGACGATTAGAAGGAGCACCGTCCTGGAACGACCAGAGTCTGTTAAATTGATTGTTGAAAACGCGGAGTAGTTCTGGGAGTATCTTCTAATTGATCATAGTCAGGTAAAGATCCCCATTAAAGTTGCCGTCATAGAAAAAGGGCCCAATGAGAGAGCAATTTCCGCATAGTCCAATCCAAAGGGAGAGTTTTTCCTTACATATACTCTTATCGAAGTTGTATTCTGGTGGACTGTTTTTCGGTGCATATTGTCTGACATTATGGCTTTACTTTACCATTCATGAAAATTGTGTGATTATTTGATTTTGTTTCATTTACCCTTCTTTGGAAATTATTTTCTGTCCTTGCGCAAGCCTGTTTTAGGTACCCTACACTAAAAACGTTGCTGTATCCATACCGTACCATAAATTGAACTAATTTTTTTACAAAACTCAATTGTATGTATATAATAGCATTTGAGTAATATCAATTCAAAGAATGGTTAACTTTTTATGGGTCACCCTGGATATATATTAACTACATGTGTATCAGTTATCGTGGCCGGACAATTCGTCCATGAACTGCTTTATTTTATATTATAAAGAGTTTATACTTTATATTTTATATTATAAAAGTGGAAAACATCTTTTGTTGAATTAGAAATTCATGGATTTATAGGGAATTATTAAGCAATTATAATTTTATTTAATTTTTTTTTGTTTCATACAATGAGACGAGTGACCCCAAATTTTATAGTCATTAATCAGAAACAGAATAAAACTTGCACCATATATCATAACTTACACATGTTACTGTTTGATATATATACACATTATTACACAGTCAATAACAACTCTCACTCGTACATGAACGTTTCAAACATGACATGAACGTTTCACATATCATGACATGAACGTTTCATACACCCATGTTTATCGCTCAATTAATATTACGTTGAATAATTAGTTGAAGCTATCAATTATTATAGGTATATATTCCTAAAATACATTAATAATATTTCATGAAAAAACTTATCCAGTAAATTTTAACTTCGCATTTCAAATAATCACAAAACTAGCAATTAAAAATATTTCTGCATCTGAAACTGGAGAATTAAAAACTTAGTTCCTATACATCTTACCTCTCCTGTTCATCTTTTACTGCAAAGTGAAAAGTTTTTATTTCAGTTCAATATTCTGAATACTCATAATTCATTCATTAATGCGAATTAGTAAACAATGTAAATAATTTAAAGATACAGTTCACCCAACTAGCAAATCTAATTTTATAACTGTAATCGATATACACTATAAGTCTCAATAAAAGGTTTTACCCATTTTTAGATGGTTATAACTTTTTAATGAATTGATCAATTTTGATTCTGTTAGATCCATTCGACGAAGAATTTAACTTTCGAAATGATACTGAAATATCACTTACGTCATTTCATCGAATGTACAAAGAATTGAAAATGCGTCCACACCGGATGGATATCAACTAAAAACTAGGTGAAATTACCTTACAATGGCGATTGACATTTGCACGATGGTTTACCGGACATTCAGAACATTTCTCAAACAAAATTATTATTGAAGTAGAGGCAGCTTCCTGTATCAGTGGATTAGTCAACAGACAGATTCACAGACATTGGGATCAAAAAAACGATCCGCCACAAAATCATACCTACGAGAAGAAAAATTCATGGAATAAATTATCACTTTGGCTAAATGTGTAGCATTAGAAAAAGATCCGTGATTTGCATAGGTAGGAATGATTGTCAAGTTGAAATTAGGGAATAGTATAGAGAAGTTTGTTTTGATTGAATAATGGTTTTCTTATTATCATTTCAACTATAGGTTAATTGAGTAGCAAATGTACAGTCTTTTGTTTTATTCATAAGGATCTGATTGGGCAACTGTAATTTTGTAACCTAACAAATAATTTCCGAAGAGTATTGGCGTGTGCTTTGTATTTCAAATAGTTATGATGGAAAAAGATAGACAATTGAATTCTAAGTCGAATAGATTCAAAATTGATTCATTCGTTCGAAAGTTATTACAATTTAAAAATGGGTAATCCTGTTTTTGAGAGACATATTGTATAGGTAAACATTTTTATGTGTTCATATGAAATGATTTGACTTAAATAACTATAATAATATTAAGTATTTACATATGACTATTAATTTAAATAGATGGCGTTGTTTCTTTTATTTCCACAGAGAAGAATTTGAATATTCATTTTCGTTTACAAAAAGTCAGTTCACCTGCGTAAATAAGCAAAAATTAATCAAATTTGAGATATATTGAGACTAACTATATAATAACCTATTTCTAGAATTATAATCATGAATATCACATGCCGATATATAATGCTCTTTGTACAACGCTTTTGGAAATACAACAAAATGGCGGGCAAAACCTCCTATGATTTGGCACTGAAGATGGTGCTTTTCTCATTTTTTTTATTTTTATTTTATTTTGATAAGTAACATAATTTATATCACATAACATAATTGAATATGTTGATTCTATTTAAAATCATATTAGTTAATGTTAGATTTTACAAATATAATTACTATAACTATAATTATATAGTTTAAGCAATATATTCGATTGAAATTCTTATTTCACCTCAAACGTTTGCGTTGGTATATATCTTATATAGAAATAGATAACCTTATCAGTGAAAGCTCTCAGTGTAGAAAAGCTACTCCGTGCCAGTGAAGTCAAGTACCCATTTCATCATGTTTGAATTGTTGTTAGTTGGTGATTATTTCACCACCATTTTATTTAGAATTACTTGTTGCACTTTTATAACAATAATCTTTTTTTCTAATACAAAATTACAAAGTAGTTTGTTTTGTGCACAAGGGATTTCATAATGTTTTGAATAATAAATCTTAATTATAAAACTTAAAGGGGCAGTAAACTTTATAAAAAAAGTATATTTTCTAATAAAGCGATTGCTTAGTAATAATAAAGCACTCATGTAGAATTGTAATGTTCAATAAAATCTAATAATGGAAATATATCAATTTATATATAATTAATTTCTTAACAAATGCTAACGGTGATGGCGCCACAATCGATGTCGCCATCTTGTAAACAAACAAATTGAGATAAGTTTCTATCTAGATTCTAGCTTAAGTGAAGAGATGGCTTTATTTTTAAAGTTATGCCTTCTTGTCTTGAATCTTTTAACCATTTCAACGCAAAAAAGGTTAATTACTACGTACATAAATTAATATGAAAACAACAAATATACTCACGTACATACTAATGAGTGGTAATACTTCTGCTAGATGTCGCTAATTTTATTATATACTTTTTATACGAACATTTTAAAAATAAACGAGCATTCAAATATTACATAATTAAATATTCTGAATCGATTTAAAATAAATTTGGCGATTGTTTGATTTTAAGTTTACTATCCCTTTAAAACCTTAATTATAAAACTTAAAACCTCAATTATAAAACTTAAAACTTTTGTTCTAAAACTTAAAACTTTTGTTCTAAAACTTAAAACCTTAATTTAAAAACTTACAATTCTGAAACTTAAAATTCTAATCTTAAAACTTAAAATCCTAATTATGAAATTTAAAACCTTAATTATAAAACTTAAAACTTAGTTATAATATTGAAATCAACTATCCTAATAATTTCCGTCGTGTGTTTATTTATATTTTTATTTGGTTTCCACCTCTTCAAAAATGCAAATTGAATAATAATTAAGTTATTATGAAAAATAAACAGGGTAAGTTAAGAAATATTGGACAGTTCCACAATTCCGATCATTTAACAGAAACTATATTATTTAACATTTTCAACATTTTTATTTTAACGGGAAAGTATTTTTTTTAACGGGAAAGTACACGAGATAAAAATACAGAAGTAAAGCCTTCAAAATGAGTGGTAAAATTTCTTTTATAATCTAAAGTTTCAGTGAGCAGGCAGGAGAACAATTAATAAATAACGACTTAGAGATTTTATCACTATCAATCACTAACCCAAAATATAATTTTAAAATATCAGCTATTTACCGCCCACCTTCATCCTCAATTAAAAATTTTAACGATTTTCTACCAGATTCATTTTTACCGTCTGCTGCTCTATCAAAAACTGTCGTATGTGGGGATTTTAATGTAGACCTTTTTAATCCTCGAAATTCTAATGCTATCAACCATTTCACTAATACTATGGCACTATTATTGATCAATTTTGGATAAATTTTATACCTCATGACTATATACAATCTGCCGTTGTCGAAAGCGACGTCTCTGACCATAGGCCTATATTATTTTATTTTAACACTGCAGTCGCTCACGATGAACAGTCTTTTACCTACCGGAATTTTAAAAACGAATCTAACCGAATTAATTTTATCAATAGTACTAGGCAAACAAATTTTATAATTGACAGTAACGACCTTAACTTTTTAGCACTAGACTTTTCAGACAAGATTTATTCAATTTTTAATAATAGTTTCCCACTAAAACGCACCAAGAAAAACACTCATTTTAAGACTAAAGATTGGATTACCAAAGATTTAAAGTTTTTAATAAAGAAGAAAAGCCATTTAGCAAAATTAGGAAGAGTCGGACTTATTTTAAAACGATCTTATACATATTTTAGAAACAAACTTACAAATGTTTTAAGAAAATAAAAAAACCTATTTTATCAAAACCAGCTTTTTAACTCAAACCCTAAAAACACATGGAATCTTATAAATAAAATTTTAAATAGAAAAAGAAATCAAAAGGATTTTAAAGTAAAACAATTAGATAGGATTTTAACCGGTGAGGACCTTTGTAATCATTTTAACGATCATTTTAGTTCCATAGCACTATCACTCTCTAACAATATTCCTGTTCTTAATGACCTTATTTTTAATCTTTCCACTCCTTATATTTTAAATGAAATTTTATTACCACAAATTACAGTTGCTGAAGTCAGAGACGTCATTCTATCTTTTAAGAGTAAAATTAGTCATAAGAACAAATACCATGTTCTATTTTAATTGAAGTTTTAGATTGTATTAGTGAACCCTTGTGTATATTTTTAATAGTAGTATTTTAGCAGGAATTTATCCCAATGTTTTTAAAGTTGCTAGGGTGGTTCCAATTTTTAAATCAGGTTCAGAAAGTGATGTAAATAATTTTAGACCAGGTTTTCGAAAAAATCCTATATAGTAAATTATCAAATTTTATTGACGATAATAAGATTTTAAACAAAAGTCAATACGGTTTTTAAAAAGGAGTTACAACCACCCATACAATTTTAGAATTTTTACACTATGTTTTAAAATCTTTTAATGAAAATTCTTATTGTAAAGCTTTATTTTAAGACTTAAAAAAAGCTTTCGACACGGTAGATGTAAACATTTTAATGAAAAAACTTCACCACTACGGCATTAGAGACAATTTTAATAAAATTTTAGTTAGTTATCTGAGCAGCAGACGGCAGTATGTATATATTAACGATTTTAAATCTAATTTTAAGACAATGAATATAGGTTTATACCAAGGATCGACATTAAGTCCAATTTTATTCAATTTATATTTTAATGATGTATGTAATGAAGACATTGAAAATGATTTTAATTGTACTCTTTCTGCTGAAAGGGATAAATGTTTAGATAGTCTAGTTTTTAAATTGAATAATTTTATTAGCAAGTTATCTCAATGGCTGGATTTTAATAAACTCACCCCTAACATTTCAAAAACCAAAATAATGTTTTTTAACTCCCATAAACAAATAACCTTATCAGATATCTATTTTAACCATGAAATTTTAGAAAAGGTTCATCATTTTAAATATCTAGGCATTTTTATCGACGAAAGATTAACTTTTAAAGAACATCTGTCCTTTTTATGCAAGAAACTAAGTCAAGTTAAAGGAATTTTATATGCAGCAGCCACGTATTTTAAAAGAAAAACCTTAATTTTAATGTTTAATTCTTTAGCCTACTCCCTTTTTATCCAATCTATAATTGTAAATGGAAAATCTTTTAACTCGCTGCTCCAGCCATTGAGAACTATTTTAAGCAGTATTTTGAGAATAATATTGAATGTAAAAATAAATTATAATGGTAGGTTTTATTTATCCAATAATGATTTATATAGGAATTTATATTTATTGAAATTTGACGATGTTTATGATTACTTTTTATTGAATTTTTTTCGTAATGCTCTATATTTTAACTCGGACATTTTTAATACCTATTTTAGAGCCCATATACCTACTCAACCAGATCAACTCATTTTAATGTACCTAATTTTACAACTGAATTAGAAAGAAATTTTATTGTTTATAGGGCTATTGATCTTTTTAACAATATTCCTGAAAAATTTAAACACCCAATGTCTGATTTTAAATTCAAAAAGATTTTCAAAGAATACTGTATTAGTAAATATAGTGAATGATTTTAGACTATACCACTGCACCGTCATTTTAATTTTTCGTTTAGTTTAGTATTTTGTATATATTTTAAATTTCCATAAGTTTGTGAAACTTTTTCGGATGTAATAAAAAAAAATAATAATAATGTCATTTTGTATATTTTCTAAAACAGGAATAGAATCTCGCACTAACAAAATATCTTATTCTTTTTTTTTATCACATGAATCGTATTGCATTTGTGGTTCCTAATAAATTGGTCGAAAAAATAAATAAATGGCATACTAACACCATGGGTAGCAATAATTCATTCGAGCAATGGTTTTCCAGCAATTGTTTTTCGAGCAATGGTTTTCGAGGAATAATTTTCGAGTAATTGTTTTGGAGCAATTTACCCATTCGTAGATGTGTTTGAAAAAAAGCTATAGAAAAATAAACTCTTTTTTCTTTCTTAAACTATTTGTGTAAACTATCTTTCTTACACAAACACTGCAGTAAATATTTGCTCTTGGACTGAGAAAGGTTTTACTGAGGATTAGCTCTTCAAATTATTGATGCCGATGGATCTCTTTGCATGAAAATTAAATTAAATTAAACTAGAAGTAGTTTTAGAATTTATTTCTAACATTATTCATTGCTATATTTTGTAAAGTATACATACTGTAGCTATGGATCTAGGCCTTAGTCGGACCGCTAACCTAACCTTAGGTGATATACTGAATAGTGTAGTATTTACTACTTTCTTGGAAATAATAGTAATAATTAATTAATTTGCAAAGCTCCATAACAAACTTGCATCCAAACATTTCTAATTTCTAGGATCATTCGAAAAGGGATAAGGTCCTGGAATGAAAATAGTTGTGTGACTGTAAAAGTAGCTACGATAAAAATCGGATGAAAGAATATTGTGATGTTTCCGATCGCCTTCAGAGACAAGTTCTTCGCTACAACCAAAGCCAAAAAATATCTTATTTGTATAACGTAGATATCGACTTACATATTTTTTAAATAGTGCCCTTGAGTGCCTTTTTCTGTGTGGGTATGTTTCCTGTGTACTTTTTTCCTGTGGGCATCTTTCCGGGAACCAGTAGTAAAACAAGATAGAGTTCATCATAGAGGAGTTCTACAGTACAATTCCTCCATGAATGAAGTCTCGTATTTCGAACCATCCAAATTTTTAGATTTTGTGTAGTCTGTCATTAAAGAGGAATGAAAAATGTTGAATACATTAATAAAATGAATAAGGCCATACATTTTGACCGGATGTTTTTTGCATCGGGTTCATTTTACTTTTTAATTCCTGTCACAATGAAATCAGCCAACTCTGTTGCTGCCCAATTTCCTAAATGAAATCACTCCTCTCTTCCCGGAAACAAAGCATCTCGTGATGTTCTGTACGACAATAAACAGTCATATCTTACGTCATGACCTGCCATTGCCAAAAAGACACGATATTAGCAGGGGTGATTCAGCAGAATAACAGGATGGGTACATGTACACAACACAGAATAACACCTACGTCCTACAGTAGTGGTGAATGGGAATATGTGATGTCATCATGACATAGCATGTAGGGTAAGTTATGAATTTTCAGTCAGTTTCACATCTTGGTTATATAAAAGAAAAAATGTAATAAAAAAATTATTATATAGTTTTCTTCTTATACGACCGAAGATTTGAAACTGACCAATAATTCGTAACTTACCTTACATCAGATTAAGGAGAGATTAGTTATTGTTATTATAAGAATAATAGCAATAACCATTATTAACAATAGCTAATAATAGTTATAGTTAATATAAAAAAGAGTAGCAGATCTGTATTTGATTGGCACATTTTAAGCCACTAAATGTTACAGTACGTGAGTCAAAGACGTCACGAATTAGTGAGTCATTGACGTCACGAATTAGTGAGTCAATGGCGTCACAAATTAGTGAGTCAAAAACGTCACGAATTAGTGAGCCAATGACGTCACAAATTAGTGAGTCAAAAACGTCACGAATTAGTGAGTCAAAGACGTCACGAATTAGTGAGTCAAAGACGTCACGAATTAGTGAGTCAAAGACGTCACGGATTAGTGAGTAAATGACGTCACTAATTAGTGAGTAAATGACGTCACGAATTAGTGAGTATATGACGTCATAATTAGTGAGTAAATGACGACGCGAATTAGTGAGTAAATGACGACGCGAATTAGTGAGTCAATGACGTCACGAATTAGTGAGTCAATGACGTCACGAATTAGTGAGACAATGACGCCACGAATTAGTGAGTCATGACGTCACGAATTAGGGAGTCAATGACGTCACAAATTAGTAAGTCAATGACGTCACAAATTAGTAAGTCAATGACGTCAAAAATTAGTAAGTCAATGACGTCACGAATTAATGAGTTAATGACGTCACGAATTAGTGAGTCAATGACGTCACAAATTAGTGAGTCAATGACGTCACAAATTAGTGAGTAAATGAAGTCACGAATTAGTGAGTAAATGACGTCACGAATTTGTGAGTAAATGACGTCACGAATTAGTAAGTCAATGACGTCACGAATTAGTAAGTCAATGACACCACGAATGAGTGAGTAAATGACGTCACGAATTATTGAGTAAATGACGTCATGAATAAGTGAGTCATCACGTCACGAATTAGTGAGTCATGACGTCACGAATTAGTGAGTCATGACGTCACGAATTAGTGAGTCATGGCGTCAAAAATTAGCAAGCCAATGACGTCATCAATGAGTGAGTAAATGACGTTACGAATTATTGTGCAAATGACGTCATGAATTATTGAGTAAATGACGTCATGAATTATTAAATAAATGACGTCACGAATTAGTGAGTGAATGACGTCACGAATTAGTGAGTCAATGACGTCAAGAATTATCAATAACAGCTCTGTTCACATGACGATACATTGAACAGTAAACCTATTGGTAGCATTAGTTACCTATTCACATCGTGGGAGGTTCTCAGAAGGTAAATACAGTAGAATTGTATATGTATGTATGTATGCATGTATAACGGACATACATTATGCAATACTGTGGTGAGTGTGCGAGTAAATGAATTAACATTAAATAAATAGTGAGAGTTGAGTCAGCATCGATTGTTTGAATATATACTTAATGTATTCATATATACACTTTCATAATACGAATTATTATTATACCTATGAAAAACAAAACATATGTAAAGTATCAAAAATTAGCATACATTTTTTAAAAGTATAATTATAAAAATTGTATATTAAAAATGATCATATCTATTAAAACATATTTATGAATTGCGGTCAAAGGAAAAGATTAATCTCTAAATAGTGTAATAGAAAAATAAAGGCAGAAAAGGGGCATATTACATAATTCAGTGAATATGTACCTATTATCGTGGAAACATGTTTCGAATTTTAAATTTGAAAAGTTTTATGAAATATAAAAATTAGTACTGTTTTCAAATTGATAAAACATGCTTTTAACTTGTCGAAACATGTTTTAACTTGTTGGAACATGTTTTTAACTTGTTGAAACATGTTTTTTAACTTGTTGAAACATGTTTTTAACTTGTTGAAACATGTTATTTAACTTGTTGAAACATGTTATTTAATGTAACATCCGTCATTGTATGAAAGTTTTTCAAAAATAGAATTAGTACTGACAACATAAATGAATTTAGTTGCGGTATCAATAAATAAACAAACTAGGTATAATTTATAAAGCCCCGTTTACACGCTACGATAAATAGGAGCGACTTATTGAACACAGAGATCGTAACAATTTATCAGATGATTGAGACAGTGTTTACACGCAACGTTTTTTACTCCAATATTTTTTATTTTTTACTAATCGTCATGGAAGAAACATTATGGTGGTCTGCATTTGGAATTTTTTTTAGCATTATATATTGAGTTAGATTTTAATGATTTATTGAAATTTGAGGCTGCTGGCACCAATCACACAATCCAATTCCAACTCCAATAAATCGCTACGATCACCTGTTTACACGTAATGATAAATTGTAACAACCTCTTCAGTCTTCATTACGATATATAGCTGCAATTTATCGTAGCGTGTAAACGGGGCTTTACACACTATAAGACAAATGAATTCAGTGCCTCTCTTTAACACCAACAGTAAAACTTATTGTGTTACATACACAAAAAATAGTTCTAAAAATTATTACAGATTAGTATATACTATATAGCAAATTATTTTAGGGATCTTTTCCGTTTAAGCGATACAACTGAGAAAATACAGGAATAAAACTGCATGAAATCACAGGAATCATAGATGGGAAAGACATTAAAATACATCATCATTAAATAATTATTAAATGAATTAATAATGTTTTGTTATTGATTTGAAAGAATATTTTGCAAATCATTATCTTTCAATTCTTTAATAGTAATTAATATTAATGTATTTTAATAAGTTTGTAACTGTGATTCTAGTAATTTTTACTTTTATTCAAGAATTTTATTAAGAGAAGTTCTAATGATGGAAAATATCTTATTTTAGTTACACCTCAACAATTTTCTATGTAAGAGTAGCGTAACGACAGAAAATTTTAAGGGGAAACTGTACTCATAGTGATTTACTTTTGTGGAAGTTGTAGTGAGTGAAATAATTCCTAAATTGTATGGGTGCATGGCGGTTGTAATCAAATATATATTATAAGTTGCGTAATTATGTAATTGAAATTGATGATGTAGTATTCATTTTCTTTAATATATACCTAGGGTAAGTTACGAATTATCGGTCAGTACTTCATTTTCGGTCACATAAGAAAAACGATATAAAATTATTATTATATAGCACTGTGTACTAATAATATTTTTTATATTGTTTTTTCTTATATGACTGAAGATGTAGTACTGACCGATAATCTGTAACTTACCCCAATTGTCTAAGTATTACTTTCGTCCTAAAAGTATTTCACTTACTTTCCAGACCGCAACTATATGTAGGTACTATGCATATAGATATGTGAACACATTTTAATTCTTCGTATCAGTTGATCTATCATTGGTAGTAAGATGAAACCGATACCATTTTCAAATTTTAATAGGTTTTTTTTACGCTGAGCAATCACTGGTAGTAAGTTAGAAACTAGTAAGATGGAACTTGTATCCTATTCAATACATATTTTAATGCCAATTCATATGCAAGTTAATAACAATTTTCCAGATACTACATGTCAAAATATGACCAAGAGTTGATGATAATAGATTTCATGTTTGCGGAGAATACAGACTTCCAATGGTTTCTCCTGGAATGAACTTGTCGACCAAGAGTTTCTGTAACTGGCGCTAACCTTTAGTAAGTGATTGATGTTTAGAATTGTATCTGAGAAGTTCTGCTTGTAGAATGGTTCTGTTAAATTTATTGAGTCGACGCTATATTATTGTACTTGTATAATAATGCGACTTGATATTTACACTAGTATGTCTTTACTTTTGAAGTTTTTGACTTCATTTAAGTTGTCAATGATTCCCCAATATTTAATGCTTAAAATTTTCAACCAACTGTTAAAAGTAATATTTTTTATAGAATTTTAAACGATCGGATCAATTCAATATAAAACATGAACGATGAATAAGTGTACACTTATTAAGATAAACGACTAAAAACAAATTTTTTATCACAACATTTGAAAATATTGATATTACATTGGTCCATTACATTCGTTTATCACTTACGACGGAATTAACTTAATTATATATTATGTGGCGATGCAAGAATATTTAATTAGTAGTCATAATGTATCTTAATGAATTTTATTATTTCAAAATTAATAAGAATGGTTGTTTTTAATTTTGGTTGAGCTGCAATATAGTACGATTATTACCTACATTATAGAAAATGAAAATCATCTTGTTAACAACATTCAGTTCCATATCTATTGAAAAACGACAGGAAAGATCCATAGATTTTATAAATTTAATGTTGAAATTTAATATTGAATATTACCTACCAATTCATTACGTTCTGATTTCGCCAGTAGAGTTATTAATTGCCATGTATTCTTTGCCTCGTGTACTCTCCAAGCAGAATACTGGGCATAGATCGATACATGACACTTATACCTACCTCCCATTATTAAAGTAACAGCTCGAATGCACTGTCGCCCACTACCGGGTCAGTATAAACAGCGAAAAATTTTACATCACTATTTAAAAGGATGAGGAGTTATAAAGTAATACCTAACTAATTGACAAAAGTTACTAGAATTGAACAGGGAGGGAGAAATGTAGTAAAGCCAGTGTTGCCAACAGAATGATAAATTCATGGTTTCACACCTTTTTGCCATACGAAGCTGATTCTTACACTTATAATAGAAAAAGTAATGATTTAACATATGGGTAAAAATAAAAAGGAGTAATACATTGATGCATGCTTTATTTTATAAACAATAGAGTAATAAGAAAGTGGATGGCACATTGAATATTGCGTACAGTTTTAAAGAGTGCCAAAGCAGTTGCTCATTGCAAGTGGCGGCAGAAGGTACGGTTGCTGTTTGTGCTCTCCAGTCTGTCACTTTGGCACCGCCCATATGGCACTCCATACGCGCGATCAATTATTTCAACTGTACGCAATAGTACCAACATGCCATAAATGAAAGAATTGGCTTTACACGTGATAAATATCTATAAGTTATGTATTAAATGCAATATTATAAAACTAATTTTCGTGGTGAGAGATGAATGAAATCCGTAGATTTTGACTGGAAAGAACAAAGATAGGCACAGCTATAGTACCTACTACCTATCTGAAAACTTAAACGCTAATAATTTATGCATAAACACGAATGCACACATGTTTATGCGTTCTTTATACTACATAGTTACAAGATATCTTTGTAATTCAATATATTTAGTGTGCATCTTATGTTTAAGACTGTGTATTAGGGAGTCTTGGTATTAGGTAGGTACCTAGTAGCACTAGCTTAATGTAGGAATATGATGAAGATTTATTTGGGTTCTAAATTTAAAGGTTTTAACTACATAGGTACCTAAGTTAGTACCTCGCTAACTAATTTAGGTAGTAACTTAATAACTAGGTTGGTATTTACATTGTTAGATAGTAACTGCTTGGGAAAATATAGTTAGAGCTGAATAAATAAATTTTCTCCTTGATTTTTATATCCTCCCTACCTAGAGTTGGCACTTGGCTAGTTACCGTATACTAGGTACATAATCTTGTATATTTTCATTGATTAACAGTTTAATACTACCTACCTTGGTACCTATCTTGTTGAGTAGAGTCTTTAAATCCTTTTTTTTTTATTTCTTACTTCTAATTCGGTTTAAATGTTTTAAAAGGAAAATAATCCTCGTGCTAAATAACGCTTTGTTCTACCGGAAGCTAGCTACCCATTTCGATAGGTAACTAAATATATTTCAAAATTAGGGTATTTGATATTAATGTATTTTTTGCATTAATTTCTACACCTACATATTTCATTTTTCTGCTCAGTTATATAAAGTTATTAACGGAACTTTGGTATATTTTAAGTTATAGGTAATACTAATGAACCAAGGTATTATTAGTCTAATCTATTTGAGCTTTTCCCTTATTATTTAAAAATTAATGTATTGAATGATTTTGAATCTAAATATTGGAATCATAATACCTAACCTATCAATAGGTAATAATTTTTCGATAGGCCCTATTAACCTGTAATGATGAACACTGACTGAAAATAGCGGAAAAGACAGGCTTAGACAGCAAGTATACAAATTGAGCGTTCATTAAATATTTTAATCGAATTAGAGTACCTATAGAATTTGACCTTAGTCAGCAATTCACTACTCAATAGAGTACGTACGACCACAGCTAGCCCCCCCCCCTTAAAAGAATAGAAGTTTTGGATCCTAATTTATATAAACTAAAATATTTTTTTTTTAGGTATCACAGTTCAAAACCGATCATTTAGTTTTAAATTGATAATTTCAGTTAGTCATCAAACACAGTTTATCAAAATAAAACGAGAAGGAAATTGAAAATAGGTTTTACAGTTCGTTAGAAATGTTTCAAAGATTCTAAACTTTCTTAGTTTTTATTCTAGCATATATCTTGATAGACTGCCGTTTATCTGAAATTATAAAAAAAAGCCAAAATCGAATAAGTTACACGCACGAAATGTGTTCATTTTCTAAAGTTACATTAATTTTCAGAACTATGATCAACTATCGGTCCACAAATAAAAAGTTTCTAAAATGAGAGATGATACCCTAAATTATTTTATACAGAAAAAAAAATTATCACTATTTATTTGTTTATCAGGATGTCATTAGACAATATGTTGAAAACAAAATATGATTTTAATATCAATTATGCGCCTGTAATGAAAAAATGGGTATCTTATTCTTGGATATGACATGATATCTCATGAGGAAAGCTTAACTAATCTTACAATTGAATTGTTGATGGGACCAGGGAGGTACTTTTTCAAAATCTACTCATTTTTAAGAAGATTTTGTTCATTTCTATGTGAACAGAGTTTTAGGTATGTAGTTATGTGCAAAAGTGATTCGAAATATCAAAGAACAAGATATTAGACATGTTGATTTTTATAGTTCCACCAGTAACCTGCTGGACAATTTATGGTTAAACTTGACATTTCACATGAAAACTAGTGAAATTTCAAGCAATTCTAGTTATAATGAATCCTAACGAACATTGGGATAGGAAAATGAGACTGAAAATCCATATAGTATTCGTAAACTGTGTTTGTTCGACAACTGTGTGATTACCCTACTTACCTGTCTCCTAGTATCCTACAGGACTTAGCTAGAGCATAACTTCTTAGCTTCTCTATCTGAAATCGATAGGCAGCTATCTGAACTTCGGGAGCATAGTTACTTAGGCTAAGATGCTTTATAGATGATAAATATGAAGAGCTTTACAAGAAGTAAATAAACTCTGCTTGATGTTATTACTCGGCTCCCTTAGATTATTGATAGCTATAGGCACCTACCGAGTTATGCTATATAGCTACTGCCTACATGGCTTTTTTTTACAGTATACGATCGAAACATTTTTTTCAGTCGCTAATTAAGTACCTGATCTTTCTAACTCAGCCTAATGCAATAATTTGCTTAACTATTGATATTAAAAGCTTATATATCTAATTATCAGCAATGCCGTTGTGTTTTAATATTGAACGATAAAAAATACAAAAAAATTCACAGTACAATATAAACTCGTAGACGAACAAGCCTATTAGCATATTACGAAATAATTACCGAGTTCAAGCCCATATGTAAGTATGAAATACTTTTCAGGTATGAAATACTTTTGTTACTTACAATATTGTGTAAGTAACAAACCAACAGACAGTTCCACATCATCAGTCCACTTTTTGTGCAAGATATGATAAGACAGTATTTCAGTATTATACAGCAACTCAGGTAAAGTTCATCTCTCTCCACGAACTCAATTAAAACTTCAGAACTGAAATTAAATGACAGAATTTACGGAAGTAAATAATCGCTGTGAAGAAAGTAAACCGTATTCTTTAAATTAATCATCTCTTTGATTTCCGTGCTCTAGGTAATATTCGTTTTTTGAAATATCGCAACACATTAGACCAGATGGCTGAACTTGACGCTGCAGCAGTTAAGAACCTCTCCCTTAAGCAAACCATGTCCCCTACAGGTCAAGGTAAGCAATTACTAAGGCCGTACGACGTACACACGTAGGGTTTTTTAAGTCTTTCCACCAGACTTTTTGCTAAGCTCCTCCTACTTTTTCCACGAGAATAAAAGAAAAAGGGATACAATTATTCTTTATTTTAGTTAGAATAATAAAGAATAATTATATCCCTTTTTCTTTTATTCTCGTGGAAAAAATAGGAGCTTAACAAAAAGTCCGATGGAAAGACTGAAAAACCTTACGTGTGTACGGCCTTTTAGGCAGCTTTAAACTTTGAAGTCTAAAACTTTAAGTGATGTTTCATAAAGAAGTACGATTTACATAACATTTTTATAACTCAAAAAACTCTCTATGTTTTGTAATCACTTTGCTGAATATTTACCTTCACTGATGCTTCAAATACCAAATTTGAAGGTCCCCTTCATATCATTCTTTCACTGTTTTAGTCTTTACTGCTAATGTTCCTCATTAACTTTCGGTGAAACCATAAATTTTGATAGCCTATTTTTGCTTCTAGATATGCTTTTCATGATTTTTATGATCACTTACGAAATAACCGTATTATTTCAGAGTTGCTAATTTAGTCCAAAGAAAATATAATGTACGCCATTTATTTTGAGTGTCAGGTATGTAGGTCAATTTATATAGTATATAGTTTCAAATATTCAGGAAAATATAGAAAATAGATTAATAGAAGAAAATTTATTATATAAATAAAATAAAATGATTATATAAAAAGGTAATCATTGACAACTTAACCGAAGGTCTAACTTACACTGTTTGTTTATAAAATTCTAATCGGAACTAAAAAATTATGAGCTTCGGTTACATTCTTTTTCTTTTGTCAATTTTTGATTCGTACTATTAAAAGCATGTAAAAAAAATAGACTGAACCAAATTATAAGCGATTTTCAGGTTAATGTTTTCAGACCTCATCTTTACAACATTATGTAAAAAACTCAATTGTTTCCCCGAAACCTGGAGAAAATTCTTGGTTAATTATTTTTTGGGAATACTATCGCTCCAAAATATTAACTAAAATATATTCAGTAAATGAATATTATGAATATTAATATTTAAAATATTTATTGGTCTGAAATATATCTTTTCTATGATTAGGATATTTGGAATATATATCTGTTCTGTTTAATAGTGTTAACAAACAAACTATAGCTACTACAATAAGATACACCACTACCTGTAATTCCGGTTTCAAAAATGAATTTACTGTCACTAGTGTTTCAAAGGGGCTACTAGCCATTGCTACGCAACCGCAACCTTTTGTTATTTAATTGTAATTAAATTTGCTTCCTGCTTAGACTTTAGATGTTTTCATGTTTACAATATCTTTCTGCATATGGTATAATTGTTTTTAAATTAAATATGGTAAAACTATCTATTCAACCAGAGTCACCTCCATTATATTCCTGTTGTATATAGCAGTACAGCCAGTACTCAGGTAGGTAGTTACGTGCTATGATGATTAACCTATCAAAATTATCTTTTACAATATACTTCCATAATATTCTTTTCAATGATAATACTTAGGTTAGTAAGCACGAAAACTACAATCTTGGTAGGTAGCAACTACCGAATTTCACCATGTGTTCTACTATCCAAGCTAAGAAAGTTTAGAATACTACCTAATTTCTTATTTATTACAGCTAGATACAACATGCAGTACATCATTACTTGACTCTGATGAAAAAGTTAGTTTGCAATTTTTAATTTGAAAATCAAAGATACAGTATGCAGAAAGAATATGGTAACCTAACAGACAATTTTATACCAAAAAAATCACAATTTTTTAATTAATACCAAATATTGCGGTTGCGTAATGCGTAACGTCTAGTAACCGCTTTGAAATGTTCGAAACTGGTATATCTTATAGCAGTACAATATCTTTTGTATTAATGTCTATTCTACCGCATCGAAAAGCATACGAAATGTCAGTATCACTTACCGAAATGTATAGTAACTATAGTCATAAAATAACTATATCCGATAGTATTTCCCACCCCCACAAAGACAAAGAAGATTACTAACCACTTTTATGAGAGGCCAGTCCAAATCTCTTTCTATTGTTTTTATTACGAGATGTTCCATTCTAGCGAGGAAATTTCTATAATCCCCCTCTCTTCTTCTTTACCTTTATTTTTGTTCCGGCGAGAAATACTTCACATTGCATTGTCTTAATAACATTTTAATTAATGTATTTACTGCTATACTAAGGGGTGTCTGCAAAAAAAGTAGACGATTTAAAAGGGTTGTAATTACCTTCGAAAATTTGCGTAAGGTCATATTTTACCCGGCATTTATTTATTTATTTATCATTTTGTTATTCGCTTAACTGAAAAAATGTTCAACCAAATGGCCTGAAATTTGGTGAAGCGATTGGCCAATGTCCAGTGACCTGCAGGTAGAATTTTGAGAGCGACCCGGTCAAAGGTCAAGGTCATGGTCATTTATAACTCAAAAAATATTGAACCATATCGCATGAAACTTGGTGGGACGATTGGTAAATGTACAGGAACCATTTTATTAGATTTTAAGAGATCAAGGTCAAGGCCATTTGTAACTCAATAACTCAAAAATTATTGAACCATATTGCATGAATCTTGGTGGGACGATTGGTTATTATCCAGTTAGTAACTGGTTAAAGCTGCGGCGAAGGTATGCGCTCTACCGAGTGCACGTAATCTAGGTTTACATAATATTGTTCCACATCTTGCCTAAAATAGATAAATTGTAGTCTTCACAGATACATTTTTAAACATCTCCACAAGGATAAGTTTTCTCTATTCCACTGTTAATTATGCATTTCTTGGGATAATATACCGCTAATGAAAACAAAGCTGTATAAATGACAATGTGCCTATTATATCCTCTTTCAAATCAAATTAAATGTGGGGTTCTACTCTTCTAAATGAAACCTATTTCAGTCTTCTAGCTATAATAGTTTGCAAATTACAGCCCAATCGTCTACTTTTTTTGCTACCCTTGGTAATATACAGTGATACTCTATAGAGTCTATAGTCTATACATACAGAATGTGACAAAAAAAAAAGTTGTTCGTCTTCATAAATTTATTGAGTCTGGTGGTGGTCATGTAATGCTTAATTTATTATGAAATAAAACTTTTAATTCTTATCTTTATGATGAAACCTATTTCAATCTTCTGGTAATAATAATTATAGTTTAAAAATTAGTGATTACAACCCTTTATAATCGGCTACTTTTTTTCGGACACCCAGTATTAACATACTTCTACCTGCTTTCTAAGTTCTTTACTGATCGAATGATTGCATTCTATTGTATTGAAATAATTTGATTCGATTTGATGCCATCAAATTATTTGATGGCATTAGCTATTGTCTATACACTCTGTCCTGACCATTGGTAGCCCCCCCCTTCCCCTCCCAAAATAATTAGATTTCCCTCCTATTTAGATATACCCTCCTATTTAGATATACCCTCTTATTTAGATGTACCCTCTTATTTAGATATACCCTCTTATTTAGATGTACCCTCTTATTTAGATATACCCTCTTATTTAGATATACCCTCTTATTTAGATGTACCCTCTTATTTAGATATACCCTCTTATTTAGATGTACCCTCTTATTTAGATATACCCTCTTATTTTGATGTACCCTCTTATTTAGATATACCCTCTTATTTAGATATACCCTCTTATTTAGATATACCCTCTTATTTAGATGTACCCTCTTATTTAGATGTACCCTTATTTAAGCTTCCCTCTCATCATTGAACTTCTCTCTCTAGTTCGTGTGTCTGTAATTGTTATGTCACTTCACTCCATCTCTTCAAATTTAGTCATTATTTTACTGCATTGGAAAGAACATGAATGACAACCTCCCCAATAATAAAATCCTTATATATGTGTCGGTGAGATATAATATCTCTTGAGAATGTAGCACCTACCCAGACACTCAGAGTACTCGGAAAGTGACCGATAACATAGGTTATAAGCACGCACTGTACAGGGCCATATAGGCTATAGGGAGTAGATTAACTCTACGGTGCGTCGCAATCTTATTTAGGAAATTCTAGGTCTTTATACCAAATGGCGTAATTATTATTACTCAATATAATGAATAAAACTGTTGATATTTCAATAATTTTGTTTACTTAAAGGGGCAGTTCAGTCAATTTTTGTTTTCATTATATTAATGTTGAACGATCACTTAGTAATAAATGAATAAAGCATTCTTGTAGAATTAAACGGTTGAAAACAATATAATAAGCGATATGTATCATATTTTATAAATTCGATTTAGTTCCTGCGTCCTCCTACAGATGGCGCCACCACTCTGTACTATTTGTTTACATTTTACAGCTGATAACATGTGAACAATTTTTCTATCAACAGTATTAACAGATAATTTATGAAGAGATGGTTTTCTTTTCAAAACTAAATCTAATTGACTTGAAGGACAGTTTTCAATTTCACAAATTCTTTTCACCATTTTCATAAGTTAATAACCGATTCAAGTCTGGGACTGGTTATCATTTTGTTTTCGTACTACAATGATTAGTTATGCGGTTCACCGCAGTGCACAGATGGCGCCACTAATTTATAATATACTTTTTATATAAACATTTCTAAAATCAACGAATATTCTAATGTTACATAAATAAATATACTAAATAAATTTAGGACCAATTTGGCGATAGTTTGATTTTGACTGAACTGCCCCTTTAAAGTTTATTTCATTTTATAGCCTATAGGTAATTTATATAATATTATAAGAAATAATAAGTTTTAATAGTTAAAATTATTTTAAAATAAGAACCCATAGCAGGTAAGCCAGTAATTTGAATAATTACCTTCGATGGTATAGAACTTTTTTCTCGACTTGCCCTAAATTTTAATGACGTCATGCAACAGGGTAATTTTTTCTGAAATAATGAATTAACTTCTTCCTATTCTATTTACTGTGGTTATGAACATATCTGACATTTTGAAAATTTCTGATCGAAATTAATTAACCTATATGTTAACATCTTATTCGTAACCTCCACTTTCCGATTACTGCGAGGCCAAGTAAGTGTCTCAGTACAGAGAAGTTCCCCTATATTACGATGCATTTAGCATGTTTTAGCCTTTTTCATTTAATATGGCCATTTGATTTTATGCTTGAGGTATAAACTTAATTTATGTCCACTCTTTATTTTGAATTTATTTCGAAAAAGATTTACTTTGTAGGGACTTCATGGAAATAATTCCATTGTTTTTATGTTAATAATTCAGAATTAAGACATCATTTTATAACAGTTTACTCGTATGAATGCATTACTTTCTAAATACTAATTTGTTATTACCTATTCATTATTTTATTTATCAATCTAATCAATGTTATTCAATTATAATTTATGATTTATTTTCCATTTCCTAGTACTCAGTAAAACACATCAGCTAACCCTATTTTAAAGGATAATAATACGAAAATTTATTTAATATCACTTTCTATTCTCCTGAAATCTATAGCAAATCTCAATCCTGTTTTATTACTTAAAAATGATCATCTAAGTATGAAATAATGTTTCAACTTGATAATAGAATATACGCTAGCGAATATTCTTTGGCTTCCTCATCTCAAAATTTCTGAATGAAGGAAGAGGCAGTAATACTAATACATATAATGCGAAATGAATTCATACTTTCACCGTTATTTTACACGTCAATCAAGCCTTTTATGAACCTTTGTAATACTACCTCTTACAATATAAACGCTAGTTATTTACACCTTATAGTTAAGTTAAATAATTTAAAGCTATTGCATCTAAATAATAGATGGCACAGATGTGAATATTTTACACAACTCAAATAATTCAACATGAATTAACACAATTATAGAGAAACAGCTATTATTACCTTCGCAAATTGCAGAAGGTTATGCTTTGGTCTGCATCAATTTGTTATCTTGTTATTCGTATAACTAGAAAAGTATTCAACCAAATTGCCTGAAATTTGATTGGACGTTTGGTCACTATTCAGGAACAAGTTTTAGATTTTGAAAGCGTATGGGTCAAAAGGTGAATTATTGGATGGTCGATGTGATTTATAAGCGGCGGCTGGATGACGAGTGTCCGTCATCCAGTTTGTACTATTGTTTTTTTTTCCACGTTGGTTTAGTTTTCTTCATCAGAAGGTGGGTTTGAAAGCCAGGGTGAATTAGGTGGGTCAGGATGGGTAAGTGGTGTATGTGCTAACCCATAGTCATCGTTATTGTTGTGATCAGGAATTACGTTTACGTAATTATGTTCATTGGGATTAACATGTGGAAGAATGTGTAGAGTACGATATCTCCTATTGCGGTGTGTGGGAGGGGTAGGTGGCAATTGCTGAAGTGATTCATACATTAGTCGTATATTTTCGTCTTCGTAGTCGTTGTTGGAGCTGGAAACTTCAACCTCATTCACCACTACGCCATTGTTATTCAGTACGAAATCTGGAATTATGTAAATATTGTTTTGTTCTTCAATGACTTGTGGCCTGATCGGCCCACTATCCTCGTAGAAAAATTCTTCCCTGCCAGAAGGGATCTGATCACTGGGAGGGACATCGTCCACGTGCATTTGTTCGTCCTCTTCATCGGTGTTGGTGTCAGGTCTGAACCTCTTGGGACTGTTACCGTCCTCTGAGTCACTCTGAAATAGATAGGATTGACTTGGTAATGGATAGGATTGACTTTGTAATGGATAGGATTAACTTTGTAATGGATAGGATTTACTTGGTATTGGATAGGATTGACTTGGTAATGGATAGGATTAACTTTGTTATGGATAGGATTTACTTGGTATTGGATAGGATTGACTTGGTATTGGATAGGATTAACTTGGTATTGGATAGGATTGACTTGGTAATGGATAGGATTTACTTGGTATTGGATAGGATTTACTTGGTATTGGATAGGATTAACTTGGTATTGGATAGGATTGACTTGGTATTGGATAGGATTAACTTGGTATTGGATATGATTGACTTGGTAATGGATAGGATTTACTTGGTAATGGATAGGATTTACTTGGTATTGGATAGGATTAACTTGGTATTGGATAGGATTGACTTGGTAATGGATAGGATTTACTTGTAATGGATAGGATTGACTTGGTAATGGATAGGATTGACTTGGTAATGGATAGGATTTACTTGGTAATGGATAGGATTTACTTGGTAATGGATAGGATTGACTTGGTATTGGATAGGATTTACTTGGTAATGTATAGGATTGACTTGGTAATGGATAGGATTTACTTGGTAATGGATAGGATTTACTTGGTAATGGATAGGATTGACTTGGTATTGGATAGGATTTACTTGGTAATGGATATGATTGACTTGGTAATGGATAGGATTGACTTGATAGTACTTTGCTATTTGGTTTTCAATTAGTGAACGAGTTTGAATGTTTAGGCAGCATTGTCCCTTTTGAACACTGGGCATATTTGTTCCATGTTCATTATATTGTACTTACAGTGGGGAAAACAAATATTCGTATTATTTCGTACACATGAAAAAAATACTTGGAAAAAAGTATTCATAGAAAAAAAATTAATATTATGTGACATATTTTTTATTGTGTTCAATAACTTGTACGTTTCAATTATTTATTTGCACTTTATCAAGTGGTATTTTGTCCCATTTTAATCGAATTATTGAAGAATTTTCTTCAATGTTTTTGATATCTGTTGGTTTTCTTCTTCAACTTGGGTTTTCAAATTTCGTCTTACATTTTCGATTGTGTTCAATCCTGGAGACTTTCTTGGTAAGACATCTACATAACAGTTTGCTGGAAGTAACGGTGATGTCTTACTGTGCCCAAGTCAGTTCCCAAACTTGAACCAATTGGAGAATATTAGGCGATATTTAAAAAAATGAAAATGGAAAAAAGAACATCAACAAATATTAAAAACACTGAAGACAATACGTAAAGAATGATAGGACGAAATATCACTTAGGGTAAGTTCCGGATTATCGGTCAGTTCCACATCTTCAGTCATATAAGAAAAAAAAACGATATGATAATAATTATTTCACTAGGATTGGATGAGTAAAAACAACCGACCCGGGTCGGTTGTTTTTACTCAACCAATCCTAGTGAAATAATTATTATTATATCGTTTTTTCTTATATGACCGAAAATGTGGAACTGACCGATAATCCGGAACTTACCCTAATATATGGTATTTTTCTGGGAGCTGTTGAGCTTGATAGAAGATATGCTGCATAATATTTATTAAATAAATAAATGTTTTGTTTTCTGTTTTGTACTAATATTTTTTTCATCAGTTAAAATGGAAATGAATGCATTAATTTCTGTTAGAATTAAAATTAATTAAAAGCATATTTAATATATATGCATCTTCATACCTAAAACGTTCAAAAATTTATTTCTGTCATGTCTTTTACATACATGAAAATACAATTTCTCATGTTTTCTCATGTTCTTCCCCCCACTGTATTTTATTTCTTCAACCTAATAATATTATTGACTACTGAACACGGAATTCAGAAATTAGATTTACATAATTTAGAAACTTGTTATACTTGTCTCACTTGGAGAAACAACCGGTGTGAGTAATTCTACTCTCGATATCAAACTCGTATATAGTGTCGTATGTAGTAAAAAAAAATAGTAGAAATTTTTGTTGGTAAATTTTGTTGGTACATTAAATGTTCAGTATGTAGGTAATACTCACGTTGTTAAAGCGATCCATGTCTACTGTTGTAGATTTTTTTCCTCGGGTATAGTAAGAACTATAAAGGTTTCTTCAGATTTCACTGACGTCTGTCGAATCGTTTCGAAATGGAACTGAGATTTAACGTCGAACTCCAAGTAATTTATAGGTCTCAGAAAGTAGGCGGGGCTTGTGGTTGGCTGCATTTTCCATATCTTCGAGTGGCTTTTTTTCAAATTTTCAGCCATATTCCATTTTTTTTGGTTCGTAGGCTTCAGCCTTTTCCATTCAGCCAGGAACTGATTACGCTTTACTCTCTGAAGCCAATTTATGAATTGGGATTTAAATCATGTAATGTATGTACTTACTAATGATCAAGTGAATGAATGAATTTCTATTGCTTATTTTGATTAAACCAATTTAACGAATATTAAAGGCTAATTTTGTTATGGATTTTTTGTTAAAATTGCCAACTTTTTCGAACCTTTATAATCTCTAAAATCTCGAATTCAAATTCTTATGAAATAAAGATATATTCATTTCACGTACTTCTGCTAGCCCTTCTACCTACTAACTTTAAGCCTGCATTAATTATTGAAAGTAGATTAATGAAAAAAAAAATGGAATTTGCCAACATTGCAGTTGTATTTTAAGTAATAATTTTCTCTCATTCATAATAATCATACTCCTCTTCTATGAGATATTTTAGACAGTTTTAATAATAACGTATAGCTATATGTAATAAGTAAAGAGTTCACTTTATTCTTCAACTCTAGTACAGTAGATTATTGTCTTGAATTGATTTATATTGCTTTCTAAGCATTATCCGAAATTGTATGAATTTTTCTATGGTCTTAAGTCTGCCCTCTAATACTTTCACTGTCCACTTCCTAGTTAGGCATTCGGATATGCATGATAACTCGATGTAGACACATTTTTTCTTCGTCCATGAATAAATGTATGGAGAGTCATAGCCATTAATATTCAATGTAATATTCGAAAGGAATAATAAACATGGCTGCTTTATATTATTTAACGATTTCTCGTAACTGGTGGTTTCTTTTTGTTTTATTGTTTGTGGTATCTTAGGCATATTTCTAGATGGGAAATTACTCTCAAATTGATGCTCTCTTAAATAACTAAGATCAATTAACTTATAAAAGTCTTAGTTTTATTGAACGTCATGTCCGGTAAATAGTTTCGAGCAATATAGATCTGTAGAATTCACTTTGCTTTCTCATCAAATTTTTATTTTATGATTTCATCGTTGAAAGATACTAATTAGGACTATCAGTTTTTACTTTTTATAATTACTAGTTAATATTTATCCATTGAAATATGGAAAAATTCTATTTTTTAAATAATTAAAAATTGAAAGTTTATAGCATATTAGTAAATTAAGTTAAAGTTAATATACTAAAAAAAGAGCAAGTGTTCATCCTGTAAATAGTTCATATCAGTCTATGTTTTCATCCCAGGAACATTCATTTACATTGTCGAAAAAACAATGGTCAACAAAAATTAAATGAAATCATTGTAATTTTTAACTAGAAAAAATTCTGAAATGGGATCGTTTCCAAACCGGTTAGGGGAATTACAATGCTAAGGATAACTGAGGTAATAGGAAATGTCTTCCTACCAATAGGATGTTACCTGCTAAGTGACCTGTGTCACAGGATTTCGAAAAAAGATAACGTGATTTTTTTCGACAGGTTTGTTTCTTTTGTCACTTTGAGAGCTGGAAGAGATTATTGTTTTTTTTCGGTTTATCCTAATTCTTCAACTCCGTACAGGAACTGTTTTTGTACTTTGTTGTTCGCTACAAAATGGGTCACGTAATTATAGGTGATTGATGGCAAGTACATTAGTGTTTTTACTTTTAGTGAATAGGAATGAAAAGGGATTTAGATATAAAATATTGGATTGGAAATTAGATTATATTTATCTAATGAATAATTATTAGTTTAATTATCTATTAGAAATGTATAGTGTATCTAGTTCGAAAAGAATTAACCTTAATTTAATGAAATTGAATTTAAGATATTTTCAATTTTAATTTTTAAATAATTAAATTGTCGATTTATTGGCTGCTGATAGCTTTAGCTTTCTGAACATGGCTCCATTTACATTACCTCGTACAGTTGATATATAAATAATGAGAAATTTATATTATATACCCTAATATCTGAATATTTCGTGGATATGAGTAACTCCACGGACATTTCACACCTCTGGACACTCTGGGCGAGAGATCGAAAGAAAAAGTGAAAAAGAAGAAAGTGAACTGAGAATTAAAATAACGAGCTTTAAACGTTAAAAGTAAAATAAAAATAGGTATTCAATTTTTAGGTAGATTGTACATTTTTAGATAGGTATACTACTTTTAGTTAAATTTAATGAATATTAAAAGAATAATTTTTATTTACTTTTTGGCAAAGAAGAAGTTTTAGTTTTAGAATGTACTGGTATGTCCGTATGTATAGTGATATGAATCTCTACTTCATACTCTTAATTGTATATGTTACTTTTAATAAAAACAAGGTCGATGGAAAATTTATTAAAAAATATGTCCATAGTTACTTCAATTGATGATAGAAATCATTTCGATATTTAATTTATTCTATAATTCATGATTCACAATTATATAAATCTCTACTTTTTATTAAATGGTAAGTAGAAATAGTTAGTGAAAATGGTTTGTACAATGCAATCTAACAATAATGGTATGGTTAATTTCTCTTGAATGTACAAATGTACATATCAATTTATTATGATGAGCTATAAGACAATTCTCATAGACTCCGATGATTCTCATCTTCCCACAATTTATATTTATTTTTTCATTAGCATTTAATTAGTTTAATTACGAGTGTGGCAGTTGTTTCCCACTAGTCCTCACACTGCATCTTCGTATTACTAATCCTCTCTAATATTTTCGAATAATAATACCTAGTTACCTACCATGTGGCAGGTTGAAGGGAAATTTTCCTTATTCATCATTCATCGTATTTTTTCTTGTCATCCAATAAATATTATTATTTCATTATTTGAATGGTGCTATATCAATTTTTTTTTTAGAAAATAAAATTGTGTTTACCGATGTTTTCCAAAGCATTTTAACCATATCACGTATAGCTACAGTTTGTTCTTCATCTCTTAACCACTGATGAAATTCTGTAATTGTATTTGAACAAACTGAAGAGAAAAATGTTAAAAAATATTATATGCAGGGTAAGTTACAAATTAACGGTCAGTTCCACATCTTCGGTCATATAAGAAAAAAAATCGATAACAATTATTATCTAATTTTCAATTATATTGGCAGGTATCATGGATACAAATAAAAATTAAATACGCCGAATATGTTGAACTGACCGATAATTCGTAACTTACCCTTCATAATTTATTGTAGTGTTATACGCAAATCGTAGTATCGCTCATAATATCTTGCAAAATTGATTCATGATATTTTCTTCAACCGTCAGGATAATTAACTCACCCTATTTAAAGTACATGAAAGCAACAGCATTTCGTTAATTAATTTGTTATTTTAGAGCTTTTGCAGTTGAGTGACACTGAGTTATATCTTGAGTTAATAGTTTGCAGTGTATAATTGGTATATTTTTTGCTGTTGGCCAAGTGGCTCTCTGCCATCTGAAGCTGACATACAGTCTGCACTTGGGACAACATGCTTCTTGCCACGACTGTTAAGTGGCAACTTGCTGCGTGCCACTCTTGCCACAAGTGTAATAGGGTAAATTACGAATTATCGGTCAGTTTAACATCTTCGGTCATATAAGAAAAAACGATATTATTATTGTTATTTAAATTTTATTTTAGTTTGTATCCATGATACCTGCAGGTATCATGGATACAAACTAAAATACAATTTAAATAACATTGATTATAATATCGTTTTTTCTTATATGACCGAAGATATGAAACTGACCGATAATTCGTAATTTACCCTAGTAGCAACTTGGTGGTTGCCACGCTTATAGTGACAACAAGGATATTTTCCTCGGATATTAGTGGAATATCCCAGGAATAAATTAGCCTTCCCTGGGATATTCCTTTAATATCTCAGGAATGAATTCTTGTCACTAGGAATATTAACTTGCTTCTTGCCACAAGTGTTAGAGTGGCAACTTGCTTCTTGCCACAAGTGTTAGAGTGGCAACTTGCTTCTTGCCACGAGTGTTAGAGTGGCAACTTGCTTCTTGCCACAAGTGTTAGAGTGGCAACTTGCTTCTTGCCACTAGTGTTAGAGTGGCAACTTGCTTCTAGCCACTCTTTACACACTGTCACGACAGTAATGGTTGCTGAAAAATAAGGAATTGAAATGTGGAACATATCCTGAACATTCTTACTTAAAGCACTTTATTTCAACTGCATTATGCATCAGACTAGAAGCTAAAATCTGGTAACTCTATTTAAATAATTTGGTAATTCATCTTAATTTCTGTTCATAAATTTTTATTTCTTCCATACGCTATTCAAACTGTATGGGTGCCTTTTATTGATTAGTTATGGAAATTCTTAATCTGATTATTACGCATTCGCAGTTAATGTACATTACGCACCTTAATGTGCCAAATATTTAAATTCGAAACTATCAAGCATTCCTCTCGAGAATCCAGTTTTTCGAAGTAGTCCTTTCCGAATGATTTTCATTGCTCACTCACATAGATGTAGCCTTCCGAGTCGTGAGAACAGAGATGTCGAAATAGTACCGTGTGAAATCTTAATCACCTTCTAATTTATGGTCCAATTCTTTTGCCTAATAGTGATTGGTTAGTAAGCAGATCACGCTAGGCCTACTCTAACCGAGTGCTTTGCAGCTCATCTCCTAAATACTTCCGTCGTCTGTGTGGTGAAATTAATTACTTTAGACTAGCCTGATATGTTCCGGAGAACTATTTAGTATTTAGCTTTACTTTTCTCGGAAATTATTCTCCTCATATTCTTAATCTCTTAATTATCATTTGTTCTTCCTATTCACTATTTCGCTTATTATTACCACCAAATGGAATTCACACAGACAGACACTGTATATTCCCTGTGTAGGTATAAAGTACACAGGTGTGATGACACACAGCTGTGTAAACTAAACACTCCACTTATACCAGACACACACAACATCTAGCGGAAACTAGTAACGTTTTGGCAGATCAAAACTGAGATGATGTTGATGATACTTTGCATATTGTGATGGGTACCTTTAACTAATATATGATGATGGTTACCTTCTATATGATGATGGTTACCTTCTATATGATGATGGTTACCTTCTATATGATGATGTGTACCTTCTATATGATGATGTGTACCTTCTATATGATGATGGTTACCTTCTATATGTTGATGGTTACCTTCTATATGATGATGTGTACCTTCTATATGATGATGGTTACCTTCTATATGATGATGGTTACCTTTTATATGATGATGTGTACCTTCTATATGATGATGGTTACCATCTATATGATGATGGTTACCATCTATATGATGATGGTTACCTTCTATATGTTGATGGTTACCTTCTATATGATGATGGTTACCTTCTATATGATGATGGTTACCTTCTATATGATGATGGTTACCTTCTATATGATGATGTGTACCTACCTTCTATATGATGATGTGTACCTACCTTCTATATGATGGTGTGTACCTTCTATATGATGATGGTTACCATCTATATGATGATGGTTACCTTCTATATGATGATGGTTACCTTCTATATGATGATGTGTACCTTCCTTCTATATGATGATGTGTACCTACCTTCTATATGATGATGTGTACCTTCTATATGATGATGGTTACCTTCTATATGTTGATGGTTACCTTCTATAGGATGATGGTTACCTTCTATATGATGATGGTTACCTTCTATATGATGATGGTTACCTTCTATATGATGATGATTATCTTGTATATGATGATGATTATCTTCTATATGATGATGGTTATCTTCTATATGATGATGATTATCTTCTATATGATGATGTGTACCTTTTAATTGGCTAGGTAAATCTTCCACCTGCAAGCAATCACTCACGTTTCAATATAAATATATCTTTATTTCATTTTAGTTTATTTGTCAGTTTATGATTAATAGATTTCTTTACTTCATCTCTAACGAACAGATTTTGATGAACTCTTGTTATTTTAAATACTGCATATAGTATTGAAATTATATTCCTCTCTATCGATTTTGTTACCCATATACATAACTGTGCTGTACTTTGCTATCTAAACTCATCGCTGCGAAACACAAAGTTTTCTCCTTTAAAAATGTTTGTGTATTCTAGTTTGAAGTAACGAATAAAAGTGCAAGTGAAGATTCACCCAAAATATGTGAGCCAAGTTGACACCAAAGAGTGAATTTATTCGGTTGTGGCTCTTCACTCTAAAGAAAATTGGATTTTGTCACCAGCAAAGCTCAGGCAGAAATGCACTATCTAGATCAAATTTTTTTGATAACTGTGTATTATTTTAATTGAACTTTTTGGAGTGAAATGAATCTGCTTTGAATAACTCTCTCTTCCGTCTCTACTGTCCAAAGTATCTAATACAGATTTCAATTCCATCCATCCTTTAGTTTGCTTTCATATCTCTTCGCAATTCACATGTTCTATCACTCCTCGTATTAGTTCCAAATTTTTTGTACTACACCTAAAATCTACTGTCTTGAATAGCATTAGGCGGTGTAGGACTATTTGAATCTTTTCGATTTTAAAGTTGATTCAGCTTCATGCCTCTCAAAATGATTGCGAACCAGTTTTCTCGAAATCAATCAACTTTACCCATTCCTTGAAAAGTAATGTTCTGCAACATTGAAGAAGAACAGTGAGGAAACTTTCTTGGGTGAGATTCTTGCAGGTCGATATATTGGTTGAGTAGAACATAAGTACGAGAAGATTCTTTTACCTTAGAGGTAACTTGATCTACATCCAATTGACTTCATTATGGGGACTCGAAATCTTAATATCTCAAGTAGCTTCTTCTATAGTATTAGCAGTTTAATAAAATCTATTAGTATCTTTAATATAATTAGAACCTTTTACATTACTTAAGCTCTGTTTACACGCTACGATAAATTGTAGCGACTTATTGAACACAAAGATCGTAACAATTTATCGGATGATTGAGGCAGTGTTTAAATGCAACGATTTTTACTCCAATATCTTTATTTTTTAGTAGCCGTCATGAAAGAAACATTATGATGGTCTGCATTTGGAATGTGTTTGGCATTATATATTGAGATTGATTGTAATGATTTCTTGGAACTCTGTTTACACGATCAAATTGGTCGTTACGATTCGTATAAATTTGAGCCTGCTGGCACCAATCGCACAATCAAATTCCAACTCCAATAAATCGCTACGATCACCTGTTTACACGTACTGATAAATTGTAACAACCTCTTCATTACGATAAATCGCTCCAATTTATCGTAGCGTGTAAACGGGCCTTAAACTTTAAATGTTCTGTTGAAAAATAAAATAATGCAACTTAGATTATGTTTTCATTTTTAATCTTGAAGCTTTAGGAATAACATAGAGCTGTTCTGATATGCGGATCTGAGTTTCAAAATAGGAACTGTCAAGAACATCTCGAGTATGTCTTTAGAGAGGAGAGTACCTACCTCCACGATTTACCTGCATTGTTATGAAAAATAGAGAAAGCTAAAATAGATTTTGCACTGTGGGGGGCTAACTCTTGCAGTTGCCTTGCATTCTACCTTAGCTCAAAGGTACTACTTCAATAGAGGTGATAATAGCTTCCCTTTGCATTGCTTGGCTAGGTGCTGTGCCATGTTCCCAATGTAGTTCTGTAGCTATGTATAGGGTGAGCACCTGTGACTTTAAATGCAGTCACCTCAAGAACAGGGGAGTGGCGCTAGAGTGATGCCATTAGAACTAACACATGTAGGGTCGGACGGTTTCACATCTTCGGTCATATAAGAAAAAATAATATATATTGATAATTATTTAATTTTAATTATAATTGGTATCCATTATTCATGTCAATAATTAAAATTAAATAATTACCGTATCGTTCTTCATATGTGAACGAAGATTTGAACCCAACCGACAATTCGTAACTTCACCTACTACTTTGCTAAAATGACTCTCTACTTCACTAATTTCTTCAATATAATCTTATAAATATATTAATATTAACTAATAACTACATTTTTCGGTATTGACTGAAATATGATATCTTAAGTTTACTTAAGCCTAAGCGCTAAAATATTTGTATACCATTGTCAACTGTTCAACTATAGGCACCATATAGATGTACTTTTAATCAGTTCCATCATAGTTTAATTGAACATCAACACCTGTTCAAACAATAGTCTAATTATTTCGCCAGCGGCGGCAATTTAATCAATAATCCTAATTACTTTAGTCTGAAAAGTTACTACTTTAGTTAAATGACTCAAATCAATAAAGACTCTTCATATCACAGCTGTTCACAGTTGGTTCATTCACCCGGTGCTGAATGTGGCTAATGTTTGCCATGTGTTGTGGCTATTGATTCTCTCCGTGGTCTCATCCCAAGTCAGGATGGCCGAGTGGTCTAAGGCGCTGCGTTCAGGTCGCAGTCTGGTTCTCCAGGCGTGGGTTCGAATCCCACTTCTGACATACATGTTTTTCAACAATTACACAGATGAGAATTTCACTGCAGTGGAAATGTACATTGAATTATCAATTCTGATAGATTGAATCATTTTGCACTGTTATTGATTAATGAATTTTATTCTTATATTTATTAAGGAAATGGATATTTGAGAAGAAATTAATATATGAAATAGAATGGGGAAGTCTATTTCAAGTGTTCACTCATAGTGTGACGTTACATAATATAGACAGGTGAAACAGAGTGACTTAAAGGGGTATGCTACTTTAGGATAACTTGTGAGGAGGGAGTGTTACATTGTGAGGAGGGAGTGTTACAGTGTGAGGAGGGAGTGTTACAGTGTGAGGAGGGAGTGTTACAGTGTGAGGAGGGAGTGTTACAGTGTGAGGAGGGAGTGTTACAGTGTGAGGAGGGAGTGTTACAGTGTGAGGAGGGAGTGTTACAGAGTGAGGAGGGAGTGTTACAGTGTGAGGAGGGAGTGTTACAGTGTGAGGAGGGAGTGTTACAGAGTGAGGAGGGAGTGTTACAGTGTGAGGAGGGAGTGTTACAGTGTGAGGAGGGAGTGTTACAGTGTGAGGAGGGAGTGTTACAGTGTGAGGAGGGAGTGTTACAGTGTGAGGAGGGAGTGTTACAGAGTGAGGAGGGAGTGTTACAGTGTGAGGAGGGAGTGTTACAGAGTGAGGAGGGAGTGTTACAGAGTGAGGAGGGAGTGTTACAGTATGAGGAGGGAGTGTTACAGTGTGAGGAGGGAGTGTTACAGTGTGAGGAGGGAGTGTTACAGTGTGAGGAGGGAGTGTTACAGTGTGAGGAGGGAGTGTTACAGTGTGAGGAGGGAGTGTTACAGAGTGAGGAGGGAGTGTTACAGTGTGAGGAGGGAGTGTTACAGTGTGAGGAGGGAGTGTTACAGTGTGAGGAGGGAGTGTTACAGTGTGAGGAGGGAGTGTTACAGTGTGAGGAGGGAGTGTTACAGAGTGAGGAGGGAGTGTTACAGTGTGAGGAGGGAGTGTTACAGAGTGAGGAGGGAGTGTTACAGTATGAGGAGGGAGTGTTACATTGTGAGGAGGGAGTGTTACAGTGTGAGGAGGGAGTGTTACAGTGTGAGGAGGGAGTGTTACAGTGTGAGGAGGGAGTGTTACAGTGTGAGGAGAGAGTGTTACAGTGTGAGGAGAGAGTGTTACAGTGTGAGGAGGGAGTGTTACAGTGTGAGGAGGGAGTGTTACAGTGTGAGGAGGGAGTGTTACAGTGTGAGGAGAGAGTGTTACAGTGTGAGGAGGGAGTGTTACAGTGTGAGGAGGGAGTGTTACAGAGTGAGGAGGGAGTGTTACAGAGTGAGGAGGGAGTGTTACAGTATGAGGAGGGAGTGTTACATTGTGAGGAGGGAGTGTTACAGTGTGAGGAGGGAGTGTTACAGTGTGAGGAGGGAGTGTTACAGTGTGAGGAGGGAGTGTTACAGTGTGAGGAGGGAGTGTTACAGTGTGAGGAGGGAGTGTTACAGTGTGAGGAGGGAGTGTTACAGTGTGAGGAGGGAGTGTTACAGTCTGAGGAGGGAGTGTTACAGTGTGAGGAGGGAGTGTTACAGTGTGAGGAGGGAGTGTTACATTGTGAGGAAGGAGTGTTACAGTGTGAGGAGGGAGTGTTACAGTGTGAGGAGGGAGTGTTACAGTGTGAGGAGGGAGTGTTACATTGTGAGGAGGGAGTGTTACATTGTGAGGAAGGAGTGTTACAGTGTGAGGAGGGAGTGTTACAGTGTGAGGAGGGAGTGTTACAGTGTGAGGAGGGAGTGTTACAGTGTGAGGAGGGAGTGTTACAGTGTGAGGAGGGAGTGTTACAGTGTGAGGAGGGAGTGTTACAGTGTGAGGAGGGAGTGTTACAGTGTGAGGAGGGAGTGTTACAGTGTGAGGAGGGAGTGTTACAGTGTGAGGAGGGAGTTTCACTCTCTTTTTCTCTAAGACATTCTCCTCATCAGGTTTTCTCTTAAAATTGTTGCCGCTATTACCTAAGCTAACAATAACTTACGGTCTCGTGGAAGCTTTTTACTGAGTGTTCTTTTCACTTTAACAACTCACCGTGTCACTCTTTTAAGGGTAGTGCAATTCACTAGTTATTTATTCCTACAAAATAGTGAAATGTATGAGAAATTGTGTCATTCTAGAGCCAATAAAATCTGTCCTATTTTTTGAATATTTTCACCATTATATTACAGTTATAAACTGTTGATATATTTTAATGGTGTGTGTATATACATAATAATGGGGTGTGTAGCTACATTATAATGGGGTGCACATATACATAGTATTATGTGGTATAATATTTTACACACCCCATTATAATGTGACTACACACCCCATTATATCATGTACACTATAATGGGCAGTGCTTATCTACACTAGAGGTCATAGAGTTCACGGTGGCAATTGCCGCAGATGCAGACCTGTTCGAACTCTCTGACCTGATCTAAAGCTCTGTGGAGAGGACTGTCTGAATGCTTGTGCTACCAGCACACTGTGCTTGTGTTAACTCCTCAGCTCACTATGCTTGTGCTAACTCATCAGCACACTGTTGCTAAGGTGTTTTTGGTGTTAGAACAAGACATTGCTGGTCTAAATTGTTTTTAGTCTAAACTGCTTAAGGTTGAATTATCAGATTCTAATCAAATATCAGATACAAATTTCAATGAGTTATAAAAAAACTATAAAATATGACCATTAAAATATATATCCTAATTAATATAAAATAATTCTCATGTTTTGAGGCTTCTTCACACATGTCGATCAGGGACCCGTCCGGGACGTCTCCGGTCAGTCTCCGTCACTCTCCTCTCAGTGATTCAGTGTCTGTGAAAAAAATATATCGTTACATTAATTTCAACGGACCTATTCACACAGTACCGGCTCTTCTCAGTGATAGAAAATCACTGACCGGTGATGTCACGGATGGATCACGGTGATGTGTGAAGGAGCCTTTAATGTATTTTTTTCATCAATAATAAGTTAATAATCTATTTAAGTTTTGTATATATAATACACATCTGATAATTGTCACTTTACCCTAGGGACAGACTTGTGAAATATCACTGCTATACTTTGCTGTAGTGCTAGAAAATGACTACATCTAATAATTACATTAATCATCCAAAGAACGATATTACATTCTTTTTCTGTTTTTTAGTTTTTTGTAGGTACTAAAAAGATGTTCTTTTTAAATCAACATTTTCTAGATCTAAGAATGAATATACAGTCGAGATTTAGGTTAGTTACGAATTATCGGTCAGTACTACATGTTCCTTCATCTAAAAAAAAAACAATATAACAATAATTATTATTACACAGTGCTATCTAATAATTCTGCATACCCGGTTATATTAACGAACATGTATAACTGACCGATAATTCGTAACTTACCCTAGATACTGTAACACTAGGAATGAATACTAATAATTTATACTATAGGAATGGTGTCGGGAATTCTCACTTGGTTATATTATAATATTAATCAATAGATGTAATATTAGTATAATAATTATAATAGTTCATAAAGGGAAGACGTGAGGAAGTTTGTAATTTAGTTAGTGACCTTATATATGCATAGGAAATGTCAGAAAAAGGACTAGCAGTGAATATTGTATGTGACCACTAGTAGTAACATTAGTAGGATTGCTACTATCAGAAACATTAGGTACTAGCAGTCAGAGATGTAAGTATAGACTGTACTAGCAGTGACTTTAACATGTTCACTTGTTCAGTACCATCCTACTCACTGTACTAGCAGTGACTTTAACATGTTCTGTACCACCATACTTAAGTACTAGCAGACAAATAACAAAGTGTCTCAAGTTATTTCTCACCAACTCTCACTCCAGTTTTCTTTTCACCTTTAAATTATTCATAATTTGAGTTAGAGGAAGGTGTGACAGTTGACACACAGTTAGGAACTTTACTACATTGCAGGGTAAGAGTCTCGTCAACTCTAAAGTGCAAACTCTGAATAAAACAATAAAGGATTTCATCTTCATTGTTATTCCCAAATAATAAGGAAAATTATTTTCTAATCTTTATTTTCTAATTCGCAAATACGTATTAGTTTTCGTAAATTAATTTTATAACAGTAAAACAAATAGTTACAGATCAGTTTCTCACCAATCATCATGCATGGTATTATATTTTTGATGATTTACTTATTATTAGAGGTTATTTTCAACACTAAGTACTGTTTTTGGGATATGATATCATGTAACCTTTTTTCATAGAAGTTTCGTCAATCAAATTTTATTGTTTCAATCAATGTGGATAGTATTTAATGTCAACCCCATGATATTTGATGCCTATATTTTGTTTCTATGCACTTTTAAAGGTTTTTAGAATCACTGCACTACACTATCCGTTTTACTTCAGAGTTGCTAATTTTAAGTCCATAGAAAAAGAATGTACGCAGTTTGTTTTGAATGTCAACTAGGCAGGTATATTATTCTTAATATTAAATATTCGGGTAAAGGTGGAAAATAAGAGCAACTTATTATATAAAACTTAATATACTCCAGGAATTCATTCACAACTTAAACGAAGGTCAAACATGCAATGTTTTTTGTATAAAAACCTAACCGAAAGTCCAAACATAGTGTACAATCTTTTTCTTCAGCGTCATGTTAGTGTTTCGTACTAAAGAGTTACAATGAGTAAGTTTAAAAACATGGTAACGAATATATACTGAGCTAAAGTTGATAAGCTATTTTCAAATTAATGATCCCAGAACTTAGGTTCACAATATTGTAAAATAAACTAACGTTTTACCGAATCCTGTAAAACACCTTCAATTTTGACTATATTGGATGAATTTTTTGAAGGCAATATAATATATATAATGATTAAGTAAATCCAAAGATTAATAAAAGGATTAATTTATATTATTATAATCATTTCACATTTTATAGTAAAACTATCTGTTCTCTCACAGAAAAGATATTTATATCAGTCTAATTAAAAAGATTATATTCATTGAGTTAGACATGAATTTGAGATTCGGTGTATAGATTACTATTTTTCTCTCATTGTAATTATAATTCTTCACAAGTTGGTCAATGCAATCGTACAATCCACTTAACTATTATCTCCATGGAAAAATACCCTGTGGTATTTACCAAATTAGATTTGGAAATTATCTATCGGAGAATAATGAGCTATTTACGATAAAGCTATTTACGATAATTATCATTACAATATAATCGTTGCTGGTGTACAGTTTTGTGGTCAGTGTATTGGCTCACTGTGCTGGTGGTAGGGGTTTGAGTCTAGATGAAGGAAATGAATTCTTGATCTTTGAAATATGTATTTCTTGATGTTCAGCTCTTTCCATTCTCACTATGAGGTATTTCTAGAATGTTCTTGTAATTGGTTGTATTTCAATTTTTTTTAGTTATATTGCCTATGATATGCAAAGTAGATAAACATCTTCAAATCTTCAATGCAGAGATTAATCAAAGAAGATCTGAAGTTAACTCCATATGAAAACTATCGCCTGATGTCTCAAAGAAACGGCTAGGCAAAGGCAATCCGATGTCGCCACAGTTCAACTGGTATACGGGCTTGGTTAAGATTTGGTCCGACGAAAAGATTTTCCCGATGAAGGTTGTCACCCATAGTCAGAAATATCAGAATGATAGGGATTATGCTCGTTGCTTTGAGGATTGTCTGTAAATGTTAAGAGCCAGTTGTATAGACTGCTGTTGCGTCGGGTGGGACCAAAATCTATTAAATCGTCATCGAGAAAGAAGTCAAAAGTCATGTTCATTTGGATGTATTCCAGGAAACAGTCTTTCCATGACTCTCTGAATCATTCAGAAACAATTTCATCTTCACATTCAGTCTGATGTGCGAATGTGACTCAAATGTGGTGCTACGAAAACGTTCACGGCTTTCGGGCAAAATAATGTAGCTACCCTGAAGTCCTGAAATCAATCTTAAGGAAATTGCAATATGATCCATCTTGCAAAATGGTCTAGACTCTTTGTAGGCAGTTATTCGTTCTGCTTGGGCCAAGATAGACGAATAAGTAATGCTACGTGCTTTTCTCTCTGTAACAACTTGTGATAATAATATGACCAAAGTAGAAGGTGATTATTATGATATTCGATGTTAATTTGTGTTTGAATATACAGTAATTATAAATGACCCCGTAAAATCATTTTCTTACCTTCCTAGTTCTTTTAAATTAAATTCTTTCTATGAATCAATCTTCTGTGTCGCCCTATACCTCACACCGATTTTCTTAGTACCTTTATATTGGTCTTTATATTGTACAGGCAGTTTATTAGAATTCGAATAAAGGCTTGTTCACATATGTCACTGTTCTGTCCTTGCTGGCTAAAGCACTGACAGGAGTCGGTACTGTGTGAATGTGTCCGGTGAATTTAAAGTAACGATATATTTTTCCACTGACACTGAAGTACTGAGAGGAGACGGATCGGTCACGTCACGAATAGAACACTGATGTGTGTGAAAAAGCCTTAATTGTTACTAAAAATAATCTCTTTCATTACTTAGATGTTGATAATTTCAATCAAAATATACCTCTGGGCTTTACCTTGTTTTTTTTAACGACGGGGGTTCCACTTGCTCAATTTTAATTTGGGTTAGTAAACAATGAAACTATAATGGTAGTTATTTACTCCATTAATTTTCGAATTTACTCTACATTAACTAGTTATATTTATGGTCTCTATAATTTGCATCAAATAACTTTTTAGTCTTTAGTATAATAGAAACAAAGTAACGTCCATATTTTATAAAAAGTTTGAGCCCCCATACCATTGTCTGCTCTATTATGCATTTCTCGATAGATATTACTCTCTAAATTATTTTCCGATAGCTCTTCCAACTAAGGGTCTTGTGATGAATAATTCAATGGTAATGTTTACAGAGAAAATATGGTAACTATTGCATCAAATAGTGTGTGTTGTATCTATAGTAACTATTGCATCAAATACTGTGTGTTGTATCTATAGTAACTATTGCATCAAATTCTGTGTGTTGTATCTATAGGAACTATTGCATCAAATACTGTGTGTTGTATCTATAGGAACTATTGCATCAAATACTGTGTGTTGTATCTATAGGAACTATTGCATCAAATACTGTGTGTTGTATCTATAGGAACTATTGCATCAAATACTGTGTGTTGTATCTATAGGAACTATTGCATCAAATACTGTGTGTTGTATCTATAGGAACTATTGCATCAAATACTGTGTGTTGTATCTATAGGAACTATTGCATCAAATACTGTGTGTTGTATCTATAGGAACTATTGCATCAAATACTGTGTGTTGTATCTATAGGAACTATTACATCAAATACTGTGTGTTGTATCTATAGGAACTATTGCATCAAATACTGTGTGTTGTATCTATAGGAACTATTACATCAAATACTGTGTGTGTTGTATCTATAGGAACTATTGCATCAAATAGTGTGTGTTGTATCTATAGGAACTATTGCATCAAATAGTGTGTGTTGTATCTATAGGAACTATTACATCAAATACTGTGTGTGTTGTATCTATAGGAACTATTGCATCAAATACTGTGTTGTATCTATAGGAACTATTGCATCAGATATTTTGTAGCATTTGCATCGTTGTTTATTGTCACAAAACAGTGAATATATTCATTTTTATTCTAAAATATAATTTGTTTATCTATTGTAGTGATGAGTTTACCATATCTTCTTTTCTTCTGTTTACTTGACGCAATAATGAGGAAATGTGAACTGAAGTTTACTATCATGAATGTGTCATTTTTTAAATTAAAATAAACACTTTTATTTGTCTCAAATATAGTTCAAGAAATAGAAGTAGGGAGTTGTTCTCACCATGTCAATAGCAAGTTATTTATTTCAATCTAATTAAGATGGTAAACAGTAAATTAGGTAAATAATAGATTACTGTTGCTGTTACTGTTATCTAACTAGGTTTTAATAGTTATGTATATGTATTGAATGTATTGAAACATCGACCAATCTCAGTGATCTCACTTGGCAACATCTGAATAATACATTTTCTTATCTTTCTATTGATTAGATAAACAATTAATTTTAAAATAAGTCTTACGATATTGCTGACCTCAATTATAAATCACTATGAGTTAACAATAAGTTATCGGTTCTAATGTCACTAAGTGCCCTAGGTATTATAACAGGTGTTCAAGCGGTCAAAGCTATTACCTAGCAGCTTTCTCTTTCTCATCCCTTGGTTCACAAGAAACGTGACATTGCATCGCGACTATCAACCACAGGGTCTGAGAAAACAGATTGGGGTGTTATATGGGTGAAGTCTTGGCTATTGGGGTAAAGTCTTGGCTATTGGGGTAAAGTCTTGGCTATTGGTGTAAAGTCTTGTCTATTGGGGTAAAGTCTTGTCTATTGGGGGTAAAGTATTGGCTATTGGGGTAAAGTCTTGGCTATTGGGGTAAAATCTTGGCTATTGGGGTAAAATCTTGGCTATTGATGTAAAGTATTGGCTATTGGGGTAAAGTCTTGGCTATTGGTGTAAAGTCTTGGCTATTGGTGTAAAGTCTTGGCTATTGGAGTAAAGTCTTGGCTATTGGAGTAAAGTCTTGGCTATTGGAGTAAAGTCTTGGCTATTGGGGTAAAGTCTTGGCTATTGGAGTAAAGTCTTGGCTATTGGAGTAAAGTCTTGGCTATTGGTGTAAAGTCTTGGCTATTGGGGTAAAGTCTTGGCTATTGGAGTAAAGTCTTGGCTATTGGGGTAAAGTCTTGGCTATTGGGGTAAAGTCTTGGCTATTGGGGTAAAGTCTTGGCTATTGGGGTAAAGTCTTGGCTATTGGGGTAAAGTCTTGGCTATTGGGGTAAAGTCTTGGCTATTGATGTAAAGTCTTGGCTATTGGGGTAAAGTCTTGGCTATTGGGGTAAAGTCTTGGCTATTGATGTAAAGTATTGGCTATTGGGGTAAAGTCTTGGCTATTGGTGTAAAGTCTTGGCTATTGGTGTAAAGTCTTGGCTATTGGTGTAAAGTCTTGGCTATTGGTGTAAAGTCTTGGCTATTGGTGTAAAGTCTTGGCTATTGGTGTAAAGTCTTGGCTATTGGTGTAAAGTCTTGGCTATTGGTGTAAAGTCTTGGCTATTGGTGCTCTATTGGTGTAAAGTCTTGGCTATTGGTGTAAAGTATTGGCTATTGGTGCTCTATTGGGGTAAAGTATTGGCTATTGGTGCTCTATTGGTGTAAAGTATTGGCTATTGGTGCTCTATTGGGGTAAAGTATTGGCTATTGGTGCTCTATTGGGGTAAAGTCTTGGCTATTGATGTAAAGTCTTGGCTATTGGGGTAAAGTCTTGGCTATTGGGGTAAAGTCTTGGCTATTGATGTAAAGTATTGGCTATTGGGGTAAAGTCTTGGCTATTGGTGTAAAGTCTTGGCTATTGGTGTAAAGTCTTGGCTATTGGTGTAAAGTCTTGGCTATTGGTGTAAAGTCTTGGCTATTGGTGTAAAGTCTTGGCTATTGGTGTAAAGTCTTGGCTATTGGTGTAAAGTCTTGGCTATTGGTGTAAAGTCTTGGCTATTGGTGCTCTATTGGTGTAAAGTCTTGGCTATTGGTGTAAAGTATTGGCTATTGGTGCTCTATTGGGGTAAAGTATTGGCTATTGGTGCTCTATTGGGGTAAAGTCTTGGCTATTGGTGCTCTATTGGGGTGAATATTCTCCTACGTTTTATTTCTATATATTTTATAGCAACATTTACTTTATATACTAATGAAGTGGTGCTAAATTAATAAAAATATCAATGTAATTCTTAATTATCTTCAATTCTCTTATTTTCATATTAATGACAAATTTCTGCAGTGCCTTAAATTTAGTTCCAGAATGGGCTGACCGTGGAGAGTTATACAGTAACAAGTACATTTATGTGCCTGTGTATTTTAAGTACGCCATTGACCTTAATAACAGCCAACTGGTTATACCATAACATTTAAGAACCATAGAACATGCTGAATATCCCTAGAAACTTGTAGCTGTTGAACTCTGATCTCTTACCTGTAGAAACAGGTATAAGATCTATAGTTTAGGTAGAGGTATTAGCTATATCTAACCTCTATATAGAGGTGTTATATCTAACCTCTATATAGAGGTGTTATATCTAACCTCTATATAGAGGTGTTATATTTAACCTCTATATAGAGGTGTTATATTTAACCTCTATATAGAGGTGTTATATCTAACCTCTATATAGAGGTGTTAATCTTAACCTCTATGAAGAGGTTGTCAGTCCTGTCCTGTAAATAGAGGTACCCTCAGACAACTGTATGTTATTTATAAGCAGTTGATAGTAAATACTGTAATTTGAAACTAGCTATGCTGTTACTGTTTGCTTGTTCCGTATAAAGAATTGCAAACACTAAAAACATGAACACTATTTCCCTTATAGTTCATATAAATTATATTCCAATCTCGATGTTACTTTAAAATATTCCGCCATTACCATATGCCATTCATTATTAATAGAATAACTTTAGGGACACTGGAATATGAATTTTGTTCAGTTTTTAATTAAATAAACTTCTCTCTATAGGTTACCATAAGCTAGAAGAACATACAAGTGTATCTATTCATCAGTTAAATGTTCTAAATTTAAGAAAGGATGGTGCCTCATTTTTCTCGTTATCTCCTTCATTGAAGCTATTCACAGCCCTGCATGTCAGCTCATCTATTCTAACTGAGGTCAGACACTACCAAAATAGCACTATTGTCTCAAGCACTGGGGGATATCATTGCTATTACTCTCACCTAATTAATCAACAGGACCAATTCATATTTACGTGCAAATTACCCACATTAGTTTCATTAGTATCATTCATGAAGATTAGGGCTATTGAACAGCAGTAGATGATGTAGGGCCTACATCATCTACCTACATTGTAGGCCAATGACAGAAGGGTTCGGTAACCATAGTAACTAAGATGCAATCGCGTGTGGTATCTCTTCTTGATAGCATGCAATTACAGCCTATGCTTGTAAACACTTCTTCACAACGTCAATCATATTATTATCAAATGTAACTATCACAATATTTCTTATGATTGTCACTCCTGATGATTGACGTTAAAGGTCGGTACTGGCGAAAGCATCCAAAGAGTTACTTTAATTAGATAAGTCATATCTTCTTGATAGAAAGCTTTGAAGGTATCCTCACTATTCATTATGACCTATCAAAGAAATGACATATTGCCGCGGAAGATAAAAACTAGTACCTACTTTCTTAAAGCGATACACGTGTGTTGTGCTGCTAGCTTATCTATCGTGGTAATCTTTATCTAACGTGGTAATCTTTATCTATCGTGGTAATCTGTGTCTAACGTGGTAATCTTTATCTATCGTGGTAATCTTTATCTAGCGTGGTAATCTTTATCTAACGTGGTAATCTTTATCTATCGTGGTAATCTTTATCTATCGTGGTAATCTTTATCTAACGTGGTAATCTTTATCTAACGTGGTAATCTTTATCTAACGTGGTAATCTTTATCTAGCGTGGTAATCTGTATCTAGCGTGGTAATCTGTATCTAGCGCGGTAATCTTTATCTAGCGTGGTAATCTTTATCTAGCGTGGTAATCTGTATCTAGCGTGGTAATCTGTATCTAGCGTGGTAATCTTTATCTAGCGTGGTAATCTGTATCTAGCGTGGTAATCTTTATCTATCGTGGTAATCTGTATCTAGCGTGGTAATCTGTATCTAGCGTGGTAATCTTTATCTATCGTGGTAATCTTTATCTATCGTGGTAATCTGTATCTAGCGTGGTAATCTGTATCTAGCGTGGGAATCTTTATCTATCGTGGTAATCTTTATCTATCGTGGTAATCTGTATCTATCGTGGTAATCTGTATCTAGCGTGGTAATCTTTATCTATCGTGGTAATCTTTATCTATCGTGGTAATCTTTATCTAGCGTGGTAATCTTTATCTAGCGTGGTAATCTGTATCTAGCGTGGTAATCTTTATCTAACGTGGTAATCTTTATCTAACGTGGTAATCTGTGTCTAACGTGGTAATCTTTATCTAACGTGGTAATTTTTATCTAACGTGGTAATCTTTATCTATCGTGGTAATCTTTATCTAACGTGGTAATCTTTATCTAACGTGGTAATCTTTATCTAACGTGGTAATCTTTATCTAACGTGGTAATCTTTATCTAACGTGGTAATCTTTATCTATCGTGGTAATCTTTATCTATCGTGGTAATCTTTATCTATCGTGGTAATCTTTATCTATCGTGGTAATCTTTATCTATCGTGGTAATCTTTATCTATCGTGGTAGTCTGTATCTATCGTGGTAGTCTGTATCTAGCGTGGTAATCTGTATCTAGCGTGGTAATCTGTATCTAGCGTGGTAATCTGTATCTAGCGTGGTAATCTGTATCTAGCGTGGTAATCTGTATCTATCGTGGTAATCTTTATCTATCGTGGTAATCTTTATCTATCGTGGTAATCTTTATTTATCGTGGTAATCTTTGTCTATCGTGGTAATTTTAATATCTTCATGTTAATCATTTAAATATTTTAACAATTTTGATTTTTCAAGTCACTATTCATTACTATTTTTTTATAATTTCCATTTACATATTATATTACTTTTATAAATCCTGTTTCCTAACAATAGTGCAGTTTTCAGTGATGGCTATGCATTTGTGTGCGTAGTCACCACTCTGTATGCATGAGTTGCACTTTAATTGGCACTGCAATGACATCACTCTGAGCTACACTCGGCCCTCCTAATTATATTCCACCTTATCTCCCAATTAATCTTTGATGTTCATCCTCTTTATTAGCTCTAGTGGTTGCTTTGGATTGTTCTTTCTGAATCTCGTATGTACTTAAATATTGATACTTTGTATTTCTAATGTGAAATGTTTGTCTATAGTGACTGTGAACTCGAAAATGAATAATTGCAGTAACTGTTATAAGCATCTACCCAATGATAGATTATCTCCATCACCTCACAGCCCCAAGTAAGTCCAAGAGTTAGTGGTCAGGTCATTAGGCAGTGTTGCAATGCAGTCTCTCAAGGATGTACTTAGCCTTTAAAGGCCCCTTTGCAGCCTTATTACTAGGGCCTTTGTTAGGTCGAGAGAAAGGTAATGAAGGGAGAGGGGACAATTGGAACACGTGGTGTACACTACTCGAATAGCGAATGGTACGCTGTACACCTGAACGACTTACGTTAATTTGAAAAACGTACATTTTCTAAAAATTAATTATTCGTTATTATCATGCAAGTCTTATGTAAATGGTCCGACTGTCCATCGAATTTGGAAGTGAAATGAAAGATTCAATTAAATCCTAAAAGTGGACCGGTTTTTTAGTTCTGAGTGATGATTTATCTCACCATTCTTTTTATTTTTCATTATTCCCACTGCATCATTTTTGTAGCGTTTGCAAGATAATCTCAGTCTGAATTTACTCGCTATTTTTCTCTTGTTCATTTATCTTTATGAGGGCAAATGAAATCTCTGAAGCTGACTGAAATACTGCTAATTGAATGCTCTCTATCCAGCCTCCAGAAACTAGCTTGCGACTCACTATACTTTGAAGGCAGGCATGCTTTCTAAAGGGCCGTGCACACGCGGTGTTTTTTAGTCTTTCCACCAGACTTTTTCCTCGAGACTTTTATTGTTATTTATTTTATTTGATATCTATAATACTTGCAGGTATCATAGATACCAATTAAAATAAATAACAATTATATCGTTTTTTCTTATATGATTCAAAAGTCTCGAGGAAAAATTCTGGTGGAAAGACTTAAAAACCCTGCGTGTGTACGGCCCTTTAGACTGTTTAATGTTGAACAGTCTCATGTTATTCAGTTCACATTTGTTTACTATACATCACTATTTTGTTTACTATGTTTTGCCTCATTCATTATCAGTTGCGTAACACTGTACGTACACACGCACTCTTTAGTTGCATGTACATAAGCAGTACGGGCAACTGTAGATTAAATCTGACCACCTGTTTGACTGAAGGAAATGTATGCACTTTTTCTAACCTGTGTGTTGATTTTGGTGTATACCTTACGTCATTTCAATTCATGATTGTAGTGATGGCTCTATTCATTCATTTATTAAGGCCTTTTCCATATTAACTTTTCTTGTATCTGCAGTGATGCATTTTTTTCGCTTTACTTTAGGAATACATTAGTCAGTGTCTCTGCTATGTGTTCATCTATTCTATCTGTAATTAAAAAAACAAAAACAATGACAATCGTACTTTTACTCGAACATATCAATATTTGTAGAAGCTTTTTTCAGCTCGTGATCCCCATACTACAAAGAACCTATTCCTCTTAATATGAGCCTTAAATTATTGTCTAAGCCTTCCTAAATCAATTACTATTTATATCACACTTTATTACATTGCCATTTTTATTACAATGAATATACTGTTAATCTTGAATGTGATAAGTTTTTTAAGTATACTCACATATTTGTGTATTCTATTATGTGTTAATTCATTGCCAATATACTCTGTAATACTTTAGTTTCACAGTGTCACTTTCTTGTATTAATTCCTTATAGCTCTAACACTTCCGTTTGAATTGATAGTTTAAAAATAGTTCAAACTGAAAGTGAAACAATAGGTGTCTTTTCTTCAGCTGTGCTATATTTTCTTTGTGTTGCGAGTGGATAGAAGAAGTTAAGAACAGGATCTCCCCACAGCTGCTCAAACCTCTTCTCTTTCTTGTATTGGTGACGAATAAGGAAGGCAAACAGGCTTTAGATGCAAATCAAACCTACCTGTCACACCTCTAACACCTGTCTAGAAACAATGGGTGGAATGTGAATACGAGAAGAACCCACTGTATTGTTATGAAATCTATAGAGAGAGAGAGAGACTGTAACGGATGTGGCGATTGCTTTTTACTCTCCTAATTTAATTAGAACCTGTATGAGTCGCAGTCAATTTGCTTGATAGGTTATCAGCCACTATTTGCCTCACTATTTAGTTAATAATATATGTATATAATGTGGTATAAGAAGGTAAATAAGATAACCATATTGAGCACTCACTGTTTACATCGCTTATAATTTTACTCCTAATTAACTCATTAATTTCTCTTTATGCTCATTAATATACACTGTAGGTTTATTGGTATTTAGCCTTCCTAGCTACCAATGCTGTGACTTTCCTAGCCGTTATCATTAGTCTCTCTGTGATGACTTTAAAAGCATTGCATATTGTTTATATTATGATAAATAATATTTCCTATAATGCACTTCATTAGCAACAACAACAACCTCTTCTCAACAACCTCTCTTAGAATCCACTTCCTCAGTTTACTGTTGTTGACATGGTAAATGACCTCTACTCTTTGACTGCACTTTACCTGCATTGTTAATTAAAGAATTGTAGTAAATGCTAGTCTTTTATCTGGTAGATATTCTGTTAATAATTAAAGTTAAAAGTAATTGCTATTTTTCATGTCAATTATTTACATCCGTATCAATGAAAATTAAACTTTTTATTCAATAGAAATAACATAGGGATTAATATGAAATTTTTGTACATATTTTATATAATGTTTTTCAGTGACATTACTACTATAAAATGCGTGTACTTAAAAAAATTAACTGTTTTTATTAAAGAAGAGACGTCAACCTCCTTTCAAAGCTTTTAAAGAGTCCTGTACAATTTCTTGATTAGATTTCCTGTTTCACTCCTACTAACTAGTGCTCCTAGACTCCAATTGCAGAGCAATGTAACATTACTCTGTTAGTGCTCTCTGGTGAATGAGACTAAAAACATCGTATTACTCTTCAGTGTGAATGACATAATGTAAACAAACTGAATGGTCCTGTTTGTTTTGAAGTAATTTGACGCATTGTATGGTTTTCATTCATTATAGTGGTGTATGTGATGCATTATTTAATTATCAATTTTTTATCGTAATTGCAATTCATGAAATAATAGTGAATTTTGCTTCAAATTTTGTTCAAAAAAATCGATTATAATAGACAAAATGAAACTATTCTTAATTTACTATTAATGTTTGTAGTTATTAACTTATTAATATATCATCACATTTAGTTTTCATGAAAGTAATTAACCCAAACATTGCTCTATCTCACTCACACCTGTACAGGTAAAGCTAATTGCATTGTTCTAACAAAGCAAAGCTACAGAGCGTGATGGCAGGAGCTGCACAGCATCCTGTACAATAATGTGTGTTGGTTGTGTGTGCTACAGTGTGTGTGCTATTGGTGTGTAGTGTATATAGTGTATAGTAAATTGCTGGTACTAGTACCTTCGATGCATTGACAAATTTAACAAATTTATTCATGTTTTACCTGTATTTTCCCACCCAATTCCTACTTTTAATTTTGTTAATTAATTTTTGAACATTATTGGGCACATTATTCGTCTCGCACGGGTTTTCGTGTGGCCTCAATGATAATGTTGCCCTTCCTATTTATACCCATTAAAAACTCGTGGTGGGATCATTGAAGATTATGTAGTTCTTCTCCCCTCTATTCTTCTATGATCCCACAATAATTTTCTTTCTAAGCTGCTACCACTATTATCATGCATACAGTAACATTTTCATGATTATTTTATCTTGATCTCTTTTGATGGAAATAAAACCGATACTGGGTATTATAAAATGTAACTTATATCATTCATTGGTATTTTTTTCCTTTTACATTTGAACTTCTCTATAATGAAGTAACTGTTGTTCACTATTTAGTGTTTACTTTACTATATACTGCAGATTGTCACAAATTTAAAAATTTTGGTTCTACTAAACTTTTCTTCGTTTTCATAGAAAATGAATTTTGTCATATACTTTGTCATTTTTTTGTTATTTCATACCACAGATATTAGAAATTGAAACAAAGGGTAAGTTCTTAATTATCGGTCAGTTCCCCATTTTCGGACACGTAAGAAAGAACGATATAATATTTATTTAATTTTTATTGGTAACCATGAGACCTGCAGGTACCAATACAAATAAAAATTGAATAAATATTATTATATCGTTTTTTCTTACGTGTCCGAAAATGGGGAACTGACCGATAATTAAGAACTTACCCTACATGGAAAAGTAAAATGTGATCTAAAAGTAGCTTTAATAAATCAAATTGCACTTTTATATATATGTTTTAGCTATATTATAACTAAAAGTAACTATAACAATATTTCATACAGGCATTCTTATCAATTTTATACCAAACAAATCAAGTCTTGTTAGGATTAACGTCGGTAAAGAATGGAGATTTTGCTGGTGATTCTCCATGATACTTCATTAATGAAGAACATTTGGTATTCACTCAATTGCAATTACCTACATAAATTACTATATAATCTAATACACAAACATTTAAAATTGTTATCGGTTTAATAAAAAACTGTAATAGGTTGGTGGGTATCGGTGCCATTTCAGTGCTAGTAACAGCCCTCAGTTCCACAAGAGTACATAGAATTCTAGAGATCCATAGAAAACGGTCATTTTATGGGAGACTGCACAAAATATTTTCTTGAGAAAATATTCACTATAGTCAACACTCGAACAATTGGGATGGTTCAATATACAGGACTTCATTATAGAGGAGTTGTTCTGGTAGAACTCATTTATAATGAACTAGAACTAGTTCATTATATAGAGATGCGTAGGAAAATCATGGCCATTTTATGGCTGACTAAACGAAACATGTTCAATTTGTTTATCATGCAGGGAACTATACTGGATTTCATTATACAGGAGTTGCACTGTATGCCATTAACAGTTCATCCATTTCTTTTATTATTATCCGTACGCATAGTTTGCATTTATTAAAAGAAAACAGGAAATAGAACAAAATGACTATAAGGGCATTATGCACATTGATAATAATGGCACTGCTTATGGTGCTGTTATTCTAATCCCTTTAAATGATATCACTATTAAATACAAACACTGTGACAATGAACATCTTCCTGTGTATATATTTGCCTTGAAAGCATCTTCAATGAAAGTGGGTGTATATATTCATATTTAGGGTAGGTTGCGAATTATCGGTCAGTTCCACATCTTCCGTCATATTAGAAAAAACTATATATTTTATTTACATTATTATTATTTAGTTTCTTCTTATGACCGAAGATGTGGAACAAATAGATTATTCGGAACTAACCCCATCACATACAGACTTGTAAAGTTTTCCCATATCCCAATTATTAGGGTGATTGTTTGCACTAGTTATTTTAGCACTCCAGTCAGTGCCCTTTCCTACTAATTAGGGCAAGTGCGCGAGGACAGAGTGTTCTGGTCACAGGTTAGTAGCGTAGTGGTAGGTGTGTAGGGAGGTCAGTTGATGTAATCACACCTGAAAAAGTCTTAAGAAATTGAACACACAAAACCCCCAGTATTAGCAATAAACAAACAGATGCCAGTGTAAATGCACGGCATTGCTTTTAAATGGGTGATAATTTAGTTAAATATTCGTCTGTAGCTTTAGTGTGTTAGCTATAAAAACTTATCAATTTATTGTAATTCGCTCCAATGGAGATAATGTAGCTTCAATTTATTATCTTGTTACCATTATTGCTTTGTATTAATTTGTTACTTATGTTTGAAAAGCATTTGCAAACAATTGTGTTCTTTTTGTAATTAATAAAATGTTCATATTTATAAAATATTCGAAATAATTTCTTGTTATTTTGTAAATATTTGATATGATGAAAAATCAACGAAGTTATTGAGCTAAATTAAATGCAATTTTAACATAATAGTATATAATTTTAAGTTGAAGAAATTGCTCATGTTAAATTACTTTTTTACTTTGATTAATATTTAAACTATAATATGTTATTTCGTGAAAATTACTGAAATTAATTGATGGACTTGTATTAAATAATTCTTTTAATTTCTCAGATCTCAAACCGTAATTTTTACTAACTATGAGAGATATTTTATTCATAATTTCTCAACAATTGTATTACTGTTAAGTTTTTAACTGTAGGTTTCAATTCTCCTTGCAGGTTTTTTTTATACAACACATCTATATAAATTTTAAAATCGTTAGCTTTAGTATTAACTATTCTTCCTAGTTATCTTGTCAAAAAAAATTTATAAGACGAACAGTCTGATAATTCTCTTACGACTGAATTTTGTTATAACATCAGCTGGTGTCGCTGTGAGGTAAAATGATGCAATACAGTCGCACCCTCGTGTCCCGGGTGTACAGGGGCAGGGACTGGTCAGTAGGTAGACATCTTTCCCCCGAGGGAGGTAGGAGACACAGCTTTCCCCCGGGTAGAAGGAGGAAGAGGAGGCGTAGCAAGAGGCGTCAGTTGAGCCACAGTGTCTCACCGTATCCCCGATATATTGGTGCGTCTCAATGTGATGAATGTAATGGAGAGGAATGTTCTATTTTCACGCATCTAAGTTGAATTTAATTTAAGAATTTGTTACATGAAAGTTTCCTTCAGAAACTCCTTGACTATTTTATCCAATCAAGAAAATATCTATAAAAATATAACCATTTTCTTGATAATGACCATCAGATTTCGGAAAATGATTTAAAATAAATTCCAGGCATTTTTATTTAATTAAACTCACACGGGGCTTCTACTGAAATAATTATTTTAAAATGATTTCTTTTGTATATAGATTGCAAGAAAACTCGTCAATTTTTATTGCTAAGTACAACAGTAGATAGTTATTTTGTAGAATCACTGACTACCTTTTCCATGTATTTAGCTACAGTTCAGAGAAAATTATTGTATAAAAAAATAGTTTTCCTTTATTTTAGCTCTATTTATTTATTACATATACAGCTGTATTTATTATTTACGTAACTCGAATACAAAATTGTTCTTCCTGATTTTAGTTCACTATTTATACTATTTAAAGTATAACAGTTTGTTGATTACCCACATACTACTATATTATACTAGCATATACTTATACTTGTGAGAACAGTGTCATAACTTCAAATAAGCTATTTTTCAGGAGAGGCATTTTAGTACTTGTAATGTATGTACATTTAATGGTATATCGTTAGGACAGACTCTTTAGCGGTATATTTTTGAGTTACAATGATGATTTTTTTTAGCAAAACAATCAGCATTTTATGATTTATATGTCTATATGGATAACTCTAAAATACATATTTTTGTGTTTATGACGTTGTTGCAAACAAGCGACTTATAGGCAATGCCTTTATGATTAGGTCTCCTTTAATATATCTCATTAATTCCGGTTCAAGTAAGAATGCTTCCTTGGAAAATAATTTTTTGTGAAGGTTTATTATAGTGTATTACAAACTAAGAATTAGGATAACCTAATAGATAATTTTTTTTAACTCCTCTAACTTGCAGTAAATGTAATTCGTGTTCGAAACCTTTGTATCGACATAGATGACGGATACGACTGGTGCATGAATGAACTGTTTTTAATTTTAAAATTAGAAGGCAGGGGAAGTTGAGTAGCAAGGCAAGTTGATTGTTAAAAAAGGATTATTCTTGTGTTTATGTGACGTCACGTGAATTAGTCCTAATAGAACATAAGTAGCATACTATATATTCATATCTAACATAGGGTAATTATGAATTATCGGTCAGTTCCACGTCTTCGGTCATTTAAGAACAACGATATAGTAATTATTATTTACACCTATAAAAATTAAAAAATAATTACTATATCGTTGTTCTTGAATGACCGAAGTTGTAGAACTGACCGATAATTCGTAACTTACCTACTCGAATTAATAAAATCTGTCTGTAGTTACCAAGAGAAAAAGATAATGTTATTATTATAATAATTGCCTTAGGTCATTCCCCATTTAAAGTCGGATAAGCGTCACTAATTCTCTGATGTAATTCAGACAGGTGGGGAATGTTCTCGTGACACTCCTCCAGTACTCCTACCATGTAATAACTAGCCTATATATCATAGCACTGTGCAGATCTAACATTGCTTCTCTGACCTACTTCAAGAGCACTCACAATAACATGTAGTTACGTGAGTTCCAGGCGTTACTGTCTCTACAATTACCTCATAATTAGTTGTTCATGCTACCCCCTCTCTTATCTTTCTTATTTGCTTAAAAACTCAATAAGAGAGTCGTGTCAAGAGAGTCAAGAGTCTCAGCATCGATCAAACCATGACTCTAAGAGCCACTCAGGCATGTGACTGGTAATTTGAACACTCCTATTCATCTTTGTGATATCAGGGCATTATGTATTTCAATTTGAGTTATCGCTCTTAATTAATACCACGATATAGTCGAAACAGACTTTAAACTCATAATAAATTAATTAGTTGTATTGTTTAAACTTATATTGATAATGCTTTATTGAATTTGGATAATGTATTATATTTTTTCATTTTTATCACTATCATTTTTAATGCTACTTGAGGTTTTAGACTATAACGCTAGGGTTATCTTTGATGATTTTTTTGGCTATCACCTCTTTATTTTCCTCTTCCATCCGTAAGTGCAGTTACCGGTTCTTGTGTCCCTTTTCGTCACATTCCTTGGTAAGTGACTGCATTCACGTAGTAGCTTTTCTGTAACCATGAGCATTGCCACTGACGGTGATTGGTGAGTGTTCATCGAGCCACTTTTCATTTTGACTGCTTCTTCCAGTCCCTATAATTTAATTTCCTTTTGAGTTCATAGATATGCCTTTCCGCAGCAGACGTTAAAACCACATTAAATTAATTAGTGCTACTGATGGTACTCTAATCAAATTATTTATCCCATTGGTTAGATTCTCTAGTGATTAATTTACTACTCAGTTCTATCCATTCCTATTTCTTATACAGAAGTAATTTTATGTGATATAATCATTCAAATACATGCAGATTTTTCTACATCACTTTCATTGAAAATATATGTTCTCCTTTAATTCGTTTAGTTTTTATTGACTGTAAATTGCAGTCTAGAGCCTCTTAACTGTAATGCAACTGCGTAAAAGGATTCTAACGACTGCTTTGTAACGAATGAAGTGCATCATTCCATGCAGTGTACTATGAAGTAACTCTGTACTTATGTGTGTCATATCACAATGCTATACAAAAATGAAAATAACTTGGTAGTTAGAGAGAAACCAGATATGTTGCTTCAAACAATGGAAAAGATCATTGGAATGAAATAATGGCCATAAATGTATATGATAGTTACACCATGATAGTTTACTCGTTTTCTATGGTGAGTAACGGAGAAAAAATTTCATGGATAACTGTGATAGAAGATAGATTCCGACCTGATATAATTTTTTTTCTCTTCCTTTTGAATATTTTTGTAAAAGGTCAATAATTCTGAATATTGAAATTTGAAAGTGCATTTTTTATTAGCTATATGTGATATATTCCAATAAAGTAGTCTTCTCCTGCTGAATCTATACAGTATCGACCTGACGACCTCTGTGTGTTAAAACTTAGAAATAATCAATATCGACCAACCTCCAAATTATATCATAATTTTTACCAAAATTTAAAATGAGTCTATTCTAAAATATCTATGTGAATATTACCTAACAATGTTTTTTTTGTTTCAGAAGAGGGTCACGACAGTGGTGTTGACGAGACTACTCAGTCACAGGTAAGGTCCCTCTCCTTCCACTCACAGGTCACTGTATTTGCTTATACCTACCAAATGCTTTGTAGTAACGAACACCAAACAAACTACATTCCAAAATCAAAATTACTGCCTATTTATTTTCTAGGGTGATATCCGTAAGCACGCTTATATGTTGCCAATAGAATTTTGCTTATTTTATTTTCGAGCTCTCAATTGCTGAATTTATCTCTAATTATTTATGAACAACAGTTTATAATGCTGCTACTGCAAAATACTGTGACGATATATGCATGATATTTCATTTGGTTTTACTAACGCTTTTGTCTTTCAACTATGTGCTCAGTGTTCTGTCTTTTTGATGCGATCCATTCAGTTGCCTATTAACAACATTACATTTTCTAATATTCACATCAACAAGATGAGCATGAAGACCCATACACAAGCTAGACTTGCTCATACATCTCAAACTCTTAGTTTGTAAGCTTTACTAACACTTCGTTACAATTTGCTATACTTACTACAGACCCGCCGTGCAGCCCCCTCATTCGGTAAAAATATTACCTCCCTGCAATCGGAAGAGACTAAGACTCATTCGGTATCCCCAAAAATTCCCAAGCGAGAAGTGTCCGTGGAGCCATCGAGTGATTCTGACGATGAAACATCAAGTAGCTCTAGTAAATCTGGCTCGGAGATTTCTTTGGTCGATAGTGTGTCTGAGAGCAAGTCTGCCTCGGGAGAAAATGGTAAAAAGTCTTCCAAGAAAGATAAGAAGGGGAAGAAGTCTAAGAAATCTTTCTTCTCGAACTTATTCTCCAAATCTCCCAAGAGTAGCCCTAAGAGACTCCATGGCTCCCATGGCAGCAAGCTTGATGTTCCCACTGACGTGGAGGCGGAGGAATTCGATATTGGCAAACCTCCTCACAAATCCCCCAAAATTGGGAAGAAATCAAAAGCAGCCAACACAATGGAGGCTTTGGAGCATTTCGCTAAGAAACATGTTCGTCGGAACAAGAGTCCCGTGAAAGATCTTGACAGCGATGATACGGAAAAGTGCGGAACATTGACTCGAATTGCCAAGAAACATGCCTCGAAACCGACTGCTGAAGGTGAAACTGAAAAGAGTGAAACTTCTACTGTGGGTAGCAAGAAAGATGATTTTGGATATATTTCATCTTCGCCTGCTGATATGAGTGCCAGCTCTTCAAGGAGCGTGGATCCAGCAGATAAAAATGCCAAAGAGAGTCTTAGTGATGTCGAAAAGTTTGCTACACCACTGAATCTTGGTGAAAAAGTGACCGAGTCACTTCTGACAACGAAGGCTGTACCCTATGTTGACGAATCAGTCAAAGAAGATATTCCTCACCCAGAAACCGCACCACGGTCAGTGTTTTCTATCTTAGCTGATGATAAAGTTAGCATCAAAAAATCTGAAAATGTGACTAAAGTTGAAAATCGTCCAGCTTCTGATACCCAAAATCTGTCTACCCCTTCTATCATTCGCAAGAATACAACTCCCAAAGATCAGCCAATGCAAATCAATTCAAGTATGGCGAAAAAGAGTGAAAATGGTAGAAAGAACACTCACGTTGAGTTCAGTACCAATATCAGTGTGGATGAAGATTCCTACACCGAATCTTATCCGAGCAGAAGCGATGGCGATGATCACAAGTCGCGATCGAAGTCTAAAGCCAGTGATGAGAAAGCTGTAAATGGAGCTCGTAGCTCAAGTAAATCTAAAGTCAGAATCACATCTGATCTCCCTAAATCAATGAGCACCTCGGAACCCTCGGTTGATAAGTTGAAACGATCCACTTCCCCCTACCAACGTCCGAAGTCATGTTCAGATAACAGGGTTTGTAAAATGATGAGTCGCTTCGAGTTCGTTTGCATTGGTTCCTTGCATCTAAATTTAGTTACCAAACTATCATTTATTTTGACAAGCTTGACCTCACTTCCCTTTAAATAGTTAGTGATTAGAATAATTAGTGCAGAATAATAATTAGTAGTGAGTTGAGATGCACTCCTTAGTTTGCATCGTGCTTCATATCATTAAAGTAGTTGCACTTTATCTGCCTTATGTATGATAATAATGTTAGTAATTTGGTTAACATTAAACTATAAGGTTTAATATATTTCATGGAATCTGCTTAAAATAGTAGTTATTTCTGGTCAAATAATATTAGGACGTTCTTGTTGTTCTTAAAATATTTTTTGTATTTGAAATAACCTAATTCTCAGTTAAAATTATTCACTGTGCGCCTTGAAAATATATTTATTAATTTTTTTAAAAATCACAATTTAATAGACTAATAGGTTAATAGTCCTGGAAACATTGCAACCCATTATCTTTCATTTCTCTGTTATAAAGTAGTTATATTTCTTAAATATTCACATAAACTGAGTTTTAAATTGTTGCTAAACACCCGATACATACTTGAACATTCGAATTACAATAGAAGTTCATTTGCGAAATCGAACTGCTTTTCTACATTAATGATACATATCAAATTGAAAAAAAGTAACACAACAGGAATTTAGTGTACTCTAAATAGATATCATGAAACAGTTCTATGCAGAATTATAATCGACTTAACAATTAAATCGATCGGTTCGTCTGTGATAGCTGGTCAGATTGAACGTTCTGCTAACAGTAAATTTCTCCCTATCCATTGAGTTAATTTCTCATCGTCTCCAGTTCGAGATAACTAAAGTAGAGTACGAGTGTACAACTTCATCAGCTGACGTGACTCTTCAGTTGGAGGTGAAAGAAGAGGTAAAGACTTCGGTAATAGTACTGATAGTAGGTAGTTGTTCGTCTTCGCCTTCTCACGAGCTTTTAGGAGTACTTGAAAAAGCTTCTTAAAAGTAGTTGATCATCTTCGCCTTCTCACGAGCTTTTAGGAGTTCAATAGAAAAATACAGTGATACTATAAACAGCTTTGCTATTTTATTCACATTTTAGTACCGTTATTCTTTTGCAGTCATCCCTTGATAAAATTTATAGTAAAGGATGCGGTTCCAAAAAATTTCATTTTCTATGAGCTTCCGTTTTCTATAAGTTCGTAGACGATAACTGTGTTAAATAATGAAATGGCTATTAATTATTAATTTATTTGATTAGATATATAATTACTGTTCTTGCTTACTATTAAGTTTACTTGCTTACTTTTGGGTAAAAGTTAGTCGAATATGATTTTAAATATAGGCTTTCTTGGAGCTTCTTCAACGCGTTTCAATTTGTTTACCTATTAAAATAGCTCACTGTACTTGCTTCCCATGTACACATGGAAGTACTAGTCATGTACATTGTACATAGTGAAATATATGCTCGTATAACTTTAAAAGAATAGAGTAAAAACTTGGGTTAATAATAAATTTTAAAAAAGTTCTATAGAACTTTGTGTCGTTCATCAATCATTTTAGCTGATAACTGCTTGATATGAACAGTGAAATGATTACAATGCAAAACTTTCTTTCCTATTCCAATACTCTTAAATTCCCTTTTCCTTTTCCAAAGTTTTTCCAGTTTTCCTTTAACCGCACAAAGAATTCCTCTTGTCTGCCATCTTCTTTGGATAATTATTTATGTTGATTAAATAGAAAATGTTGCAGTAAAGTGTTAAACTAATAAGTAGACTATTTACTTGCCGTTTGTAGTTAAATGTAAGTTCTATTCAAACCTTTAAATTTTAGTTTTCATTTCATCTGAAGGGAAATTTTGTTATTTATTTCAAATAAACATGTTTAAATAACACTAGTTTAATAGTGTAGACAACATTAAATATTAATAAATATAATATATGCCATTTTAATGTAGTCCCTCTTCAATTAGTGAAGCTAGTTAAAGAAAACGGATTTTTTGGGGGTGACTGAACAATATCTAGATTTTGAAAACACTAAATTTGTTACTTTTTTTTCTCAAAAAACTTCTTCGGTTTTGGGAATTATTTATATATGGGAGAATAAAAATATGTGTAGCTATTAGATATTCTCTCCGTAATGAATTATCTATAATATACTTTAACTCATTACTGTTCTATATTTGGAATAAGTGATAAATATTTGCTATCAAACTGCACTATGGTAAATTCTTAATTATCGGTCAGTTCAACATTTTCGGACACATAAGAAAAAAACATATAGTGATAATTATTATTATTATTTAACTATATGTTTTTTCTTATGTGTCCGAAAATAAGGAACTGACTGATAATTAAGAATTTACCTATATGTGGTAATTATTTAAGAAAATATAAGGCTCTTCATTCTACCAATACTTATAATATTAGGAAATTAAATTCCATTCACTAAAATGATAGATAGGGTAGAGCATCAATAACCAGATGTGAATTGAATATATATGAAAATTCGTAAAGCTTGTTATTAAATTTGTCCTTTATATATTCTTTCAATATTTTCTCCACAACAACACATCTGGTAATTGTTGTAGCTTTAGCCTATTTTATTTTCTCATGAAGTTACATTATATATCTGAGCAGTTAAAAATGAGTTATAGACTAGTATATATACACATTCATTAAATTACATGTAATATTCATTAAAGTAATTATAATGATGATCTGTATAGTATCCACTCATCACAATAAAATATATTATTGCTATATATTTTAGACAAGAATTGCCCCATTGATAGCATGCAGTGGTTATGCCTTTCCCAGATTTGTTTTATTTGGCAAATGCAGTTGAGATTGCAATCATATTTTATTGCCTGGAAATAGTTAGGAATAAATTGGAGATGGAATTATTAAACCGAAATCATAAAAATTTACTACAAGCTTCTTATTAAAGTGCAGTTTTAAATCATTTATTATAAACTTTGTATTAAACTCTAGTCTTAAATAATTTTCTGCTATCTTTATATTAAACTATAGTTTTAAATAATTTAACATAACCTTTATATTAAACAAACTACAGTCTTAAATCATTTCAATACCCAATCTAATCAATAGTTGATTACTTATTAAATTAATGATGAATATTCACACTACAGGTTACCCTCAAAACCGCGCATCTCGAAACTCTGCTTATTTTGAAACTCAATACTCGTTCAAACTACCTCCCAACAAGCGCTACAATTTTCTTTATTCAAAATAGAAATTATTTCACGGGAGCTCACTCTACCTCAAACTAATAAAATTAACGACATTACACTAACTTTTGACAACTAAGCATCGTTGTGCTGACAACACTTTTTTTTACGTAACTGAACAGTTACTCTTCGAATATCACAATTCTTCACCTTAACTCAAAACTCGCGCTTTTGTCAAATAGGTTGATGCACGTGGTATGGGGTTAACCTGTACATGGTAATAGTCTAATAGACTACATAACAATAAATATTTTACTAATTAACGCTCTTTGAAGTTGTTGTCAAAAATAAACTCTTATATATACATCATACAAATGTTTCAGCAAAATTTTTGTGAGACTTTTAAACTTCTAATTATTATTATTCAAAGTTGCTAACTTTACCATAGTTTCCCATATGTACTCTCCTCCCTTTCGTTTTCTATGGTATAACATCTCATTTTCGAGGTGTAACTCGTTTATTTTATCCCAAGAATTGTAGGTTTAATGATAAAAAGGTCTTCAAATAAACTGTCCTGAATATATTCCCTTTATTTTTTCTCATCTTCCTATTAAGTAGCTAACAAGTTGTAGCCTGATTCATGTAATTACAACATACTGGTTAAATGCCGTAATTAATATACTGTTTAAATGCCGTAATTAATATACTGTTTAAATGCCGTAATTAATATACTGTTTAAATGCCGTAATTAATATACCGGTTAAATGTTAAATCCATAGTTACTAACTAATTAGTCACTTCTGATAGTGTATTTAACTCCTAGCTATTTAGCGTTTATTGTTGTGTATTAAAATGAATAGAGACCACTTTTCTATACTACTTATGATTATTTTCTATCAAAGTTGGTTAAAAAGGAATGATGGATATGTACACATGATAATATAATAGTGATAATAATCTGAACATTTAATTTTGCTGTATTTAACATTAACTCTCTCCCTTACTAGCCATGGATGTTACAACATATAAACAATTAGTCAATACTATTCCTATGTACCATATCCCCATCACTATCATTGCACTGTGTATGCGAAATGAATAGTTCTATTTGCATATATTCATAAAGTAGTTAATTTATTCCCTCCCTAAAGTAAATAATCAAAGCATGTCCCATTGACCCCCTCTTATATCTTTTACTAACTACTTCTCCTCTGTACAGAATGGAGAATGTGCTTCCCCCGACAAAGGGGGGCGTGTCACCCCCAAGAGAAGACAGCCCCGATCAGTTGATCCCTCTCCCATGAACAAAGGCTTTACCACTCGAGGTGCCACGTCTGTAGAGAGAAAGAGTAAGTCACTGTCTAAGTCATTGCTTTTCAACATTTTAGGCACAAACCTTCTTTCTGATCCCGTTAACGATCTTTCTAAGACCTGTAGAATCGCCAGAAAATATATTTCACTCACGAACACTGTTCCACTTAATAATAAACGCTAACAAATTGTTAAAAAATGCTTATTAAAGAAGTTCTTTAAATGTGTCTGGTAAGAATTCAGAAATTAACTGTTTTTGTGCTGTTTTGATGATTTTGTTAGTTTTTTTTCTTCCATAAATCCTTTGATGGTATTTCATTGGTTGTTCCCTCACCACAGAACTTCCCATGAACAAAATAGAGGTCGGTAAGACCGCCAGTCCCAACCTCAAGCAAGTGAAGTCCAAGATCGGGTCTCTTCAGAACACAACCCACAGGCCTGGTGGCGGAAATTTCAGAGTTGAGAGCAAGAAAATAGATTTCTCTAAAACTTCCAGTCGAATCGCTGCCAAAAATGACGAATACAAACCAGGGGGTGGTGAGAAGAAGGTAAAAAAGCTATTTCCTTGTTTTAGTCGCCTATTCTAAATTCATAAAGAGAGTTATTTTTATTGTTAGTAAAGTTAACTCTTTCCATAATAAAGTAAATCTAACTATTTAATTTATATTTTAAATTTTTTAGTTCATTTAAATAGTTTTGCGTTTCATCGTGAATGAGGAACAATCTGATCCAAATTATACAAAAAAAATTTACACATTGAAATAATTTCCACAATAATTTATCAAATTTTGAAAAAGTTTAGAATTTTAGTGCCTAGTTGCACATCTCATTTGATTTTTTGTTGCAGATTGAATCAAAGAAACTGCAGTGGAATGCACAGAGCAAGATAGGCTCTCTGGAAAACAAATCTCACAAAGCGGGAGGTGGCGACAAGAAAATAGAGAGCAAGAAACTGGAGTTTGGCAAGAATGTTCAGAGTAAGGTTGGCTCTAAGGACAACATCAAACACAAGGCTGGGGGTGGCGAAGTACAGGTGAGTCTCCTGAAGGACTTACGCATGAGAACAATTGGCTTTATTTGTAATCCAGGAGCTTTTTATTATAAAGTGAGGAATAATAATCCTCTGAAAGAAAATGACCGTATAATTTTTGTCCCGTAATATTCATGACCTGTAACCAACCTCTGATTGTTTTGTCATTTCTTGATTTTGTTTGTTGATCTTCCTAATCGAATTCTCCTTCTGAAGAAAAAGGTAAATATAAGTTGCAGGTAGATGCACCCTAGTACTTCTTTATTGACTGTCAGAGCTGGGTGCATGCCTCTTACTTGTTATAGCTACTCAGATATCATCCAGATCTTATCAGAGGTCCCTCTTGATGACAACACTCTCTAACATTCACCACTACTTGGCTTTCGTTGTTTGTGGTCTGAAAACTTTTTACCCATTCTCAGCTTCAAACGATTTGAAAGAAGAAAAATTTCGCTCTTGATTTCCTAATCATGAAAACATTAGGTATTTTGATCACACTTAATGATTATATATCGGAGAATTGATACGAAATTATAACCATTTCTTTCCTAATATCCTGAATTTGACTGTTTAGTTTAGTCTAAAGTTGCGAGAATAATCACAAGCTCCTTCAAGGATTAACCACCATTTCTCTCAGCTCTGATTAATTGTTTCTAATCGTTAAGAAAAGTTAAGACGTTACCCAATTAGTTAGTCACAAACCAGTTGCTAGTTATTGTATGTATTTCACTGTGAAATGAAGAACTCTTTTGAACACTGGAGGTACATTTTCTTCAGACTCGTAGACTAGGTTTTTATTCCTCGGTAAATAGCTCCTAGCATCACGTAACTGTTGTATAGTAAATATTATATGTATTTTGATTATTTTAATTATCATATACAATTCAACGGAATGAATATTCACTTATTTCACAGCATTCACTCTTTCATTCTCACACTTTTACATTACAATCACATTCTCATTCACTCTTATTTATCATTCAGTCTCCTCTCTCATTCACTCTCCTCTCTCATTCACTCTCCTCTCTCATTCACTCTCCTCTCTCATTCACTCTCCTCTCTCATTCACTCTCCTCTCTTATTCACTCTCCTCTCTTATTCACTCTCCTCTCTTATTCTCTATCCTCTCTTATTCACTCTCCTCTCTTATTCTCTATCCTCTCTTATTCACTCTCCTCTCTTATTCTCTATCCTCTCTCATTCACTCTTCTCTCTCATTCACTCTTCTCTCTCATTCACTCTTCTCTTTCATTCACTCTTCTCTCTCATTCACTCTCCTCTCTCATTCACTCTCCTCTCTCATTCACTCTCCTCTCTCATTCACTCTCCTCTCTAATTCACTCTCCTCTCTAATTCACTCTCCTCTCTCATTCACTCTCCTCTCTCATTCACTCTCCTCTCTCATTCACTCTCCTCTCTCATTCACTCTCCTCTCTAATTCACTCTCCTCTCTAATTCACTCTCCTCTCTCATTCACTCTCCTTCTCACCGTTGCTTTTTGTCACGTGCTTTTTAACGCTTGCAGATTCAAAGCCAAAAGCTGAACTTCAAGACATCCGCTGCTAGTAAAGTTGGCTCTTTTCAAAATGTAACTCATAAAGCTGGAGGAGGTGAAAAGAAAATATTCGATGATAAAGAATACCTCCGACAGAAATCTAACGAATCCAGATCTAAAACACCCTCTAGTGTGCAAGGGTCAGAAGAAGGAGAATCCCGACCTGAGGTAAGGATAGAATCTGATGTTAAAAGGAAAGGAATTAGATGTGAACTACTGCTGTTCTGTTGCTAGTGTGACTGTTTCACTCTATGGTTTGTTATTGGATGACTAGTTAGAAAATTCAAGGAATACTAACTACAAGGTAGACTATTGCGCAGGTTCATATCAAGATGACTTATAGTTGTATTCTGTAATACGCACATACGAACGCACTCATGTGACCCTGCAATATTAGATTACATAGCTACACTATACAGCATGTTAAATGGTTATTGTATATGAGGATATTGCCATGAAAAAAGTACTTAACCCGCTGTATATAGTATATAGAATGTGTAATCCAATATTGCCAAGATAATAATTACTTTTAAGTAAAAATATCTTGAATGTTGCAGGGTCACTTAAGTACGTTTGTATGAACGTAATTGTTCATGAGCAGAAGAGTCTAAAACTTGTATCAAGGCGTAGCATACCTTTTGAGTTAATATACCTTGATAAAATTAGTAGCGTGTACCTAGTAGGTAGTTATCTCTAGAGGCACGAGATCGAACTCTTCTTAGAATGAGGGTAAGAGTTAGCTCATGTTGCCTCATTTTAATATGATCTTTGTATTTTATTTCTACTCTAGACTTCACTTAAGAAATATTGAAATGTTTCTTACACTTCATTTAGCACTTTAGATTGCATTGCACTCTAATTTGGTGCACGCGTATTGTGTAGCTGATATTTACTGTGTGCTGATGGAACTGTTTTAAAATTACTAGCTGTCATTTTACTAATAGATTTAGGAGGAGAAATATTAGTCTTCTTAGACCACATTTAATCTTTCTATTATTTTTAATTCTTGAAGTCAAATTGTAGTCAACATCTTTTCCTTCGGTATAATTATCATCAATCATTTTATGTTCCGTGGCTGAATGGTGACTCTTCTAGTATAACTTTTTTACAGAAACATCGCAGGAATTTCATAATCGTTTCCAGCACATCTTAGTGTATTTCTTTATCTAGTTTCTCATCGTTTTAGCTTAGCATTCACGAGGTTAACCTCTAAAATTATTTGTGTTTGAAATTGTTCTTTGGATTTCAGAGTGCTGATGAAATTAATCCAGAATATGAGGTAATATATTCAGTTGAACCCATTCAATAACTTGGCTGTCTCTCTAAAATTGCTATAAAATGTATAGTACACTGAAGTCAATATGAAACAACTGTAATAGTTGTATTCACATTTATTTGTAACAAGAGTAAAGTTTTCAAACTCGCATCAATGCAAATTAATATTGCCTCTGATCAAAATGTTTTTGGTTAACTATTCTCCATTTTTTTAGTAGTATAGTTATTTTGAATGTCACTGACATGTGATATTTGTAGTTAGTTTCAATATGTTAGAAATAGCAAGTTAGATACCTTGATTAGAACCTACTTTTTCTTTTGTTTAAATTTATTAGCTAGTCGAGTTATTTTGACCTGTTCTTATGTTTTTCCTATCCCAAACTTATAGTTCAAAATATTAATACGGAGTCTAGATTAATTATTGTCCTTGGAAAATACATTGAATATTAATTTCATAGTTTAGTAATTATTACTGCACGGAGAATTTTTGATATTGAATGGATAATTACGGTTGACGCACTGTGTACGTGTGCGTTTTTAATAGTGTTTACATGTTTAACCTATTGTACGTGTTTTTCAGAGCGGTCAAGCATCGACATCACCCCATCCATAAAATGAAGTTGTCAAACTGTATTTCGTGTACGTGAGAAAGTGACACTAGAGCTCTGAAGTGGAGGGGTCTGGTCTGCTGCTGGGAATGACATCAAGAATCAATTGACTATTAGAGTTTTGATGGTATAAATTAGCACTATAGGTTGAATAGGGCGCAGACAGGAGAATGGTACCCTTCATTTCAGACCACTATGAGCAACTCTGATTATTGTTAGCATTGGTGATATTTATATGAAATAATGTCTTATGGAACTGATATGTGACTCATTTTACGTAACTCCTAGCGTACTTTTAAAGTATTTAGAAATTAACAATGGTGTCTAGAACCATTCACACATTAATTGAGTAGTATGTATGATTAGTAATAAGTCTTTTGGCCTAAAGCTATCTGTGTCATACCTTCACAAGGCTAATAAGTGTGTGTTATTTTCTCACAGTGGTTATGAGTTGTGAAGTATTTACGCACAATGGTGGAGTTATGGCAGTTATTACTGGTTTCAATAATTCTGTGTTTTGTTCGCTTTGATAATTTAAAGCTTCTGAAGATTCTTCTATTTTTGCTATATATCTCGTTTTACAATGGCTAACGATGGAATCATTTTGCGTGAGCTTTTCGACTCACTTCAGTTGGTGCTACTTTGAAATTCTCTACCAGACGTACAAGATGAAGTTACAAAAATGTATATTGTCGCACTTTTTGAACACCAAATTAAGTAAGAGCTGGAACACTGGTGAAATAAATTAAGAGTTGTTAGTTGTGATTCTCGTGTTCTTTTTTTATAAATCATTTGTGAGTTTGATGCTGCATATTGAGGAAATCAAGGGATCACTATATTTAAATGTAAGAACGAAGTATCTAGATATATATATAGCATGTACCTTCTGTATCTTTCATAGTCTCGGAAAATACAAATCGAAACAAAGTTATCTATTTATACGCAAGGAATTAATGAGAAAACAATTCTTTATAAACATAAGCATCAGATTATGAGACTACTTTGATGGTGAGAGTTTGCTGATCTTTAGTTAGCTTTGTATGATGTATTTGCTAGGTAGCTTTTAATGTTGTTGCTTGAAATATTGTTAACTTGCTTAGGGAATTAGAAAAGTAGAAGATCTATCGTTCATTATCATTTGTCGCAGTTTCTTTAGCTTCATATATCATTGCATGCCTAGTTACTTTAGATAAAAGTTTTTATTTTTAGAAACCAAAAAGTGCATACATTCCGTAGATAAGATGAGTTCTTTTGGAATTGTTAACCCCTTATTTTATCTCTGTTTAGATAAATAGGAAGTATAGTTCGGTAGGTTTAGTTGCCAGTGAGAAGTTGAAGCAGTAAAGCAGTAGTTTGCTGTTTTACTGCTCTGATTGCTAACTAGGTGCTTAGTTTTGCTAATGGTTTGCTTAGCTAGTAAGTTACTATTTGTATTGCATAACAATTTAGTCTAGGACTAATATGCTGTCTTTGCAGTGATTCTTTTGAAGATAAATAGGAACGGAAAAAATTATTTCGGATTATTCTTGACAGATTCTTAATACAATTTAGAATGTTTTTTTTAAAGTTTATGATTTATTTGTCACTAATAAACAAAGTAAATTTTGTTATAGTTAAGTTTATTTAACTGTTATTGTTTGAATTTTCTTTTTAAAATTATTGTTAATATATTTCAATTCAACAGTTGTTATTACTGTTAAAATTGTATAATTCAATACTTTAATTTGTTATATCCATAAGGAAAATTGTTTAAATTATCTCTTTAACCGTTCACAGATATAGGAATAGATTAATAGAGTATATATTATTTTTGAAATAGTTGCTGAATTTTCTACCTAGATGAGCTTTTTCATTTTTTGCATGCAAGTTTACTTACGTTAACGCTTGTTACGAAGATTGGTTGCGTCTGTCATCTCACTGTAAAGGGCCGTACACACGCACTGTAATGCGTTAAATACCATCAAACTAATATGGAGGTGCAAAATAGACTTCATGATTATTTATACCACCTTTCTACCCTGTGACTTTCTTCACCAAGTACTAAAAGTACTATAGCAAGGCTACTATAGCATCTCTAACAGGATGGTATTTGTAAGTCTTTTCTGTAACCTCATTCATTACGTGTTTATCATTTTAATCTAATGCTATGAGTCACATAAGTTAATAACTATGTTTATCATTATTACCTTTACTAACATTGCCATATTATCATGTATTATTTCTGGATTAACAGTCACGAGTAACTTTCGATATCACTGTCAGTTTCTTCAGTTTGTTATATTTCTACTCAGTATTTTCTCCATTGGAAATTCTAATAAATTACACAAAGTTTAAATCTATTTATTTATCCTCATATTCTTTACTTAATTTTCTGATGTATTTAATTGAAAAATAAATTTAGAAAGCCCCCAGGGTCTCTATCCTAAACTGTCTGTGGTGAATGGAAGAGAAGGAGGTGGGGTGACATTCCTTGCTCCCATAACTGTTGTAATTTGACTTATAGATTATCTTTTTCATTTCTACTATGTTGATCATTTTTAACGCTACTTGCAGTTTTTCTTAGATTTTGTGTTAGGTAGGCTCGTAGGCTTAAATAACTATCACCTCTTCATTTTCCTCTTCCATCCGTGAGTGCAGCCATCGGTGCTTGTGTCCCTTTTCTTCACATTCCTTGGTAAGTGACTCCATTCACGGAGTAGCTTTTCTGCGTCCATGAGCATTGTCACCTGGTAAGTGACTTAGTTCATGGAACCACTTTCCATTCTTAGTGCTTCTTCCAGTTCCTTGTATTTTAATTTCTTTTTGACGTCAGAGATATGGCCTTTGGTTCCGAAGCAGACGTTACACCCCTACTAAATAAATTAAATTTAGAATCTGGTATATAATATTCCATCAGTTATGTAATATCACGTTGTTAGATTGAAAGTCCCCACCAAGGAAATTTTTTATTGCTTTGATCAACGAGGCTAAGGTTTCTTATTATTTTTATGCAAAGTCCATGAAATTTGATAGCATATTTTAAATTTTATATGCTTTTTAAAGATTTTTATACTCAAAACTTCAATACCTAAATTTTACTTCCGACTTGCTAATTTTCAGTCAAAAGAAAAAAAAATTACACCATTGGTTTTGATTGTTAACTAGGTGTTAGGTTTAATAAATCCATTTAATATTCGTTTTAAGGTATACAATTGGATAAACTTATTATAGAAACGTATTATGTACATATACTTTAGGAAACAATTAAAACCTTAAACGAAGGCCAAAAACGCATTGTTTGTTTATAAAATTGAAATTTGAAATCAAAACAATGAGTGTACAATCTCTTTCTTCAGCGTTAGATTATTGTTTCGTACAACTGTTGCACACAACATTAAAGATCCTCTCCAGGCTTCGGGAAAAAATTGAGTTTATTTCATGGCTCTTTTTATCTATATCAATAGTCAAAATATCGACAATCGGTGGGGGACCTAAAGCACAAATTTACCAAAGTTTAAAAATGAAAATAAATTATTGTCAAACTGGCTTTTAATTAAAGGTCCTCTCCAGGCTCCGGGGAAAAATGAGTTTATTACATAATATTATAGAACTAAGGTCTACGATCATTATTCCGCAAACTGCATACAATTCGGTACAGTATATATTTTATTATTTGCTTTTAAAGGTCCTCTCCAGGCTCCGGGGAAAAAATGAGTTTATTACATAATATTTTAGAACTAAGGTCTACGAAAATTATCCCGCAAACCGCATACAATTCAGTTCAGTGTATATTTTATTATTTGCTTTTAAAGTTTTTTAATACTCTGTGAGCAACAATCGAGCGAATCTCCAACCTGACGCTGAGAAAAAAGATTGTACACTCTTTGTTTTTATTTCAAATTTAGATTTTTAAACAAACAATGCGTTTTTGGCCTTCTTTTAAGATATCAATTGTTTCTAAAAGTATATAAACGTTTCTACAATTAGTTTATCCAAATTTAAACATTTAAACGAATAATAAATAGATTTATTAAACCAAATACCTAGTTGACAATCAAAACAAATGGTGTACATTCTTCTTCTTCAGACTGAAAATTAGAAAGTCGGAAGTAAAGTAGGTTTTGTAGAGTTTGGATTATAAAAATATTTAAAAGCATATAAAATTTAAAATATGCTATCAAATTTTAAGGGGTTTGCAGTAAAATAATAAGAAACATTAGCCTCGTTGATTTAAGCAATAAAAAAATTTGCTTGGAGGGGACCTTTAAAGTTTTTTAATACTCTGTGAGCAACAATTGAGCGAATCACTAAACTGACGCTGAGAAAGAAGATTGTACACTCTTTGTTTTGATTGTAAATTTAGATTTTTAAACAAACCATGCGTTTTTGGCTTTCGTTTAAGATATCAATTGTTTCCTTAAGTATATGAACGTTTCTATTATAAGTTTATCCGATTTTATACCTTTACACGAATATTAAATGGATTAGTTAAACCTAATACCTAGTTGAAAATGAAAACAAATGGTGTACATTCTTCTTCTTCTGACTGAAAATTAGAAAGTCGGAAGTAAAATGGGTTTTGTACAGTTTTGATTACAAAAATCTTTGAAAGCATATAAAATTAAAAATATGCTATCAAATTTGATGGAGTTTGCATTAAAATGATGAGAAACATTAGCCTCGTTGATTTAAGCAATAAGAAATTTGCTTGGAGGGGACCTTCAAAAACTTTATGAGAAAAAAAATATATATTTACTGATCCGAACTGTAAGCGATTCTCAGAATAATATCATAGACTTTAGTTCTATGATATTATGTAATAAACTCATTTACGTGTGCTGCGAAACTCTTGTAGCCGTTGAAAAAGAGATCATTGATATAATTTTTTTACTATTAAATCTAAACTAGAATATTTAATTTGTATAGGCAACAACTATAAAATTTCCAGGCGGTGTATCACTATCCGCGTAATAGATTATTTTGCCCACTATGATTATTACGCGTGAAATTTAAAAGAGGCCATATTATCATATACTCAGTAATTCGAATATGCATTAGTGCGTGAAAGTTGTTGGCATACTTAGTTTGAATGTATAAAAAATTTCAGACCTGTCTGATGTTATCTTCATCTGGCGTCAGTGACCAGAGCTTCGAAAAATTCTGAAAAACTGGTTGGCATTAAAAAAAATTCAAAAAAAAAAAATAGTTTATAAATTTTGCATGAGTAATAAAGTTCATTAGAAAGGTATATTATTATTAGCTTTCAAATTTGAAATCATTGTTACATCATCTTCATCTGCCACTAGAGCTCCATGTTAATGTTATTGTTATCCAGTTTGTTACTGTTTGAGTGTTTGTAGGTAGGGTGTTTGTGCCAGTAATCGGTCACTTAAGGATAAATTACAAACAAATACCAATAACAAGCCAGAGTGGAATAATAACTCATTTCAGATTGACTAGTAACTCTGTTAGGAATTTAGAATGAACAAAAATTACTCATTTTAACCCTAAAAAATGCAGAAATCAGTAAATTATTTTATATATTTCAACTCCGCAGTGAAAACTAATGTAAAATAAGTCATTTAAGCTTCACAATTGGGCTTGTTGTGATGATAAGCATCACTGATGGGAATACATGAAGTTAGGAGTAACTCTGTTAGAATATATGTTTTCCAGTCTGGATAACAAGTCACATGTAAACGCTACCAACACGATGCAACTATCATTAGAAAGCTGGATTTTTATTTTTCCAATCGCTTAACACATAAACACATTCATGTTATTACTTATGCAATTAAAAGTAAAAATGTCCCATTAGTCTAAAATGCTAGTGATCGTCATAGCAATATCTATGTTCGGTCACTTCCAATTCTATTATCGTCAGGTGGCCAATCATAAGGAACTAATGTTCGTCATACTTGTTGATTAGTGACTGATTAACATAATATTATATAGTATAATTATTCTCCCGCTTCTAATTACTAGTAATAGATTTAGTCATACCTAATATCTATACAATCAATGTGTATTTTTTTTATTAATGTAATTCCTACTGAACTAAGTAATAGTAAGTATTATGTTTATATTATTATTACCTACCCAACTGAGTACCCATACACACAATCAAAGACTTCGTCAATGGTTAAAAATAAGTTATATTTTAGTGTTGTCATTTCATTCGAAAATTTGAACATGTTATATATTGTTGTTTGCCATACACCAGAATTGAAAACTAAGTTATTTTATATAAATGTGATTATTTATTTACAAAAGCTGAAGCTCCTACAACTGCTACCTTCTACATGCAAGCCAGTCTGAAAAGAAGGTCACTTCAGACCCAGGATTTTTGACAGAAATTGGAGTTAGGGCGCAGCAAATAACATGGGAACATAGGAATTAAATAGGACTTGGGCGCAGGATTAATCCACAAATCCTGTCATACTTTTCAGACTGGCATGCAAGAGGAAATAATTACCCGCTTTAAGAATCAACGGTTTCTTTAAATTATAAGGTTTATCATATATTTGATTCGTCTGCCAAGTATACATAGATTATATTCAGATATTTTAAAATGGACAATCAATGCTTAATTTATTCATTTCTCAGAAGACTCAGATTGGTATTCAGTAATATCAATTAATTTAGTTTTAGCCTCTATACGTTTTCTTTGATTAGAATAGTTCTGAAAAAAGGGGTAACTATTTTAAATAAAAGCAAGCCGTAATTGTCCTGCGCATTTCATGTCTATTTAGTTGCAGATATCTTAGCCTTATTATAATGCTAACTATAAGTCTATAAACACATTTTATTTACTGATAAAAATTATTTTGAAATTGCTTTACCTCAATTGGATTTTCATTGAAATAGTTCCAAAGCTAGGTTCCTAAGTAATTTTCGGCCCCTAAATAACTAAATAACTGTTGCTTTGTTTAAGTTTAAACGATAAATGTCGTTATATATGCCGTCTACATTCCCTCTGGTTTGCCCTCTTCCACTATTGTGATGTAGATTCAACCATTCTTTGTCGCTATCAATGACGTCACAACCTGGAGTGGAAGTCCTGTTTTCTGTTGATTCTAAATCCTTCAGATTGAATGTTACGTATTTTGGTCATTGACAAACGCCATATATAATTCACACGTAACACTATATAAGTGGGTATGATTATGTAAAATATCTATATATTTGACGTTTAAGTAATCATATCTTGTTAATATATGTAATAACTTATTTTATTCGGAGAATATACAAGCTTAACTATCTCAAAATTTATTCATTAATGTTATCGGTCAATGTAACGATCTAAATTAATGAGTTAAAATACCAGCTGGTTATCGGACGCATGACGGGAAGTTTTTCCAGTAATCGTCAGGGTGGACGGATGGATTCTATGTTTAATCGGCCAGTCTGTCCGAACATTAAAATTAGATGTTCTGATAATCTAGTGATTGGACTACCATTTTAAATAAAAAGAAAGTGTTTGTTTGCTTAAATTTTAAAATGCTCTGATAGATCGTAAACTGTACCTCTAGAAAAACATACACCTGGTACATTAAAAGCTACTGAAACACACTCAGGAGTTTCAAAGAGGAACCGTTCTCTTACAAAAAATACAACGAACTGACCGATAACTTGACTTTCCGACAATGATTGGAAGCTACCTGTTAATTTGTGTGGTTAAATGATTAGAAAGAATTACTAATCACTTATAGTGGTTAATTCTTTAATAATTTAGTACGTATGCCTCTATTCCTTAATATATTATATAGAAAATTATACTCAATGTGTCTGCTATTCCGATTACTAGAGGTATGCCGATTACTGGCACAAACACCCTATAATCACTATAATGTATTTGGTATTCCACTGAAAAAATCCACCATAAATTTCCAGTAATTTGGCTGATCCACCAACATTTTCCCAATTTATCCACCGAAAATTAATGGTAACATAGGAATATATAGCTATAAATCCACCGACTTTGCCAGAATATTATTTTCAAAGGAAAAAAATTACACCGACATGTCGGTGGAATTTACGAAATACAGACTGGGAGCCTGAGAGAGGCATACTTTCTTTCATAGTTATTCATTTTTTTTTTCGATAATTAGTCAGAGAGTATCAAATTAAAATGACAAGTAGTGACCACATCATTCATAACCAAAGAACACCAAAAACAGGAAACTGACATACAATTTGAATTCTACATCGTGCAAGTTGAGCACCATATCAAAACAAAATGGCTGCTTTGTTTACATTTCAACAGAGATGCGCATTGCGCGGTTCCGCCGATTATGATTATGGGTCACCAATTTAAATTTTAAATGTAATTTAAGTGCTCATTAGTCGTCTATATATGTGAAAGATACTTAGTTTCATAAATTTTAAGTCGACAATTAATCGGCGACTTGGTACATACTCTTGAACTAGGGGTATGGGAATCGCGTTTAACCACACTCCAGTTTCTTTAAGAGATGCAGATAAGTTGATAACAGCCAGTCTGCAGAATATGGGAGATATTTGGGATATTCTCTCCAAACAATTTTGAATTAATTCCTTTATTTACATTAATTTTGCTACAAACAATTCTGAATTAATCTCTATATTTACATTAATTTTGCTATGAACAGAATAAGAGATCTCTACGATTACGAACACTTCACCAGTTTCTGCAAACTGGGATAACAGTCATGCCCTTGCCACCTGATCAGCTCTAGTCTCTCCATTAATGAATGAGCCCGTGGTGTATCCCATTCTTTTTGACTGGACTCATGGACTGGTACCGGGAGACCAGCCTGTAAACCCTGCCTCCATGCCAGTCTGTATTTGGTGCACAAAATACATTATCCCACTGACTTTTTCAAAAAGCTGAAAAAATCCACCATAAATTTCCAGTAATTTGGCTGATCCACCAACATTTTCCCAATTTATCCACCGAAAATTAATGGTAACATAGGAATAAATAGCTAAAAATCCACCGACTTTGCCAGAATATTATTTTCAAAGGAAAAAAATTCCACCAACATGTCGGTGGAACTGTGGAATTTACCACGAAATACAGACTGGCGGCTCCATGTCCCAACTGCATCTGTAAGCTCTCCGGTATCGACTACATTAATATTAGAAAGAATAGTTTCAACCAAATCACTCACAGAATACATTGAAGACACAAAAGCAGGTAAGGCAATATCTCCAGCTTTCCTACAACCCAGTCCACCAAGGCCAACCGGTAAAGTTGCCTGAACCCAAGAATCAGCTGACATCTCTACATTGGTCACACTGGCAATGGCAGATCTAAGTGATTCATCAAAGCAGCTAAGTTCGACTACGTGCTTGTAAGCTGGAGAAGCCCGCAGAACATATTGTAGCTAAAGAATGGAGAAAACATTTCTCAACAAAAAGAAGGCTTGATGGTTATCCACCTCCCGCAATCGAGAGACCATGAGATCCAGATCTTCTTTCTTCCTTAGAATCTCATTGGGGATACCCAAGTCACTTAAAGGCGCACTCAACAAGGAGCAATTGTCCTTATGAACCACTCTGACATTTGGAAGCACTGCCCGGAACAACAATTCTGTTTCACCAGGGGCATTATCATCGAGAATGGTCAGCTCACATTTCGCGCTATTAACTTCAAGTCCGATGGCACTCAACCCATCTATCAAGGTTTTTACGTCCTCCAAAACTCTCCCCGGTGTATCTCCCAGGGCTGCGTCGTCCAGATACCATACATTGAACTCTGACTCAACCCTGCTGCGAGCCACCTCGTCAATTCCAAGAGCAATCATAGCTGGTCCAAAAGGGTCACCCTGCTGGATACCTGTCTCCGACCTCAGCACCTCTTCACCAAAAAACAAAGCTGAAGGCGAAGAATAAGCTTTCCAAAGGAGTCGATATAGCTCCGGCACACGGTTACAAATAACAGTAAGGAAGGTATCTCTCCTCAGACAATTGAAAGCGTTTTTCATATCCACCTTGAGAAACACCCTCCTATGGTTACAGTCATTCAAGTACCGTCTTGCAGAATGTGCGGCAGCTTCACAGCCACCCTTCGTAGAGAACCCAAGCTGAACCGGTCTTAATTCACTACCAAGAGAGTGTGATAAGGGGGCAGCCAACCTACGCAAGGTATTACCAACTGCTATGGGTTTGATGCCACCATCATTTTTGGTTAAAGCGCATAAGGTGGCTCCTATGTTACCATTAATGTGGCTCCTATGTTACCATCAATTTTTGGTGGAAAAATGGGTAAAATGTTGGTGGATGATGGATCAGCCAAATTACTGGAAATTTATGGTAGATTTTTTCAGCTTTTTCAAAAAGTCAGTGGAATTTTGTGCACCAAATACAGTCTTACAGACTGGACTAGGAAGTCCTATTTCTTCTTCAAAGTTTCTTAAATGTGACGACCTTGATCCATTTTATCACCAAACTGGCAACTTTCCTGTCACACTCCAGTCTGCAAAGTGTGTCAAATCTGTCACCAAGATTTCATATTTCAGGACAATTAGTCTCCAAAATTTTTCAAATATGTCTTCAAAATGGCCAAATTTCTTCAATATGTCTACAATACTAACATGTGAACATAGGAATTAATTAGAAAATAGTCACCAAGATCTTGTTTTGATGAATTTTCCCTCCAATTTAGTCTCCAAAGATCTTTGGCGACATGGATGCGCTTTGCAGACTGGGTCACACTTTGACACATGGCTAGAGCTTCGAAAAAAACAAAAATTTGTGGAAAAATTATGTGCCATTAAAAATTTCCCCAAAAAATTTAATTTTGTCTAATAATTTTGCATTAGTGAGTAGTGACTAAGTGATAAATTTAATTAAAAGGTTTATTATAATTAGCTCTCAAATTTGAAATCATTGTGACTTCAACTTCATCTGCCACAGTGCCACCCAGTCTGCAAAGCATGCACAAACAGACTTATCAGTCTCCGGATATTTAATTTTTGGGGCAATTTCTCTCCAAAGATTTTCAAATTTCTCTCCAAAATGGCCAAAAATCTCAAAATACTCTTCATTAATTACATGTAAACATAGGAATTAATTAGAAAATTAAATTAGGAGACCAATTTCAAGGCCTCAATAGCTAATTGACGGATAAAATTCACAACTTCATGCATCTTTTGCAGACTGGTCTGCCACAATCAGCCATGTTTCAAAGTATGGACAAAGTCTAAGTCGCCAGTATATTGGCAACTTTTGAGGGGTGAGTAAATCACCCCTAAAATAGTCTCAAGAGATGCACATGCATCAGACATGACTAGGAAGGATATTTTCAAGTGTAAAATCTTCACTAGGAAGTCAAATTTCTTCTTTAATGTATCTTAAATATGGCGACCTGGATCCATTTTCTCAATAAACTGACAACTTTTGTGCCACACTTTGAAGCATGGACAATCAGCATGAAAATATTGCTCAACAATCGTTTTTACATAAATTCAAATTGGATTCTAATTCTAAGCTTGCAACTAGTGATGGGACGATACCAAAATTTTTAACGATTCCGATTCTATCAAAATTAACCGATTCCCGATACCATTCTCGATGCGAAAGTTAACTTGTACTTTGTAGTGTTTACATGTAGTGTGAAACTTATATGATAAAGCCTGAAATGTTTTATTGAAACTCTTGAACACCTTAGCTTTCATTTTATTGAGTAATCATTAATGTAAATACTAAATAGTAAAAATCATAAATCATTGATTAATGTAAATAAGCTAATCTTTTGATTCCTCTCTGAACAGTGAACATTTAATTCATACCTTTGAAAAAAAATCCTTAATGATGTTATAAGATTAGCAACTCTGCTAATTGTAAGATTAGCAGAGTTACCCGATTTTCCCTTCATTGAAAATTTACTACTGCTCCCTATGGAAATTTGGCAACATCTTGAAGCCTTAACTAAGTTGATTGATAAACTATTGGAAGTCTGAAAACTGGAATATATTTAATTTAATTGAAATTACAATACAAGATATTTAACTAGTTACTAACTTATTAGGCAGTATTGTGTTGGACTATAACTAGAAATAAAAAGTACATTTTAAGTTATACTTCTACCTAATACCGCATTACATATACCTAATACACGGTAAATTTGTGCTTTAGGTCCACCTCTGATTTTCGATATTTTGACAATTATATAGGTTAAAGGAACCATTTAAAAACGTTTTTCACAAATACCATTTGTTGAGGAAACGCTTTGTTTTCTTGATATAGCGCAAATAAATTTCCGGTAGGTTGTGTAAGTGTGGGGGTCTGAAAAGGTACATTTGCAGTTTATTTCAGATGTAACATCACAAATACATACATCGGGGGTCGTGCAGCCCCTTCAAACCCTCACCCCCTTCCTGCCAGTTCATTAACAATCATGAAGTGTGCAGTGTGACAAATTAGCGGATACAGGGAACTACGTTAACAGTTTTGATATCACTAAGATTTCATGGCAAGAACATCTAAAAGGCCGAAATGCCTAGTTATCTGAAGACCTAATGTTATTCCTACCAGAAACTTAATTGCACTACAGGGTGGGGCGTAAGTTTGGAAGCAAATGAAAGTGCATATTATAATCCAACGAAAAATATATTTAATAATTTACAGTTATGTATTATTACATAAGGGTTTTAAGAATTCAAAAATCATAAATTTATTCAAAATGTCCCCCCTTGTTTTTAATAACAGCCTCTAATCTCCTCCGAACTCCTCCTACTGCGGCACGCAACTGTTCTTGTGAAATTTCCTTCCAAGATCTCTGGAGCGAACGCTTTAAATCATCCACACTGCGATAGAATTTACCACAGGCCTTTGATTCAAGAATGGACCATACCGAAAAGTCCATAGGATTAACATCTGGGGAGCAGGGAGGCCACATTTCTTTGGACCAAAACCGTGGAAGATGGTCATGGCACCAGTTTTGAGTGACATTTGCAGTATGTGAAGTCGCGCCGTCTTTCTGAAATGTCCATAGAGTGTCCAAACCGAAGTGATCCTTAGCTGACTCCAACATTGGCGTCAAAATATTCTCAATATAACATTTAGCATTGATTTTGGCGCCTTGTTCCACAAAAATTAAAGGAGATCTCCAAGTTTCTGAAACGGCGGCCCAGACCATTTTAGAAGCAGGTTTCATGGTTCTGTGGACAATTTTTTGGTTGTATGGGATGTCTTTTGCACTTTTACCAATTATTCTGTCATTCCTCCGGTTGTGAGCCATTTCCACTGTGAAATTTTTTTCGTCAGACCAAACAATTTCACCAGCCGTGCCAGACTTCAATTCTCTCAGAAGTGCTTTGCTTCTCTCCAATCTCTCTTTATTTACAGCTTCTGACAGAGTCTGTTTCTTTTGGAGGGTGAAAGAGGACATCTTTAGGTCTTTGACAACTCTTCTCATTGTTCTGGGACTCACATTAGCTGTTTTGGCTAACAATCGTATTGACCTTTTCGGGTTCCTCCTGATCTTCTCTCGGGCACATTTTATCAGTTGTTTGGTGCGTTGTGAGCGTGGTCTACCAGTTCTTGGACGATCAGTCAAGTCTCCTTTCTCATTAAAACGCTTCACATACTTCCAAACAGTCGATCTTGCTATTGAGAGAGTCTTTGAAATGACGGAATCTGACTTCCCGGCACGGTGTAGAGCAATAATGGCTTCTCTTTTGTCTGACATTTTTGAATTGACTAAATTTTTGTAAAAAATAACACTGCCACTCCATAATGTAGTGTCTCTACTATAGTTCAAACCCTATCACCTACTTAGGAACTTATTTTTAAGAATTATATTAATGTTTGAAAAATTGCTTCCAAACTTACGCCCCACCCTGTATATCTCGAAAACTAAGCATTTCCAAATAAATGGTATTTGTTGAAAGACGTCTTAAAATAGCTCCTTTTACCTATATTAAGTGTCAAAATATTGAAAATAAGAGGCAGACCAAAAGCAATAATTTACCTTATACACTTGACAAATAATCGTTTTAGAAATCGGAATCGTCCTAAAATTTTGGAACTCCGATTCCCGATACCTTGGAAAACCCCGATTCTCCGATTATTCCGATAAGATTCCGATTAATTGTCCCATCACTATTTGCAACACATAATCGTTAACTGCAGCTTGTGATAATAAATATTGCTCATAAATCCAGTAATTTGGTTGATCCACCAACATTTTTCCAATTTATTATTTATCCACTGAAAATTAATGCTTGTGACATAGCTAGTCTGCAGAATATGAGAGATATTTGGGATATTCTCTACAATTTTAAAAAATTAATTCCTATGTTTAAATTAATTTTGCTACAAACACTTCTGAATCAATCCCTATATTTCTACATGTCAATGTTGGTGGAATTTACCACAAAATACAGACTGGCTGAGAACAGAAGCCAAAATAGAGGATTTCTTGGAGAACACTCTACAAGTTCCTGCAGTCTGGAGCTATTGCATTGGCAGCCTTGCCTAGTAAAGAAGACTATCATAGATTCATAATAGGAACTAGCTAATGTAAAAAATTTCTAAGATTTATCTCCAATTTTTATTTATAATATTTGGAAAAAACTCAAGAAATTGAAAAATTCTTGAGAATTTGCATTTCTGGTTCAGATTAAGCTAATTATATATTTTGTTACAGAACTAATTTATTTAGTTTGGTTTAAGATATTTGTGGATGTTAATTGATTTGAATCGTAAACAAGATTTCTGATGGATAAGCTGATAAATTGGTGCACTCAAAATGGTAAGCTTTACATTTGCAAAGGCAGATTACCAGATATTGTCTTGAAAACCAATAAATTGAACTGCTAGCTTGCATAACTAAATAAAGGATGACTATAAATATGGTAGCTAATTTCAAAACTATTTTATAAATTAAAACTATGTAAGCTGAAGTAGACATTACATAATTAGTTAAAGCTTTTTTCTTTTATGATTAGGTATAAAAAATTATAAATTTTTGAAATCCCTGAATACATATTTTCTTGATACTATTTACTTCTGACTCCTAGCTCAGTTGCTGACTTATATAGGCCTTTCTATTGTTTCCTAACTGTATCATTTATTAATTAGATTCAATTAAATTTTAAGTTTAATCAGCTCTTAATAACTTTTATCTTGAAATATCTTAAATAAAATATTCCCTATTTCACTAGGCATATTTTAGATGCTTTCTAATATTTTGAAGGAAAGAGCTGACTATTCATCAATTATCAGGTTCTTATTTTAATTTTAGATATAATGTCAGCCTAGGTAGATTATTAGCAATCAAATTTAAAGATGATATTCTTTTTTCAGGAAATCAACAAATTGACGAAGATTGGGTCTACATTTTGCGGAAAAAAATTAAACCAACGGATGAAGTGCAATCAGCTGCTGGCTGTTCTCTCTCATCAATGACTTTACAGGATCTATTGGATGCGTCCCTTAATAAAGGTAGCTAGCTAGTTAAAAATGACTTCTTCTTCTTGATTTGTTTGCTTAGGCTACTAACCTTTTAGAAGTTTAGGGGACATTTACCGATAAACTTATCAAATTGGTCTAGATTTTTTTTCTTTTTGTATGTATGTCATTTTTTAAGACTTTCAAGAACTATTTTTTCTTTGGAATTTTTCTAAAAAAAATTTAAACTAAACATTTGTTTTTTGAAACTCATAATTTTATTATATTTTTATTGATTATTTGAAACACAACAATGTTTGTTATTGCCTGTGGTGTATTAAGTACAATATAATGGTAGCTAAACTATTAAGAAAAATAATGAACTAAAAATAATGATGGCATCACTCCAGTGATACTTGCCTGCTAAAGAGTTAATATATTTTTTCACATTCACAGCTAAATATTACGAGTAGCCAACAGCAGTTTTAAACAATTGCTTATTTCAATATTTGAAGAATAGTGTCATGTCAATAAATATTTACAATCCATATTTTCTGTTATTTTCAGAGTACTCTTTATTGTGCACAAACTGTGGCAGCAATTCTACTGTCTTAATTAATCCGTTAGATAAGTAAGAAAACTGTTGAAATAAGACTTTTTCAATATTCTTTGATATTGGCATATTTTATGATGTTAAATTTCTGATAATACTTTACATTTTCAGATCTTTAAACTCCACTTTGGCAATGGCAAAGAAACTTGGTGCTGATTTAAGCACTGACAGTAAACTCGTGTGGAACAGTGCTTATGAAACTCCTCCTCGATTGAATCCAGAGCTGTGTAAGCCTGAGAGCAATTCATCCATTACTAACCTCGGCATTAGCAAAGAAAACAAAACCGTTAACTGTGATGATATCAGTAGAATTTCTCCTATTTCTTCTAAAATGGGAGACAAATTAAAATCTCATTCCAAGAAAAGGCCTCTTGACAATAACACAATTGCTGAACAGTCTCCTCCTAAAAGAAAGATGGTGACTTCCAATTTAAATGAAGAAATGGCTAATTCATGTGATAAAATGCAGGACAGCTTGTCACCCAAACTGAAATCTAAAAGAAAATTCCCTCTTCGAAACAAGGTTATTTACTATCAATATTAGCTAACTAGTTAGCTTTTGCCAATTTTTGATGTTCCTTCTGTCTTTCCAAACAGATATTAATTTCCAAACATTAACTTGAAATTTTCCAATACATTTATCATTTCAATATATTTCTTCTACATATCACTACATATAATTAACTATTTCACTGATGAAGTCTTTTCGTTTTCAGGTTCTTGTTCGAAGTTTATTTCAGTCTTCATCTCGCAGTGGATCTGAGTTTGACATTGAAACAAATTCCAGGTGTAAAACTAATAATTCGACCATTGAAGATGGCTCTAAGTTAGCCTCTAATCGAAGTGGTGATGGATTGCCACCTTGTGATGACCTTTCTCAATCATCAAGAGTTAAAGAGATATCAACTCCACGAATAAAGAGCATATTTAGTACAAGTACTCCAGTTGTGCCCTCATCTAGTAGGTACCGTAGATGTGATAGTAGTTTGGGAAGCAGTCCAACATTATCCAAAACATCTGAAACCGGTGAATATATCAAAACTCTGGATAAGAAAAGAGATTCAAACTATAGCCAGTCTAACAACTTTATCACAAAAGATTGTAATGTAATCCGAAGAACTAAGTCAAAAGTCTTGAGAAGACAGAGCTCTTTGATGTGCAGTCCTCTTATGGACAAGAAATTGTTACATGCTTCTAAGGACAAATCGAAAGATCTTAAGTTAGATGATGAGAATGATTGCCATGCAGATTCTTCTAATAGATCTATGGATAAGAAGCTCAAAGATAGTGAATGTATGTTTAATGAAGAATCAAATAACTTCAATGCTTTGGATATATTATGTTCTCCTGTGAAAGCGTCTACCAAAATGCAAACTATATCGTCTTATGAAAGCAAGGGTACTATTAAGTCTTCCTTCGTAGATGATATTAGTAAGAAAATTGTGTCTCCTTGTTTGAAAAGAGTTCCCACTACGAGTCTAGATTGCCATCTCTCCAAGACTGAGAGTAATTTACCAAATGTAAGCTTAGGTAACTCTAGTGGCGCGTCCATTAAAAACACCTCTGTCTCTTCTATTTTAGATAATGACAGTAATTGCACAGCTAAAACTAGTAGAGTTAGTAAGCTATCAGCATCTGGCCGGAAGAAGCTCAACAACCTGCTGAGTAAATCCAATGAGAGAGTAATGTCCTACCCTGAAGTTGATGAGGAGGTTTTACAGGAGAAAGAAGGACTGTCATTCAAGAGGATACTGAATGTCAATGAGAAGGGACTCTCAGGCTTCACTGAGAGAGACGTTACTCTTGTTGTTAAGAAGAAAACTGCTAATGTAGAGGAACATAATCATGTGACAGGAGAACAGAGAACAGAACCTTTGGATGATGACGATGCTAGCAAACGAAATGATGAGAATTTATCTGAATTGGAAAACAATCCTATCAGAAATACGTCAATTAAGGAAAATAAAACTGCCAATATAGATTCCTTTGAAGACTATGACGATTGCAATCCTGATTTCGAAAATTACCTACTTGATTTAGAAAAACAAAATTCAGTACTACTGGAAACTACGAATAATGAAACTACAATGCATGACCGAGAAGAACAATTAGGGAAAAGCTGTAAACGAAAATACCCTGATAATGACAATGAATTGAAATCTACAAAAATTTCCAAATTAGATAATTCTGACACTATTGGTATGAATGCACGAGAAAATGAAAATAGATGTGATGCTTCAGAAAAATCTAAAATGATGGATGGAGGTAAAGAAAATATTCCAACATTAAATATGAAGGGATCTGATTATTTTGGATCGAATTTCGTACCGTGTACAAAAGTAACAAATGCTAGAGCAAATCTAAATGTTATTCCCAACTCTAGTGATAGTAAGTCTTGTTCAGTTATTGATTTAGGTTCTACCGTTCTCCCCAAAGGAAATTCTTCTAGCTCTAACAATTCGTTTGGTGGTTTCTCCACGGCTGCTGGAAAGTCTATTAACATCTCCGAATCATCTCTGCTGCAGGCCAAGAGAGTCTGGGAGGAATGCTCTGGGTCAGAAATAAGTAATGTCTCAAGTAAAACCTGTCCCTCCGCAAGTGAAGTAGCAGAGGAGTATTCAAAAAAAACTATTGTGAGCTGTCAAACTTTAAAGACAAGTGAGGCCGCAAATATTGGGTTCTCAACTGCTGGAGGAAAAGCTTTGATCATTAAACCCTCGTCATTACAACGGGCTAGGAATATGTGGAGTGAGTGTAGTGGTGAATCTTCTACTGCTGAACAACCGGTCAGGAAAGACGGTGTCCTTGATGATGGAGAATTGAATGCCTCTTTGAAAAATAGAGCAACATCTGCATGTGAAAATAATGCACAACCTGATGATATTGATAGCTCCAAACTTTGTGATAAAGTAGGTAAGAACCTAGTGGGCTTCTCTTCAGCGTCTGGTAAATCTTTAAATTTCAGTCAGTCCTCTTTGATCAAAGCAAAAAATCTTTTCAATGATTGTGACGAAATTCTCGACAAATGTTCTTCAAAGAAAGATATTACCACCAAGAGGCTAGAAGGCTTTACGACTGCTTCTGTTAGATCTTTTCAACTCGATGTGAAAGATGTAGCCAAAAATGAAAAGTCATCTAATAATGATATTAAGATTTCGTCTAACGGAGATCAAGGATTGGATCTTTTTAATCAGTTAGAAATGACTATAAAGAAGTCCAAGGGAAAAACTAAAGGGTTTTCTTCAGCATCGGGATCAGCCTTTCAAGTCAGTGATGCCGCCATGAAAAAAGCTCAGTCAATGTGGTCGTCTATTCTGAGTAGTGACTCTGATATTCTTTCAGAGAAAACAGATTTAGAATGTAATCTCAAAGAGTCAGGTCCTAAATTAGGGGTTACTCCAGCCCTAGAGACGAATGTGTCAACTAGTTCAGTTTCATTCAAAAAGCCAATTATCTCAGCTCCCTCCAAAAAGAAGGGTTTTATAAAACATCAAATTGACACGTCTAGGATAAGTGGAAATAGTTCAGGTTTGCCGGAACCCTCCACTTTCATTTCTAAAGTTAGTAAGCGATTCTATCCTTCAAGTTCTTACGTGGTAATGGAAGAGCCGCCCTCTTCTGTTCCTATCGCTACCAATGCGAGTGAAATGCGAGATAAGTTGACTGATGCCGAAAGAAACTTGATTGACGAGCAGTTTGACAGCATTGCTGAGGAGTTCTTACTTGATGATGAATTCTACTTCGAACAAGTTGATAACAGTAACCAATCCATCAATACAAAAAGTGATATCGCCTTGAAATGCAAGTCTAGCAATGCAGAGGATGAGGCGAAAGAAATGCATCTGAATGTTGCTTCTCAACTAAATGGTGATGATAGCGAGAACTTTCAACAGGTGAGAATTAAATAGTTATGTAATCTTTCCTTACCAGCTAAATGGTGTATCTGGTTATTTCATTATGACAATATTCTGCACAGTTGCATACTTTATTAGGTGAGAGGAAGTCCATCTCAATATCTAGGGTATGATTGTTGGGAATCATTTCATATATAACTTCTCCATTAATCTTGAATTATCTTCAAAAACTCTTATAATTATTTGGATTTAGAATAATTTCTTGTGAAATTTATCCACGTCTCATCTTTCCCTTGCAGTTTATTGTAAATATACCCCAGAGGTATATACGTCTTCATACATGTCTCAAATCTAATTAACTATTGCTTATTTATAAAAATAGCTGATGTCTTGTAATCATTACTGAAATTAGATATATAATTAACAATAAAAGAAACGTTTGCTCAGTAATTAGAGATTTCAAGCGAAATATATCCTTGCATTACTTAATACTAGATTTCAATTAGGCAAACGCTAAATTATAGGATCAAAATAATTATTATGACCCTGTAATAAAATCTATAAATAATAATAATGGTAAATCTATTCATCAGGCTCAAGGAGAGGGAACTGATAGTGTTTCTTCTCGTCCTAAGGTTTCATCCTCAAGTGCGGATGATTCATGCGGAGATAAGTTGCTGTGTGATGCTGTGCAAGATGAAGTGATGAGTGATGCTGTACAAGATGAAGTGATGAGTGATGCTGTACAAGGTGAAGTGATGAGTGATGCTGTACAAGGTGAAGTGATGAGTGATGCTGTACAAGGTGAAGTGACGAGTGCAGATGGCATAGAGAGGGAGAATAAGACCCCCACTAAATGTTCCAATGGCGAGCAGACATCGCCTATAATCGCCAAATCTCGCCTCACCAAGAATAAGATACATCTTCTGAAGCGTAACTACCCCTTGCCCTCTCCTCTCTTCAAACTGCCTGGTGTTAAGAAACTGCCTGACAGACCATTCAGAGTGCCTGGTAGAAACCCTCCCGCCAGTTCAGTCTCTGACAACTGAAGAGACTGTTAATAACACTAACATTTCTTTTGAAAATGCTTGCAATATTAGGAGAAATTTAGTTTAAGTCATACTGACCCTATCTATAGCTAGTGAAAATTACACCTGAAGTATTTAACTTGTAATCATCTTACGTTGTTTGTTTTACGGAATTTATTTTAAATTTTTATGAAAAGGTTATTTTCCAAGTTTATCTTATATATAAGCATTCATCCAAATTTGTTTCATTACCGAAATTAAACTTTTTTCACCCTTACGTTAAAAATATGAAATTATTTCTTTTATTTGTCATGGACTGAAGAGAATATTATATATTATTAAGATAAATATTTTTGAAACTACAGGAATAATCATCGTACCAGAACTAGACAAAACACAATTTGTCACCCGACACCTATTCTTGTAACAGTTACAGAGAGTAAGGATTTTTTCATTTGACGACCCCCACCACCAGATTAAATTTAAACTAATTTTTTTCCATGTATTTTTGTCCATAGAATCCGAAAATCAAAACAGTTTTTTGTAGAAACTAATACTTCCTGAGATACGAGGGTTTAAAGTTATTTATTTCCTATGTATTACTGAAGGATTGAGAACTTTGAAAAAACTTACACAATACAGTTTTTACATGAAACAGTAATGTAGTTTGTTGTACTGCACACTTCATGATTGATTAATGACCTGGCAGGGGGTCTCGGGGGGGGGGGGGGGTAATACATATATTTTCAATTTATTACTTCAAATACTGATATATGTGTAATAAGGGGCGTATCGCCCCCCATACCCCCCTGCCAGGTCATTAAACCGTCATGAAGAGTGCAGTACCATAAAGTAGCGGATACAACAAACTTCATTACGGCTATCTTTGACAAAATTTGCCAAAAAGCGTGAAAAAACGAATTTTTTAAAGTTCTCAATCCCTCAGTAATACATAGGATATAAATAACTTTAAACCCTCATATCTCAAAATCTAATAGTTTCTACAAAAAACAGTTTTGATTTTCGGATTCTGTGGACAAAAATACATATAAGAATAATTTGAATTACATTTGGTGGGGGTCGTCAAATGGGAAAGATCCGAGAATAATAATTAGGGTTGTGACGATATCCATTTCCAAATATGCACTGGGAAATATATTGCATATACAACAGGTTTAATGCTTTTTGAGAAAACGTATATGCATTTGAGAATAAAAGTTTAAGCATATCTATAAATGCATATGCATATTGGTAAATGCATATTAGTAGATGCATATATGCAAAATAGTAAATGCATATATGCAAATCAGTAAATGCATATATGCAAATCAGTAAATGCACATTTGTAATTGCATGCCAATCTAGTAGCCATGAGTTTCAGAAATGCATATACAAAATATGCATGTCACAACCCTAGTAATAATAAAAATACTATGTTAGACATAAACCTAAATCTTATTTTAGTAAACTCTTTATAAATAAATAGATCCATCCAATTAGTAAAGTTACCGCTTCACTTTTAAGAGAAAACAAATTTGTCTTAAAAACTACTGAAGCTAGTTGTACACCAAATCAAGCCAGCCTGAAATTTAATTCTGGTCTACTGAAAGGAGTTACTGCACCTTAAGTTAAGAGGTTATGAAAGGAACGAATGGGTACAGCTGGTCTATAAAGTATATTATATTGCTAAATTACGAAATACATTTTATTATCAAGACCCTCCAGTTGCAAAAACAGACCCAAAGATGGATATTTCAGACAGGTATTGTTCACCAATTAAATAGCGTAATTGTTTCATTTGGTTTACGCCGATAGGTAGATGTACGATAATTATTTGTGAAGAGGTAGAAAACTTAATCTTTCACTTTCTTCAGTTAATCCTAGATATCTTTAATGTTTAACATTCTAAAAGTTTGTTTAAATTCTCCAGAATGCAAATCGAAGCTCTTGCGATCTTTTCTTTGAAAATTTAAAGTCCGACCAGTTCTTCTACTATTGTTACAAAAGAAGAGCATCAAATTTTTTAAAGCGCTCATGATATTCACGGAACCAAACTAGGTGATTTAACAGATTTTAGTTCTACAGTATAAACTCGTTTTGTACTGTATAAAATATTGTATATAGATTCAAAAAGCAAAATTTCTTCACTGCCCATAGTTAAAAATTTTAAACTTAGACAAGCCAAGCTTTTAACAAACTTATTTGAAAATTTAAATGTTAACAAAACCAAGATTTGAAATATAAATTTATTTAGCAAATATTTAGAAAAAACAGTTTATATTCTTTAATTACAGACCAGAAAAGATACTACATTGCAGTGTTTACTTTCAGTCTCAGTTACAGCTAATCTACTTGCAAATTTTCAACAACTAGGATACTCAATAATAACTTATCTGTTGAAATCATAAACTCCTCCTGAAAAATCCAAATATTCTTCCCTGATGGAATACTTTACCCCATCGTCGGACATTTCTTCACCAGAACCATAAATGAAATCCTGAAGTGTGACTGGTTTCTTAGGTACAGCATTAACTGTTGGTTTCATTTTAGGAGCAGATTTTTCCAGCGAGTTTTTTTCTAAAACCTTTTGGTTAGTAAGGATTTTAGTGATGGTAGCCATCGTTGTAGAAACTGGACGATCTTCTCTTTGTTCTCCTGAAAAGTGATTTCCGTCACCATCAGAGTCTGATTTTGCGGATCCTTCCTCAAGAGCGTTAGTGGGCAGAGAGTTCAGCATTTCACTCTTCTTAGGGGAAGGCTTGGCAAACATATGTGAACATTCTGTAGTGGTTATAGAGGTCCCATCATCTTTTAGCGCTTCACAATAAATATTAAACTCTTTCTTTACCAAAACTTCAGGATCAATAGGATCTTCCTCAGCAGAAGGACACTTCATTATGCAATTATCGGGAAGAAGTCTAAGATTATTGAATACAACACAGCTTAAAGTAGAGGGATCAAACAGAGAGTTTCTGGGACACTTCTCTTCCGAAAACTGATTTGGTGAGGTTTGCCTGAGGTATGCCTTACAATTTTGGAAGCTAGGATACAACCTACCAACCGCTCTATAGGAGAGAGGAGGAAGGCAATATTCGTCATAAAGAACCCCTCTTAATATCATGGAACCATCCTCAAGCATAGCGTATCCATCCTGCTTTTCAAGATTAACGAATAATTTGTGCGATAAAGGGTCACCCAAAAATCGTATGATGTTCACTTTCGATTCCGATGGGCCCAATCTTCTTGACGGTATGAGATTTTGAGCACCAGCCTCCCTTGCTGCATCGGTCAAGATTCCTAAGAATACATTTTATTTCAGCTGTTACAAGGAAAGATTGTTCAAATTAAAGCAAGAAAAATATATACAAATAATTACCTCCTATACTCAAAGCGAAGAGCCCATACAAAGCGATAATCATTTTGAATAATTAAAGATTCTGAAAATAAACATTTATAGAATAAGATTATAAATTTAAAATTAGGAAAAAGGCTCGTTTACACACTACGATAAATAGGAGCGATTTATTGAGCACAGAGATCGCAACAATTTATCAGACGATTTAGACAGTGTTTACACGCAGCGATTTTTACTCCAATATCTTTTTTTTTCACTACCCGTCATGGACGAAACATTACGATAGTCTGCATTTGGAATGTGTGGCGTTATATATTGAGTTAGATTGTAACGATTTCTTGGAACCCTGTTTACACGTTCAAACTTATCGTTACAATTCGTATAAATTTGAGCCTGCTGGCTCCAATCACACAATCCAATTCCAACTCCAATAAATCGCTACGATCACCCGTTTACACGTACTAATAAATTGCAACAACCTCTTCATTACGATAAATCGCTTCAATTTATCGTAGCGTGTAAACGGGCCTTTAATAATGCGTAACACATTCCAAATACAAACCACAATAATGTTTCTTCCATTACGGCTAGTAAAGACTGAAAATAATGGAGTAAAAATAAATCGTTGCGTGCAAACACTGCCTCAATCATCTGATTGATCGTTACGATCGATCTACGAGTTCACAAAATTGCTACAATTTCGTAGCTTGTAAAAGAGGCTTAGGAAAACTTTTTTCTAGATTGGTTACTTAGCCGATTAGTAATAGTTTGAAATATTAAAGAGATAACAGTAAATTATTTAAATTATTGTGGGCAATATTTCTGTTCATCTTTATGTAAACCTACTAAAATTTGATATTTAAAATAAACTCTTTGAAGTTTTACTTCAGAGTTGTCATGCCATATAAGTTCACAGTAAAAGAATGTATGCGGTTCGGTTTGAAAGTCAGGCGTACAATTCATTTAATATTAAATATTCTAGTAATGCTAGAAAGTAAAAAACCTCTATAATGTACAATTGTTGACTACAAAAGCATTTCTAAATTATGCTAAACATTCCCTAGGGTACCTAGAGTTAAATTGCGGCCTGATAGCTAACTGCAGCCTAACCACAGAAAGTTAAAAATATTAGCTTCAAAACAAGATCATAAAAAAGCATTGAGCTTTTAATATGCGAAATTTCAATACAAATATGGGTCAGCACGTTTTAGACTTCTTATGTCTTTGTTATAGACTTCCACAATTGGAAATTAAAGGGCCGCAATTTACATGTGTGGCCCAAACTATAACAGGTATCACCAATTTTTTGTTATGCATAAAAGCAAGTTCCTACCATTTTATTAATGAAGCAATGAATTGATGAACCTGCAATAGGAGTATTTCCTGGAATAAAAATACTTCAACCATACGCTGGAAAAACTCATGGCGCTACGGCATCTTAGTTTCTATTAGAAAATATACTAATTACTTATTGTCAAACGGTGTGACCAAAGTTAATTAATAATTTTGATTTTATATTTAAATTTACTCAAAATCTACTAGGCCACCTAAATGATTAGTTAGTAGATAGACAATAATCTCTGTACGACATGAAGAGACAATTTGATTCAGAGAAACTTTTAATTAAGAACAGATTTTACAGTTGCCATTCTGATTAATAAAAGGTTAAACGTAATTTAGGTTGACTAAATGTATATTCAAGCGACAAGAAGCCACTTGAAGACTAATGTAAACAGCTCAGTTTCAGTTATTCTACTTCATTTATAATATGACGCATTTGCAATTAGAGTAACCAAACCATGAAGAGTTTCAAAAATTAAAAGAACATAAGTTTCTGTAGGTACAGAAACTGGTGCAAAGAAAATTAACAATTGAACGGCAGCTGCTAAAAGCTATAACCTTATAAGCAAGTAGCCGCTTCTATCTTAGAAAAAACATCAAATTTTGAACAGGTAGGTACAGCCCTAATTTACCGAAGATATTCAAAGGTATTACAGCATTTCTATTATATAAATACCTAACAAAACGAATCATAAATACATATATTTACAACCTACACTAGCTGTAAACATTCCGTGTCTTCACAGTTCACATGCCGCCTATTTAATGCAGTGAAGAGTTGACAGCAGCTAATTTAAAAACACTGAAGACATAAAATATTGGAACGGACCCTAATTCAATAATGAGATTCGAGACAGTTTTCATAAATCTACTTATTAAAATTGATTCATTGAACCACATATAGCAATAGTCTTAAATAAAAGTATCATAAAGGCATACATTATTTTACAATTTTTAACATTATATGTATATGAGTAAAAAGAGATTAAAAGTGATGATTAAAGGCAGCGAAAGAGGTGTGATAAATAACAAGAGAAGTGGTGGAAAATGACAACTGAATTGTATAAAAAGGCTTATATTTTTGTGGTTAGTGGGATTGTACTCTTTATTCACTATCGGCTCTTCATTTTCCCTTTCCACTCGTGACAGCAACCACTGGTGTTTGCGTCAGTTTTCGTCACATTCCTTGGGCCGACGTAAAACCTCTAGCTAGATGATAATAATAATTTCATTCCTTTTGTGTATAGTTTTTCTTCATTTCCTCAAAGGAGCTCAATTTCGCAGCATACAATTAATGCCGAAATAGATGTTACTACCTCGGCCGTAAATATGGTACAAGAACATAAGAACAAGAACCCCTTTTACCTATATTATTTAATCCTTATTGACACTTATGTAGTTCATTACTGATTAGACATAAAATATATGTATAAAAGAGGGCCTGCCGCCCCCCAAACCCCCCTGCCAGGTCATTAAACAATCATGAAGTGTGCAGAACAACAAACTAGCGGATACAACAAACTACATTAGCAACTCTCAGTTATTTCTATCTAAGTAGTTCTTCATTTTTTTAACTAGTGAAATAAGGATTAAAAAAACAGGAAGGGGGGGGGGGGGGGGGCTTTTGACCGTACCCCAAAGAAAGCATCTCAATAAATGACATGAAAATGTTTTAGGCTATTACAGTTATGCATGTAGTGACGGAAGTTGTCACGGTTTTCAATTAATTTAACTTTAATTATTTCACTTATTTATAACTACAGGATTCCTCATATGAGGATACAATATTAAACTAAGTACTGCAATCCAAGTATACAACATATAAATACTTATTAATTAATTACCAGGGGTTTAAGGTCTGCTTCGGAACCAAAAACATTATCGCTGACGACTAAAGGGAATTGAATAAATACAAGGGACTCGCTCGGAAGAAACAGTAAAACAGGAAATTAGCTCCCTCATTAAAAATACCTAGCACCAGTCGGTAGTATTGTTTATGGATGCAGAAAAGTTACTCCGTGAATGCAGTTACTTACAAAGGAACATGACGAAATGGGACACAAGCACCAATGACAGCACTCGTGAATGGAAGAGGAAAATGAAGAGGTGATACTAAATAAATTGTACGAGCCTACCGAATGCAATTATTTAAGACCTCCAGCTGAAGAGCATAACTTTAAATCTAGCTTCTAAATCTGCATTTTAGAAAAATGGTAAAGAGAAAAAACAGTTCGTTGCCCATGATATCGAACATACATTTTAATATTATACGCTAAGTTTGCAGGCCACAAATATATTCTTTATCGGCCCATATGATTAAGACGCTGAATGTTGAGGGCTCAGGAGTTTTCCCAATTATTAGTCTAAATGAGCCTTACTGTCAGTTCCGAGACAGATTCCTGTAGCCAGCTCTTCCGTTTTATAGCGCAGCTTGCTCGTTAATATATCCGACACGGCTTAATTTGGGTCCGACAACTCAACGTCTCCCGGGATTTTTCGATCTGTTAATTTAGTCAACAGTTTCAACTTTGGTTGATTACTTTAATGTAATTCCTATTTTCTACTTTGTGAACTCGTATCCCACTTGCATTGAAAATATAACTTCGCTCAATGATATGTAGCAATGGTTTGATAGTTTTAAAAAGAATGATTATTTTTATTACAGCGTTATGAACTTATGAATAAACTTCTTATTACCTTAGCAAACATCATTTATTATTAATATATTTATTTTAGTGTGAGTGCTTAATGCTTTACTTTATCCAAAGGTCATATCGCTGACGTCAAAAAAAATTAAGTACAAGGAATTGGAAGAAGCAGTCAGAAAGAAAATGGTCTCAAAAAGGAAAGTCACCTACCACCATGGGTGAAAATACTCATGGAGGCAGATAAGCTACTCCGTGAATGCAGTCACTTATCAAGGAATGTGAAAAAAAGGGACACAAGCACCGGTGGCTACACTCACGGACGCAAGAGAGGAAAATGAAGAGGTGATAGTAAATGAAGTTTATGAGCCTTCCTAATACAAAATTTAATAATTAAACTCGTAGTTGAAGAGTAGAACCCTATAGCGCTATCCTCCAAAACTACGAGCATCATTAGAAACATTTCTTAATAATAGTGTTGTTACATTGTTATCAATATCAATACTGCATACAGAACTAATAATCACCTCTCGCTTTCGTGACACACTATGCTGATTGGTAAAGCAATAACACAAACTTTGAATCTTGTTAAAGGTCCCCTCCAAGCAATTTTTTTTATTGTTTAAATCAACGAGGCTAAGGTTTCTTATCAATTTATCATTTTATTGCAAACCCCATGAAATTTGATAGCATATTTTTAATTTTATATGCTTTTAAAGATTTTTATAATCCAAACTCTACAAAACCTACTTTACTTCAGACTTTCTAATTTTCAGTCTGAAGAAGAAGAATGTACACCATTTGTTTTGATTGTCAACTAGGTATATGGCTTAATAAATCTATTTATTATTCGTTTAAATGTTTAAACATGGATAAACTTATTATAGAAACGTTTATATACTCTTGGAAACAATTAATATCTTAAACAAATAATGATCATAGACCTTAGTTCTATAATATTATGTAATAAACTCATTTTTTTCCCGGAGCCTGGAGAGGACCTTTAACGTAAGTCTAGGACTGTAACAAGACTGCGTATTGAGCATAAGTAAACATTGTGTTAAGAGTTCTCTTCCAATTGCGATCTTGTTAACCTCTACTTTTTCATTTTTCAGATTCTATGGAATTTAATAACACAGTTACTATATTCAAATAAAAATATTCTGAAGGGAAGCAAGATTAAACGTTAAACCTTCAGGGACATTGAGTTGTCTGTGGTGAATGGCAGAGGAGAGGGTGGCGTCCTCTCAGACCTGTTATTGAATTATGATCCTCTTTTCTCAACTTTTACCATATTTTTTAACGAAACTTGCAGTTTTAGAGGATAGCGCTAGAATTCTGCTCTTTAACTAAGAAGTTGTAGATTTTAGTAAGGTTCATCATTTACCATAAATAATTTAAAGATAAAATGTATATCTGCACAGATAAGGATATATGTTCAACCCTTTTAGAAGGATGAATAAAATGATACATTGAAGACTAAGTATAAAAAACGCGTGAAATATAAAATAAATAGTTTAACAAGACATAACTGAAAATAATTTATGCCTAAAATTGAAAAGTACTTAGAGGATGAATATATTTTATAGATTTCCTCACAGTAAAGTTCTACACAGATTTATTTAACATTAAAATTATACATTTCTAATTTCGTAGATGTTTGAAATCATAGCTCAGAGCATCAAGTATGAACTGTATTATCTAGAGATAACTCAACTGGATATAATTTTTTTCTTAGTTTGCTAATCAGTTGATTATCTTTTGCAGTTCTATCCCTTATGTGGTTATCTCTCTTTTCGCTGTAATCAGTACAGCTGCTGAAACTTAAAACAAAAGTTTACCAGTTGCATATACTAAACGCAAATCAAAATGAACAGCATTTGCTTGAATGAGTACAGCAGGATGTGCGCTGCATTTGTGCATAATGCATGTGGTAAGGATAATTACAAATAAAGCAAGATTACAAAGTTAATACAGTTTATTTAAGAACATAAATTTGAAATAAGTACCACATTATTTTAATAGAAACAAGAATTCAATTTCGATTATAGTTTCATAGAAGAAAATTTCAACTGACTGCAAATTATATCGAAGCAACACATTCATATTAAATTGAGAGCAGTTAAGGATCAGACACTCTAAGCACAAACTAGGTAAGTGTTCTTCACCAAAACATATCTTGCCTTAACCCAAGCATATGCTGGTGAGAAATTTAGTAAGGTCGGAAGTCACGAAATAAGTTCTCAATTCTAAAAATCTATATAGGTAACAATTAAAAGGTTGCAAAGTTGTAGCATTAAAGATGAAAATTATTCAACTAATTAGAGTAAGAGGACCAAGAAGAATTTTCTACAGTTTTTCATTACTCAACATACTTGAATAAAGCTACTGCATCACATAAATACTCCACTAATTATTAGGTTTACAATTCCAATTGACGGCATTTTGCACCTGCAAGCCTCCCCAACCGGACCGCTAACCATACCTTATAAAATCACAATGAACGCATTGCGTTTTTTCAACACGGGGTGTTTTTAGCAAGAGTGTTTTTTCTCCAGTCACCCCTTCAGATTCAGACTCCAGTATCGCCATATTTTGATCTTCGGCGAGGTCTTCTTCCAAACTAAGGTCGTTCAAGCCCGACGTGGATTCTTGGAAGTAGTTTTCTTCTTCCAAACTAAGTTCGTTCAAGCCCGACGTGGATTCTTGGAAGTAGTTTTCTTCTTCCAAACTATGGTCGTTCCAGCCTGACGTGGATTCTTGAAAGTCGTTTATATAATCATCAGGGGTGGACTCTGTAGAAGCTTCAACAGATTCAGTGGGCAGAGAGTCTAACCTTCCACTGCTTTTTCCAATATACTTTGGATCACCAAACCCAGATACACAGTCACTAGTTTCCTTCATTGTCCCATCAGAATTATAGCTATCACAAGTGATATCAGTCACAGAGTCCTCCAAGGATTCAGTTTCTGAAATTTCTATTTCATTGTTAGGACACTCCTGAAAACAGTTACGAGGGATATACATCAATTTATGGAATATAATGCAGGTCGAAGTAATGGGATCAAAAATAGAGTATCTGGGACATCTCTTAACTGAAAGGTATTTATTGTGATTAGTTTGCACCATGTATGCCGTACAATCTTCAAAGCGAGGGTATACACGGCCAATGACTCTTTTGCCTAAATGAGGAAGGCAATTTTCATCATACTGAACCCCTCTCAAGATCATAGAGCCATTTTCCATCATAGTGGGTCTATATTCATCCCTTAGATATCTCATTACGTTGTACGAGTATGGGTTACCATTGTAGTGTACGACGGCAACTTCAAAAGAACCAAAATTTTGAGAGGCTCTTAACAATGCTGAATTGATCCAGATACCTATGGAAAAATAAAATTTTAACTCTTCACAATAATGGAGGTCACTGGTTAATGTAACACTACATAGACACGTCACACATGCATCATTATATAATTACCTTCTATACTCAGAGCAATCAGCCCATACAGCGAGGCCCATGCAATCATTTTGGATAAGAGAAAATTCTGAAAATCAATAACCAAGAGAAGAAGATTACGGGTATTCAAATTATATTCAGAGGGAAAATCAATCTTCCTATAATACTAATTTACCGATTAGCAAGAAAGTTTAAATTTTAAGTTTATGTCTATCCACTTTTAGTGAATCTAGATAACCAAAATGAAGTCTACGATAAATTAACAGAACTGGCAGATTTCAAATATAGTTCAAACACGTCAAGTTTTTGTCTTATGAAATCATCATAATAAATTACCAAGATCATTATTTGTCAAACGAAATCATTGAAGTATTATCAGCATGTACTTTTGAGTTTAAATATAAATTAAATAGTAGGCAAGGTCTGTTTAGGAACCAGGCAAGTTCACAGAAGTCAAGAGGAAGTTAAATACAAGGGATTCTAAGAAGCAGTCAGAGAAGAAAGCTCTTACATTATCATTGATAAATATGATAAAAATTAAAAAAAAAGATATTCAATAAAAGTTGCATAAAATGAAACTACGAAAGTTCCATAAGAAATCAGAACCTAAAAAAAATTCAGTTAGGGTCATGCAGGTAAATAAATTGCGGCCCTTTAATTTTTAATTGCGGCCTCTCACGAGACTAAAACATGCCGAGCCGAAATTTCCATACCTACCAAAAGAAGCGCAGTGCATGCTATAATTTATTAATTTAAGTTTTTAACGTGTGTTTTGAAGCCATGATGTTTCTTTTGTTAGAGGCCACAGTTAGTTAGTGTGCCGCAATTTACCTGCTTGACGCTAGTTTACACAAAACAATTTAGGATTGCACGCATATTAAACGTTCTTATCATGTTTAAGAGAATTGAACAAGATGGCAACTAGTATTAGTCGAAAAACTGAAGAACTTTTCTGAAAATATAAAATTTTCTTATCTTTGTTAGTACTAGTCATTTTAGAGGAGAGATGTACTATACATAATATAAATAATTATGCCGATATCAATTTAAATTCCCGAACAAAAGTTTGATTTTACTAAAATACCTTACTTGCTGTAAGTAATTGCTATAATATTATGATGAAACAAAACTATTTTAAACATAAACTCAACATTCTCGAAAATTAGAAAATTAAAAATAATCCAGAAAAAATGTAGACAACCTCTTCACACGGAGTTAATGTCCAAACTGCTGCAATTCTAACCTTCAGTGACATTAACTTGTCTAAACACTGAAAACAAACTATTTGAATCGGGTGAAATCAAACATTTTTATTAGTATGTGTCGTAATGGAATTAGAATATTTAATTATGTAATATTTTATACTCCGTTAATCTAAAATTCTAATTTATACTTTTTATCGAGTTTTTGTCGTATTTTGTTGCATTTCTCTAAACGCTGTACAATGAACGTTAGTAAAATGACATTTAATATTCAAAAATATACTTCAAGAAAATAGTTTCAGTTAGTATAGTATTGTTTATTTATAAAGATATACAGAATTTAACTAAACGTCCAAGAAGATTCAAGGCCATCTAACTGGAAATAATGTGAACAACGCCATCTATTGAATGATCGCTTAAAATTATGTTAAAGGTCCTCTCCACTCTAAAAAATTCTGGTATTGCTTTAAATTTGAAGAGCTAAGGTTATACAGGGTGTCCCAAAAAACCGATACCCAAGTTTCAAAGGCTGTAATTCAAAAACTATTAGACTTACAACAAATTGAAAAATCACATTTTGTTTCTCAACCTTTTTTTCTTTCTCTGTACAAAATTTCAGCTGAATTTATCGAATAGTTTTCTATATGCAGTATTTTTAGTGACCATACTGAAAACCTGTTTGCGCACTTTTGTTAATCTTCAAATTTTTTGATATTTAAATGTTTTAATGACTTTTCACCGTTTTTGAAATGGTTTATTTAAAAACAATGGTCTGTGTGGATGGTATTTGGTGGCAATGGACGTATCATCGGTCCTTATTTAAAAAAAAAAATTATATGAAGTTGGATACCTTAGTCTAATAAATTTACATGATCGTTGCAAGACTTTTAGAAACACATTAAAACAGAATCAATTGAACCTGGTGGATTTAGATTCAGGACGGTGCTCCTGTGCGCAGAACACTTTTGTTTGCTCCTGCTGCAAACAAAAGTGCGCAAACAGGTTTTCAGTATCGGCCACTAAAAATACTGATTATAGAACACTATTTGATCAATTCATCTGAAATTTTTTACAGAGATGAAAAAAAATGTTGGAAAACAAAATGTGATCTTCCAATTTTTTGTAAGTCTAATAGTTTTTGAATTATAGCCTTTGAAACTTGGGTATTGGTTTTTTGGGACACCCTGTATAACATATCGCAGTTAGCAGAATTTGAATCGATCAAGTATTTTGTTCACAATTAATTATATAAGAAATATTTGCATTTCGTTTTTTCTCATTCTGAGATTCATAATTTCATAAGAAGAAAAAGCCCCCCATACTTGAGTGGGATGGATGTTCGTTCGTATATACATAGCGCATACCTATTCAAAATTTCATATCACAGATCTGCGTTCAAATAGAAAGTGTATAAGAATTAACAGTTTTCAATATCGGAAAATGTTATGATATATGAAAACGATTAGTAAGAAATACTTAATTAGGTAATTAATTCTTTATATGGATCCATTGTCTCAGAATTAAACTATTACGATAAATATTGAAGTGAATCTTAGAATACCTACCGTAACTTACGCGGATTATAGATACGCTAAGACCGGTCTAGCTATTTCAGAGCTTATTTACCTATAATATTAAAGTTAGGTAACAGTAAATCTGAGTAATGCAGGGTTTGCACCATAGTTTGAGTCAGCTTTAATTGGTCCATACCTTACTTTACATCTGTGTCTCAGTGTCTGCATGATATGTTGTTAAAAAATAGGTCATAAGAATTAGCCTAAGCCCTAATGCATGCTGAATGATGGGAAATTGAACATCGGTCAAAAATAAAGTCATATAGATACAAAGTATAATATTAGACCAAAGCTCAATTGACTCAATTCTCCAAATTATAGTACATTTTAAGTTAATGTACGAATACGGAATACCTAATAGGAGTGCTGTAGTATCACGCTGAAATGGAAATTCAATCAAATTAATCAAAAAACATTCATTAAGTAGGCAGGTGTCTTTGTCAAGCATTTTTAGTTTGTTACTAAGTAACTCGATTAACACAAAGAACATTTTGAGTGACAATACGGTACCGGTAGCAATGATGTACAGTGAAACTCCTGAGTTATGAAGCAATGGTTTCTTCATAACTCAGAGCCACTTCATAACTCGTGTGCAGTGAGAGTTTTCTGTGATTAAAATCATAGATAATTTTTGTTATTGAGGGATAACTGTGGTATAATTCTTATATGGATGTGCACTAATATTTTATACAAAATTGAGGTAATTAAACAAATATTAGGTTAATGTTGTGGGAAATAAATATAGCTACTCATTATTGTACAAAAATTAATATATATCATGGTAGTAGTCATTTATGCCTAAATTTTAATCATTAACAAAAATACACATCATTTAAACCTCAAACAATAAAGAAAACACAGTTTATACTCAATATATCCGATTTATTGATAACCTAATCTGGATTCTGATGTAGTAAATCTTTGCCTTCCTGATTTACATTTTCATATATAATACTCCATTATAGGATAATACACAATTATAGGTGGTATCCTATATTTGAGTATCATCCTATAATGGGCTATTACCCTATAATTGGGTATTATCCTATAATGGAGTATTATTCTATAATCTAGTGGAGAATATTGCAATAACCCACTATTGTATTGAAGTTGTAATTTTCATAAAAAACACGTAATAGAAAGAACGGAAAAAAATCTTAAATTACACATTATAATAAAACTATAAAACCAAATTTGAAATGGTTTGCAGTTTTATAATAAGTAACCTTAGTTCTAATGCATAGAGAAATAAAAAAAATAGAGTGGAGGGGACCCTTAACTAATTTTATTTAATTTTATTAGAATATTCTGAACCATTTCAGGGACAATCCCTCATTTTGTGGTCTTGTGACAAGATTTTATTTTCAAGCAGCCCCCCCCCCCCCGTATCAGAAATAAACTTCTTTGTTTGACTCTAGGAGAGGGGTCGGGCCAATGAATAACAGCCAGATTTCAAAAGAACGGACAGTGATAATGAAGCGGTGACGCCCTTTTTCAATAAAACTCGCAATTGATTTGAAATATTAACTCCTATGACCTATAGTGATTCAAGGAACTTAATTAATTTTCAAATTTATATACAAACATCGATATAGACTAGATCTGCATTACTTTCGACAAAACTTAAATTAGGAGTTGTGCTATGAAATATTTCGTGACTGGAAATTTCGCCGTAAGAAATTTCGTCGCGAGAAAATTCACCGTAAGAAAATTCGCCGCAAGGAATTTTCGCCGTAAGGATTTTTTTTAACTCTTGGCGTGAGAGCCCCAGACAAATTAAGTGATCACCACATAAATTATTAGAATTGAGAGAGTCACAATAATTTAACAAGACACTTGATAGCAGACAATAACCATTTTATACAAAGAAAAAAACAAAATTGAATGGACAATCGAACTTAATTATTTGTTCCTAGATTGTTATTAAACTTAATTTTGATGATGTCATGAAAATCTACATGATATCAGTTGGTAAACATGTTACCAAATGCAATTACACGATCAACTTGTGTTATTTTTCATTGTCCATCAAATAAAATTGTTTTTTTTTCATTTTTACCTTGTTTATCAATTTTTATAACGCTACTAGCAATTTTAGAGGATAGTGCTAGGATTATGTTTTTCAACTACGAGGTCTTAGATTTTTGTATTAGGTAGGTAGTCTCGTATTCTTCATTTACTATCACCTCTTCACATTCCTCTTTTATCCGTGAGTGCAGTCTCTTTTCGTCACATTCCTTGTTAAGTGACTGAATTCACGTAGTAGCTTTTCTGCATCCATGAGCATTATCACAGAGGTTCATGAAGTCACATTCCTTTCTGACTGCTTCTTCCAGTCCATTGTACTTAATTTCCTTTTGACGTAAGCGATATTGCTTGCTAAACATATGTTAAACCCATACTAAAATTAAATTAAAATTTAACTGAAAATCAGAATTAAGTCACTATTCATATATAAATAGTCTACTTTCTCTTTTTATCAGTATTCTATTAACGGGGCTGGAGAAGGACCATAGCAATTATTTTGATTATCACTTTAAATTATTTGTCTAGGGCTGGCTCTTAAGCCGAGAGTTAAAAATAAAATTTACGGCGAAAATTCTTCACGGCGAAAATTCTTCACGGCGAAAATTCTTCACGGCGAAAATTCTTCACGGCGAAAATTCTTCACGGCGAAAATTCTTCACGGCGAAAATTCTTCACGGCGAAAATTCTTCACGGCGAAAATTCCTCACGGCGAAAATTCCTCACGGCGAAAATTCCTCACGGCGAAAATTCCTCACGGCGAAAATTCCTCACGGCGAAAATTCCTCACGGCGAAAATTCCTCACGGCGAAAATTCCTCACGGCGAAAATTCCTCACGGCGAAAATTCCTCACGGCGAAAATTCCTCACGGAAACTTCATTTTTTTTAACTATTAGAAGTAAAGTTACATTAAATTTCAGAAAACTACGGATGATTGAAAGGTTGAATAGTAGTAATGGTAAATATATAGATTTATTTAACAAATAAGAAAATATTGTGAGACAAAATTCAAGTTTCCATAGAGCTTACAGACTAAAAAGATAGTAAATTATTAGTCTGTTTACAATTACAGCCCTTTAAGATCTAATCAAACGTTTGAGAACTTCCAACTCCAATGGGATACTCTAATACCCTAAACTAATCTCTGGTAATATAACACTGTACCAGAAAAGTCTGAATATTTTTCATGGAAAACATGGTTCAGCTCATCACCAGATTCTTCGTTCATACCTGACTCATGAACAAGCTTCTGTAGATCATAATACTTCCCGATAGGTTTCCTAATTGACGAGTTCCTAGTTGATCTTTTAGTAGCAGGAGATTTATGTTGAGGGTCACTTTTTAAAGAGTTTGAATTTCTTTTGTTCGAGAGCACTTTAATAGGACCAGATTCAGACTCTAATCTCCCTCTTCGACCTTGGCCTAGGTTGTCTTCTAGAAGAGTTTCATACAACCGCGAAATGGGCTTTGAAGAGTAGTTCTTATGTTCATCGTGGCCTAATTCAGTGGAAGTTTCTTCAACAGATTCAATAGGCAGAGAGCCTTGAATTTCTCTACTTCCTTCAAGATACTTAGGAATGGGATCACCAAACACAGTTACACAATCCCTAGTTTTTCTCATGGTCCCATCAGGATTATAGTTACTACAAATAACATGAGGCGCAAACTCATCAGTTTCTAAAGTTTCTCTATCATAGGCAGGACACTCTTGTATGCAGCTATAAGGAATATATTTAAGTTTATTGAATATAATGCAGGTTGAATTTGTGGGATCAAAAAGAGAATTTCTGGGACACTTCCTCACAACAAATAAATTTCGCGAAACTTCAACAATGTATTGCCTACAATCTTCGAAGCGAGGAAAAAAATGACGAATCTTTTGACTAATAAAATAAGGAAGACAAAATTCATCGTACAGAGCCCGTCTCAAGATCATAGAGCCACCATCATCAAACCTAATTGGACTCTTCTGATCTATAAGATCTCTGATGGGTCACCCATATAGTGAAGAACATTAGGCTCAGGAGAGTCATCAAATCTGGATGCATTGGTTAAAATACCTAAGAAAAGGTTTTAGGTTACTTTTCAAAATTGAAAATAGTTAGGAATAACGTACTTATATTACACATCAAAATATAATTACCTTCTATGCTCAAAGCCAGTATCAACGTGATAATAATCATTTTGAACAATTTGATTATTTGATTATCTGAAAATATAAAGCAAGATAAAAAAATAAATCAACGCTAAGATATACCATTTAGTTGGATAGTAAAACTGTTTTAACTAGATGACGGGTACTTTTTGGGGCGCATACCTTCGGCGCCGCTTATAAATTATCATAAAACCTAATCAAATTGTTCCTGGATAAGGACCAAAAATTCTGGAAGTGCTTTAAATTTGTAAAGCTAAGGTTATATAACGTATCATAATTAGCAGAAAAGAAACCGATCACGTATTTTGTTCAATTAATTATACAAGATATATTCAAATTCATCTTTCCCTCATTTTAAGATTCATTAGGGGAAAAAGAATCCTTAGTAGGTAACTTGTATATACATTATACAATACAGGCAGAGCCGCTTTAAGTAAAAAATCGTACCTCACATTAACTTTAAGTTTAGCATTGTTACTCCAATCTTTTTGTTTTCTAACAAAAATCAAAGAACGTTCGCATAGTATTCTAAAACTATGTACCATATTTTGTATGGCTCATTCAAGTAAAAAAAATAGTTTAAAAATAATTTTCCGGTACAAATAATGTAAGTAAGTTAGGGATCACCTCCGATTTTAAGTAGTACTGTTATAAAAGCGGGGTTTACTTAAAGCGAGGTCTGCCTGTATACATATCTTTTCAAATAGAGTTTTAAAATTGACGGTTTTCTAGATCGGAAAAATGTTATGACAACTATTAGTAAGAAATACTTAATTAGGTACTTTAAGCTTTATATGGATCCACTGTCTTTGAATCAGCTTTGTTATTGTTTTAAATTTATATGATCTAGTTAGCTTATAGAATAATTAATTTTTTTAGTTTCTGGAAATTCAGAGGGTAGAAGAAGAACTGAAAAAATCTTAAATATATAGGAATATATAACCAAATTTGAAATGGTTTGCAGTTTGATAATCAGAAACCTTTGTTCTAATGATTAGAGTGGAGGGGACTTTTAAAATACATCTATTTTGAGACGAAATATTACGACCAGATCACAAAAGAAAGCAGCTTATTATGAAACTATTTGCAGTTCACGTTTAGCAAAACAAAACCATTATAAAGAGGTCAGTTTAAACTAAAATACAAATTTTACAATTTAGATTCATATGATTTTAAATAGCATATAAAATACTATGTACTCAAATTTTGGAATACAAAATATTTTGAGAGACAGACTTATATTGATAATTGCAGTCAAATAGCGAAATGCTTTTTAGAGATACTGCAACTGGAAAGAGAAGGTGCAAATAGGGATTGTAAGGGAAAGAGACAAAGAGTAGTTAGATAATATTTCGAATTACTTATATTTGGAGACTTCAGTAACCTAATTCAATTTCAGTTGCAAGTTGCAATTAGAGCAAAAGATTGCATTTAAATGAAACAGCATTTTGGTACGAATAGAGAGTACCGTTTATTTTTTGATGGAATAGACTTCAGATTTGACGAGAGTAAAAGAGCAAAAATTGTAATAAATAAATTTGATTTAAAAATTAAAAGTCATAAGTGTTAGTTAAATGCAGAATTTTTGAATAAAGTCTTCCAATAGTAATTAAACAGTTTTCGATTATCAAGAACTAATTTTTCAAGTAGCTTACACTGCCATTATCGGATTTTAAGCATTTAGTCTTTATTATTTATAAACCTAATAAAATAAAGCAATTTTTTTAAACATAGATTAAGTTAGTTAACGCGCCATGATTGCTATGTTTTTTATTAGTGCAATTAAAAATTAACAAACTTGGTAGCTACTAATCAATGATAGAGTTGTATCGGCTATGGTTGTAGACTCTCAAGAGTGTAGATTGAAGTTTCAACTAGCGAGTTAAACTTACGGTCTTCACTACAACTAAATCTTAAATTCAATTTTTATATCAGCCAACAGAGGATTTCAGTTACAAACTGAATAAATTTATAGATTAGAAAATATTGAAAAATTATAATTTTATACATTACGTAGGTCAGCTTCCTTATGAAAATACATGATAAAAAGTTGAAAAAGGAATATGCAATGTTGTCAAACTGGCTTTTAAATGAGGGAATATTTTTTACCTACCTAGTTGACGAGAAAGGATGAAATTTAAAGCAAGTTCAGTGAGAATTAGACTAAATATTAAATTTCGTTCTAAAGAAAGTGGTTGCAGGCTTCCGAATTCCAGATGGTTAAATTAAAATTAGTATTATTAATAAATAACCAGAGAAAAAGAGACAACTTTAAGACAGGACCATATGAAAACCCTAATCAGACAATTACAGCATATAGTAGAGTTTACTTAGCATATGTGTATTATTATTGTTAGTGATAAATATTTCTGATTGAATCAAATTGAAACAAACTACCTTAATAGTATACCTCAATTTATCTAATTCTATATTTATAGCTGGATAGTGGATACATTATTGTGCATAGTTACAGCTATAAACTATATTAAGTATCACAGATTTAAAGTTAGAAATACTCTTCTCGAATCCAAAGTTATTTTAAACAATGTAGTCTCTATAGCATGAAACACAGAATAATTTAAATGCAGCAAAACATATATTGAAAAATGAATACATCAAATTGCATTGAACTAAAAGTTAGAAAATGATTAAAGCACATTAAATTGAAGATGCACTACGTACTCAAACTAGGTATACTCAGTGAACTAGGTATATTTCATAACTGCCAAGGTTTCAACTTTCATATTGACACCAGTTCTAATACACGGAAAATATGAAATATTGGAACAATTAAAATTCTGTTATCTGAATTGAGACAGTTTTCATAACTTCATCTATTTGGAAAGAATGATTTGACTTTATTTATTTATTTGACTTTTTTATTTATTACAAATTTTAGCAATTATATCATCCAATAGATGTCGTTTTATTCTCATTAATTTTAAATTCTATATATAAGAAATGAATAAATAGGATTTATGATATATCTATATTAAAATTATAAAAGTATATTCACAGGTTATTTTTAATTCAGTTTTGCGAGATAAAAAATACAGGTAAAGCTCGTACAACTTCAGAATATGTACCTGAAAAGAGATCTATACCGATCAGCGTCCGCTGAAAGGTCACAATATTTAGTTCAACAGGGATTTAAACTTTATAATGTTTCTTTAACAGCATTTCGAGGAAACGATGGTGAAGTTGAACAATCTCAGATTAATATTGATTAACAAATTTTAATGCAAATGTTATAATATTTATATAATTTACTTATATAAATGAAGGCAAAAAATGTTAAATAGGTAACAACTTAATTGATAAATAAATTACGTAAAAATATTTGATAATTACACCACTTTTTAAGTTCTTCAGAATTTTTTTAATCAAAGAAAATGAATATTTAGGGAAAAAATCAAATTACTGAAAATCAGAAAAGAGTACATTAAGTGTTGATTATAAATTGTGATACCTCTGAATATAATCAATGTTTAACTAGATGTTTTGTAACGAATTGATTTTATGTTAAGCTACATAATTAATTTAAAGACGTCTTTGTAGGAGCTGCATGTTCGTAGAACGGATAATTTCGTCCTTTGTAGGGGATGTCCGTTTAAAAATCGTCCGCTGAATGAGCTTCACCTGTAATGCACAAATTGATGCAGTAATAGTTAGGTTCTGATAGGTTTCATTTTAGATAAAAGAATATATGTTCACAGATTAGATAACGATAGATTTGTAAGAGAAATAATGCCTTTAGTCTACCTACCTACTTACACAGGTATACATTATCGTTCTCTGTTACTTTACCGTCTCTATCACTATGTAGTTGAGCAACATTGCGTGAATAAATGTGAGTTCAAGAGCTAAGAAACAAAATAAACAACCAGGTACTTGTGTAAATACTGAGTACATATCTTAATGTATCTTAACATATTTTGTTCTAAATGTTAATTCTATCGCTATTCAAAATATGAAGAAGGAACATATTTGTAGTTACTGCTAATACCAAGCATTTTAAGTCAGTCTTTATCAGTTCTGGAACTTCGTTGAAAATATTTCATAAAATAGAACCAAACAAACTAATAATAAGGTGAAATCGTTGAAAGAATTCAGTGCAACAATATTTATTTATTATCAAGTGAAACAATAGTTCAATATATTGTGTATTTATTATACATTATAGTAGTCTAAAGGCAACTAATATGCAATTTTTGGTTTATAATCTCATTAATGTAGATTGACGAAAGTAGTTCGATTGAATTGCCATGTGTAATCTCCCGCGAAAAAAAAATAGTAAAGTATTTTATACTCTTTGACTGATTGTATCATCCGGTTGTGGAGGGAAAAGATTTTCCACTTCTATACAGTGTACTATTCCGTGGTTTATTGAAGTATTAATTAGTTTGTTACGTGGTCTGACAGACTGTTTCGTGGTCTTAAAGACTGCAATGTTATATAAGACTGTCATGTGATGCAAAAGTCTGTCCCATGGTCTTTTCCAGGGTTCCAGGAAAACTTGGTCTCGGAAAACTCAGTCTCAGTTTATAATGGTGTTATTAAAGAGAAATTATAGAAAAAGTTGAAATTATGAGTACTAAAATGTCTAGTGTATTTATTAAAATCGCATAAGATTAACCGTTGTAAAATGATACGTAACATTAGTTATTTTGATATGTTCTGACATTTATTTACCATAATATGCCGCAAACTACATAACGGTCATTTCTGTTGAGACGTAATTTATCATTCTGAGACCGAGTATTCCGAGACCGAAAATTTTGGCCACCGTCTATAAGACTGTCCCATGGTTTATAAAACTGTCTGTTACATGGTGTAAAAGACTATTCCATGTTATATAAGACTGTCATGTCGTCTAAAAGACTGTCTCATTGGGTTAAAGACTGTCCCATGGGCCATGGTTTAAACTTCAAAATATTGTGCTTTCAATTTTGAAATTGAATTTGTAAACCAAGGTAGATAAATGTTTAAAGAGTTGTGCTATAAATAAATGATTGTGAATAGGGTTATCCCTATAAACAACGTATATCGATTAGATTTCTTTTCGATTGCTAGGATATCGAATCGATGGATTGTTTCATCGAATCGATAGACCGTTGTTTGTAGGGATAGTTATTTATTCAATGTTTCAATTAGTAACTGCTAAAATTGTCTTATTTGTTACAGATAATCTGTTGAACTGTGATATCGTAACCAACCAAGTTTGGTGCCTTTCTTTGACTTCATGGAACTACTTTTGCAGTCCTGATCACCTCCAGCTTTACGTTGATATTGTTCTACCTTGTTAGAGATAAATATGTCTATGGAGAATTTGATGTACAATAGTCTGATATTATTTAAATACTTATTACCGTTATTCAGTTTAACACTTCACATTGATATTAATATTCATTTATAGTTATACTTCATGTTTGTGTATTTTAGTTTCACCTAAATAATAAAATGGGCTTTGGTTCTGAAGTAGACGTTTATCCCCTGATGAATTACTACATGCTATTATGATTTATAATAGTTAATAATTTATTCAACTGTGCATTTAGATATATTCAACAATACATACACTATTACTTACATGCTTAATATATTTTAATGGGAATATATTATTAGGGATATACATAGATATACCTCTAACTATGAATTACTATATTGATATCGTTCTTCAATACCTACCTATGGAATATTTTGTGGATATCCTCTTGGAGATAATTTTCAGATACCAGCCATTGAAAACTTTCATAGAAATACTTATTAAAATTATATATTGCTTTATATAGAATAGAACATACAATATTGTTGTCAGATACTTCTAGGGTTTAGATTATGAATTTTTTTCCGTTATGAATTTGAATAAGTTGATTAGTTGAGTTAAAACTACGATAAAATTAGTACATGTATAAATTATATTGCTCAGTTCATAAAAGTATAATGACTAAAACATTTACGAAAAATATATGTGTGTTGACTCATCATTTTTTAGATTAAAATGCTACCATAATATTTTATACTGAGTTTGATTATAGGTGTTGTTCCCTTACCTTATTAATGATAATATCGTTTCCTTAAATGTAACTTTAATATAATTTACTTTAAATATTATGTGGAGTTTCTAGGAATTAATAGATTGTTTTACCATTTGTTTTTTCTATACCAAAATTTGTCATAAAAATTGCAAAATCCACAGGTATATTTCAGACCATTTGTAGGAATGTGGCAGAGAATATAAATACTAATTATTAGGGCTGGGACAATATGCTTTTAGAGATATGCTTTTCATGCTCTAAAATATGCTTTTCATGCTCTAAAATATGCTTTTCATGCTCTAAAATATGCTTTTCATGCTCTAATATATGCTTTTCATGCTCTAATATATGCTTTTCATGCTCTAAAATATGCTTTTCATGCTCTAAAGTATGCTTTTCATGCTCTAAAATATGCTTTTCATGCTCTAAAATATGCTTTTCATGCTCTAAAATATGCTTTTCATGCTCTAAAATATGCTTTTCATGCTCTAAAATATGCTTTTCATGCTCTAAAATATGCTTTTCATGCTCTAAAATATGCTTTTCATGCTCTAAAATATGCTTTTCATGCTCTAAAATATGCTTTTCATGCTCTAAAATATGCTTTTCATGCTCTAAAATATGCTTTTCATGCTCTAAAATATGCTTTTCATGCTCTAAAATATGCTTTTCATGCTCTAAAATATGCTTTTCATGCTTTATACATATCAAAGTTGGAAGCTTTCAAGGCACAGACTCTTTTAGAATAAAGCAAGAAATTGAACAAGTTTGGAATAGATAAAAAATACGTACTGTTTAACCATTTAATCGAAGAATAAACATGTGAAAAAGCACAAAGCATTTTATTAATATTCAAAAATGCAGAACTGCTTCTCAGTACAAGGTGAATGCTGTAAACCGATGAATGGAAAACATTCTTGTAACTATGTCAAGAAGAACGATAAAGTTATATTTTTTTATAAAGAACTATTTATAGAAAGGTTTTAAATTATGAAACATACGAAAGATAAATTTATTTAGTAAAGATGAAAATATTTAAAAAGACTATCCGCTTTTCATAGAGCATAAAAACTAAATAAAGCAGAGTTGACAATTACCATTTGTTTCATTGAATCTTCACTAAAGTTTAGAATATGCATTTTAGACTAATCGTCTCTGATTACTTCAAAAATCGTTCCAGAATAGTCAAAATAATCTTCACCGCTTGAATAGTTCAGCCCATCGCCAGATTCTTCGTTCATACCTGAACCACTAACAAGTTTCTGTAGATTATCATGCTTCCCGATAGGTTTCTTGATTGAAGAGTTCCTAGTTGTTCTTTTAGTAGCAGGAGATTTATGTTTATCACTTTTTAAAGTTTTTGAATTTCTTTTATCAGAGTGCACTTCAGGAAGTGCACCTTCAGACTCTAATCTCCCTTCTCTTTGATCTTTGCCTAGGTTGTCTTCTAGAAGAGGTTCGTTCAACCGAGGCATGGATTTTGGCGAGAAGTTCTTATGTTCATCATGGCGTAATTCACTGGAAGTTTCTTTAACCGATTCACTTGGCAGAGAGTCCTGAACTTCTCTAGTTACGTCAAGATTTAGATACTTAGGATCACCAAACACAGATACACAATCCCTAGTTGCTCTCATGGTCCCATCAGAATTATATAGATTACAAATAATATTAGGCACAGACTTCATGTCATCAGCTACGGCAAGTTTATCACCGGGAAGACACCTTTGTAAGCAGCTGTAAGGAATAAACTCCAGTCTATGGAAGGAAATGCACGAAGAGGATGTTGGATCAAAAATAGAGTTTCCGGGACATCTCTTCTTGGCAAAATAATTTGACGACGTTCGGACAAAGTAAGTCCTACAATCTTGGAAGCGAGGAAAAAAACTGCCAATCCTTTTTTTGTCTAAATTAGGCAGACAGAAATTGCTATAGAACTGAACCCCTCTCAAGATCCTAGAGCCATCATCAAACTTGATTGGTATGGGGTCATCTAAAAGACCTCTGATCACGCTGTGTGATGATGGGTTATCCTTATAGTGAACCAAACGAGGTACAGTAGGGTCTAATCTTCTTAGCTTCATTTCAGAATTTTGAGAGTCTCCAGATCCTGCTGCATCAGTCAAGATACCTAAGAACAAATTTCATTTCAACTTTCAGTTTAGGAAAGAATTAGAAGTAACTTAGGAATATATTATACACCAATATGCAATTACCTTTCAAACTCAAAGCCAGGATCAAAGTAATTATAATCATTTTGAACAATTAGAGATTCTGTAAACAAATATAAATTATTTAAGAAAATGAATTAACATTCCAGATACAGCTTAGGTGATAGTGAAACAGTTCAAAAAGTCATTAAAATCAATATTCTGAAAATTATATAGCCTGAACAAAAGACCTATACATCCGTTTTATCTCTGAAGATAAATTATACTATGCATCATCACAAGATGTCATTAAGAATTAATACCTTTCACTTAAATTTGGAAGGAATAACTTATATGTCGTGACACTTCATGTTGAAAAATGAAATCTAAATGCGAAATGATCAGACTAATTCTTTAGGTATAGGTACTGAAACTGCTACCGAAAGGTCAAATACAAGAGTACCAGGAAAAAAAACAGACCAATTACTACACGGATAACTAGTTATACACTACTGTACCCAACAGTTTAAATTACAAAGAATTTCATCCAAATTATAAAAAAGTTTCTGCAACTTCTGCTAGATTGATTTGAACTCCTGATTAAAAAGTGAAACCGAGCAAAAAGAACACTAAATTATCGAAATATTCTTCAAAAATGAAGAGATGGACCAATTTGTACGAGTAAAAAATAAAGTTTTGGATTATCAAGTACACTAATTTCAGCAGCTTACACTACCAATATCAGATTGAACATGTCATTCGGATCTTATGTTATTTAACACCTAGGGTCAAGCAGGTAAACTGCGGCACACTAACTAACTGCGGCCTCTAACAACATAAACATCATAGGTTCAACTCTCTTTTAAAGACTTAAATTAATAAATTATAGCATGCATTTCACTTCTTTTGATAGGTATGAAACATTTAAATGTAATCTCAGTTCAGAAAATGTTTTAGAGACTCTTGAGAGAGCCGCCATTAAAAATTAAAGGGGCGCAATTTACCTGCGTGACCCTATAAAGGAAGCTACCATAATTGAGAATTATTATCGTGCTAATCTACCTAACGTGTTCATTAGAACAATGAAATAAAAAAACTATGTAGGTGTAGTTAGTAAAGTTACCAGACCAATTGCGAATGCTGTACAGTTGAAGATAAAGTTTCAAGCGAGAGTTCACACATTTGGTCTTCACCTACTTGAAATTTCAAGTTCAATTTTTATATTATCCAAGAGACTTTCAGCTACTAGATTATAAAATATTAAAGTTAAATCTTAACCATTGCGTATTTGAGCTTTATTAGCAATTTATAAAGTAAAATTTTTTGAAGAAAATGGCAATCTAAATGCAATTTTGTCAATTGTTTACAGACAATGCGATACCAATGGACAACAGGGAACTATTCAAAGAATAGTCCAGATGCATATAAATGAAATGATTCAGTTTTATCTTTTATCAAAGAGAATTTAATTCAAACAAATAATTCACCGAAATGGATGTAAATCTAATATTTGTCAAAAGGTTGGTAAAAAAAGACTTATAAAAAAATAAATGGTCAGACAACATTTCCTTAGTAGAGATTAAACTTTTATCAACCAGTTCGCTTTGAAATTTACTATATCCGATTACTAAATTCATATTAGAATCATAGCTAACGTAGAAGAAACTAATGATTAATCATATATATATATATATATAGGAATTTGCTTTTAAAGTAAATCTATAGCCATTACTTCACACGATATCACAGTATGTGATAGGGTCAAGCAGGTAAATTGCGGCACATAACAGAAACACCATAGTTTCAAAACAGACGTTAAAAACCTAAATTAATGAATTATAGCATGCACTGCGCTTCATTTTATAGCTCTGCAACATTTGATGAAATTTCAGTTAAGAGTTTTAGAGACTCTTTGAGAGTGCGCAATTAAAAATTAAAGGGCTGCAATTAACCTGCGTGACCCTCCTAACTATAATTTTAATAAATTCGAACAAGCTCTGCTGCAAAATAAAAATAAAAAAATTCACTTGTATTGGGAATTCCACAGCTGGATTCTATATCGGGCATAGCTACAGGCATAGTCAATAACTTTAGTGAAAAAGTAGTATTCTCTTAACAGACAGATTGATTAAAACCTAACAAAAAGGTCGATTGAACAAGGTTTTTATAATATGAAACACAGTAGGATTTGAACAAGGCGTATCTAGAAAAAGTATATAGATAAGCTTTTAAATCAGCTAACACATTCATAACTAACAGATCTACAAAATGGTAGATGATTAGAATTGCACATTGATAATGTTAAACCTACTCAAACTGAGTGAAATTCGTATCTGCTGAGGTTCTAACTTTCACTGACAACAATTTCTAATAATACTAAAACATGAAATATTGGAACTACCATAATTCAGTAATCAGAATTGAAAGTTTTTATAAATTTACCTATTCGGAAAGGAAGTTCGACATTTCTGTCAGATTGTTTTTTGTAAGATAATATAAATGTAAGCATTTAATTAAATTTTCCAAATCTGTTTTTATGCTCTTTAATTTCTTAGGATATCAGCAAATCTTTACAAATAAGAAATAGGTATAATAGGATTTAAGGGGAGTGTCTCACCGAAATTTGAAATTATTTTCCAAAATAATTTTTTTGCACATAAAGACACTTTAAAATGTCCCAAATCATGTATAAAAAAATTAGGTATGAAAGTTGTCTGCAAGTGCCTCAAAAAGGGGAGGAGAGGAAAGGAGGGGAGAGGAGCTGGGAGAAGCAAAAATAACAAAAGAGGTATGTTAAGAAGTAGCTAGTATTTGTTTGTTTCTAGTATTCTTCATGTAATCAATATAGTACTGCTGTTATAAAAATTAATCATGAGAATTAAAAAAAATAAAATGATATCGATAATTGGCCGCTCTGAACCCTTTTCATTTTTCAACTTCTAAGGCCTACTTCATCTTCAATTTTTGACTTAGAGGCATGGTTTTTTTTCTTTTTATTCAGAATTCCGTTGTCTACAAAAGAACGATCAGTTAATATGTTATTTCTCAATTTGTAAAACAAGTGTATGGGGAAATGTAACCATATTTCAAAAATAATCGAACATTTTTGAATTTTTATTATTGTGAAGTGCAGAAGTGCAAAATTCTGAACAAAATGAAATTAACCAGAATTCATATAAAATGTATTATCACGGAAAAGTGTATCCGTCAGCTGTTGTAGTATGGTATTTTAGCATTTATTGACCTTTCTTATTTTTTGCATGTGGCATTTTAGAGAGTATTGCTCCGCGTTCAAAAATCCCCCAATAAGGAGGAGCCTATTGCTGGGGTAAAATGCTAGGGTAATTGGGTGAAATGGGGGATTAGATATGTGTATCTAGAGGAGACGGGGGGGGGGGGGGTGTGATTTATACCGACTTCTGACAAGTGATTAGATATTATTTTTGTAATATTTAAATTAAAGTATTAACAAATAGTTTCATTTGTATCATCCATGCAATGTTCATTTTGTAATGAATACATGTATTTTTTTATAATTTGAAATGAATAATTATAATTTTTGAAATTTTCCATTCAATTAACCTTGGTATATATTTCATACGATTTACTCTTGTATGTTTTTTATGCAATTTACTTTCGACCAATTGTCGTTCTAATGTTGAAACTAATAACTATTCGAATTTGAGGTAAAAGTAGATTTCTAGCTCTAGCTTTATCAAATCTCATTAATTCCAAAAATATTATTTATGACAACCATTCACACAAGAACATTAAACTAATCCTCTTCAGATATGATTTTAAATAACTTCGCTTCTTTTACACACTTAAATTATTTGTTCGCCTATAGGCTATATTATTAAAACTATAATACACGTTTTCAACTTTGTGGTAAATGTCTATAGTTTTACTTTTAGTTTTGTCAAATTTTATTCCACGAAATTTTATATTATAATCAATTAATCATTCACACAAGAACATTTGATCGTCTAAAGATATGATTTTCAATAGCTTCGCATTTTTTTAACATTTAAATAATTTGCTGGACGGGTTATAACCTGTCTCGGTTATAATCCTGAGATTTTCTGTATTCAGAATTTCCATAAATTAATAGTGATGACTAATTTCTTCGATAAGACAAGTTTCTCTTCTTTTTCAAAGTCCTTTGTGTGTATAATCTTTTTTAATTCATTCAATATATTGGCCAAATGAGGAAGTTATTAAAATTTGTGTTTTTAAAATGATAATTTATCTTACGTCTTAATTTAATGACAACAATCATTAAGTTGCTGGCAAGCGTTTTTATCTATTTTCATCAACTTATAAATAAGTAATTACTAAATACTAGGGCTGTGACTGTAAGGCCTTACAAGATATGCTCTATAAGCTCTAAAAATATGCTTTATAAGCTCCAAAAATAAGGCTGTAAAACCGTTTCAGATTATGCTTTATAAGCTTTAAGAGCTGAATACTATGATGCATAAGCTTTTATTAAAAGATATGCCTTCAAATATACAATAGTATCTAGTTCGAAATATCCTTTTGATTGATGAAAACAAGCAATAATCAAGGGGAACCCTTTTGTTATTTAACTAAATAGGTATCTTTTACCAGGTATTTCAGGGAATATAAAATGAACTGATTAGTAATTTAATGATTATGTATAAAAGATACTTTCATCTTCAAAGAAAACTATTTAAATAAATAAATATAGCAACTCCTGATTTAACAAATGTAGATTTTACATTAGAAAAATTCATCACTAGAATTTATTTTCCTTGATAAGGGGCGCGTTAGCACCCAGTCAATGAAGTTAAATTTTATTAGTTGGCTGTACTATAAGTATATTCCGGGTGGCACCTCTATGGTTAAAAAATACGAGGTTACTACCACTTAGAATATAGTTTTAAAAATATTGTTAATTGCGGATAAGTTATTTAGGGTATTGTTTTCAATGTTACTATATCATTGACTGGGAGGCGTGCTGTTTTAGGAATCCTGAATGCTAGGCTATGGAAAGCAATCAACTTGAGACAATAATGAAGTGTGCATTGCAGAAAATTAGCTGAGATATCAAACTACATTACAACCATATATGTCGAGAGTTTCAAAGTTCTATTATTTGAAATGTGATTTAATTCAACATACAATGGGAAAAATAAACAACTCGAACTGATGCACTCAGGTGTTTCGAGTTCACCCTAAGGCTTTGTCTCTAAAGCGAGACACCTTAGTGCATCAAACTATAGTTTGGATGAAGTGTATCAGTTCGATGCACTTTAGTGTCTTAGTTATAAAAATTTGTTAAAATGATGAGTAAATTATTCTCTCCGTTTTTTTTTTCCTATTCATTTCAACAAACTTATAGCTAAGACACTAAAGTGCATCGAACAGCACTAAAGTGTCTCGCTTTAGAGACAAAGCCACAGGGTCAACTCGATACCCTTGGGTGCATCGGAATTTCTCTGAGTGCATAATTGTATGCAAGGAGGGAAAGCCAACAAAGGGCGGAGAACTAACGGTTTAGTGAGTGCTCCGGCCCATGTTGGCTCCTCCTTCTAGCTGACCAATCAGAGAAGAGTTATCGTGAAAAACTTGGAGCACTGTAGTATCGATAGAGACTTACCCAGTAGAGACAGTATCTCAAAAACTTTATGCGCTGTTTACTATACTTTATAATTTTAGACAGTAGAAGCATAGCCTTATTGGGCACACAGTAGATTCCTACGGGAAACGTGTTGATCGTTATTACTCGAAATGAAGGAATAACATTGTCTGTCATTCTTGAAAATAGCTTGGTTTTGCATTTTTCTATACATGCATGATTGATTCTTTGATTAGAATTACAAAACAGGGAGCCGGAAATTTCGGTTTCGGAATATTCGGTCTTGACATTTCGGTCTTAAAATTATAAATGACCTCTCAACATAAATGAGTTTGTTGTCTTGCACATTTCCTGATTGTTTAATGACGTAGCAGGGGAGTTCGAGGGTGACACGCCCCCGATTCATCTAATTCATAAGCTTCATTTATACCTGAGACCGAATTTTTCGTTCAAATCTCATGTTTAATAAATGTCAAAACATTTCAAAATTACTAATGATACGTATCAGTTCAAAACGGTTAATGTTATCCTATTCAAATAAATAAACTACACATTTAATTAGAAATAATAATTTCAACTTTTTATATTATTATTCTTTCATAACACCATTTTAAACAAAGACCGAATTTTTCAAGAACGAAATTTTCCAGAGCATACACAACACATTGAAATAGATAAAATTTTACTATCACTTCAACTTTGCACAACTTTCGGAAAATCTTTTCAGTTAAAATTTCTAGCTGGAGCATTGGATTTAGTTATGAATACACAAAAAAAATTATTGACTGATTTAGCAACTTTAGTTATCCTGGCCTGGATGGTAGCTCGTGCAAGCTATCAAATTGATTTTTTTCTTCTAAAAATTTAAAGAGTTACGCCAAAGATATTATGCTACAATAAGATACACTACTGTCGACAATTTCTATTTTAAAAGTGTGTTGTGGTGCCATCTGGTTTTAAAAGCGAAAAATAGAATTGAAATATTGTAAGGACAATCGAGGTATGTTGTGTTCGTGACGTCATAACAGCAACACTCTAAAATAATATTTAATACAATTTAAGAACGTTCTACAGGGTGGGGCGTAAGTTTGGAAGCAATTTTTCAAACATTAATATAATTCTTGAAAATAAGTTCCTAAGTAGGTGATAGGGTTTGAACTATAGTAGAGACACTACATTATGACGTGGCAGTGTTATTTTTTATAAAAATTTAGTCAATTCAAAAATGTCAGACAAAAGAGAAGCCATTATTGCTCTACACCGTGCCGGGAAGTCAGATTCCGTCATTTCAAAGACTCTCTCAATAGCGAGATCGACTGTTTGGAAGTGTGTGAAGCGTTTTAATGAGAGAGGAGACTTGACTGATCTTCCAAGAAGTGGTAGACCACGCTCACAACGAACCAAACAACTGATAAATTGTGCCCGAGAGAAGATCAGGAGGAACCCGAAAAGGTCAATACGATTGTTAGCCAAAACAGCTAATGTGAGTTCCAGAACAATGAGAAGAGTTGTCAAAGAAGACCTAAAGATGTCCTCTTTCACCCTCCAAAAGAGACGGACTCTGTCAGAAGCTGTAAAGAAAAAGAGATTGGAGAGAAGCAAAGCACTTCTGAGAGAATTGAAGTCTGGCACGGCTGGTGAAATTGTTTGGTCTGAATAAAACTTCAGTGGAAATGGCTCACAACCGGAGGAATGACAGAATAATTGGTAAAAGTGCAAAAGACATCCCATACAACCAAAAAACTGTCCACAGAACCATGAAACCTGCTTCAGTAATGGTCTGGGCCGCCGTTTCAGAAACTTGGAGATCTCCTTTGATTTTTGTGGAACAAGGTGCCAAAATCAATGCTAAATGTTATATTGAGAATATTTTGACGCCAATGTTGGAGTCATCTAAGGATCACTTCGGTAATGACACTCTATGTACATTTCGGCAAGACCGGCGCGACTTCACATACTGCAAATGTCACTCAAAACTGGTGCCATGACCATCTTCCATGGTTTTGGTCCAAAGAAATGTGGCCTCCCTGCTCCCCAGATGTTAATCCTATGGACTTTTCGGTATGGTCCATTCTTGAATCAAAGGCCTGTGGTAAATTCCATCGCAGTGTGGATGATTTAAAGCGTTCGCTCCAGAGATCTTGGAAGGAAATTTCACAAGAACAGTTGCGTGCCGCAGTAGGAGGAGTTCGGAGGAGATTTGAGGCTGTTATTAAAAACAAGGGGGGATATTTTGAATAAATTTATGATTTTTTAATTCTTAGAACCCTTATGTAATAATACATAACTGTAAATTATTAAATATATTTTTCGTTAGATTATAATATGCACTTTCATTTGCTTCCAAACTTACGCCCCACCCTGTATTATAAAAACAGAGATGAATCCATTAATGTTATTCACACTGCTTAACCTTAATTTTCTATTTATGTGTGTTGCCTTGTTGACGTCACGGTCACAAATCACTCGATTTGTAACCACAGCTCACAATGCTTTACTCTTTGGTGCCTTCCCTAAATCCCTAGTAGGAAAACTAATATTGATAAGTAGCGACAATTGAGTGATTTGTGACGTGACGTAAGCAAGAGAATAAATTTAAAGAGAAAATTAGGGGTTTGGCAGGTTAACTAATTGATTAAATATATATTTATTTATTATATAATACAAATTACTTATCGCCATTCTTGTTCATTCTGGAGTGTTCCAGAGGTGCCAACTTATGAGATGTCCACCTGCATCGGCCGTTAACTTAAGCATTCAGTTCGCCATTTGCATTCGGCGCGTTAACATGTGTGTGTTTTTTCCTGCTCTCCTAGGCTTAAAAAGTCTAGTTGTGCGTGCACAGTGTTTGTGATCGATTGAATTCGGTTTTCTATCAAGCCTAGATGTTCTCGTATACAGATAAGTGTTTTTATTATAGCTTTACTATTAGTTCTATAGGATATACAATTTTAGCCACTTTTGCTCGTTATTATGATTTTTTAAAAAATTACCTATCTTGCGTGGTACTTGAAAACAGGCCTTGCTGATAGTTTTTAAGTGAGCCAGTTAACTACTAACTAGTTATAGGTTGTATGCCTATAGTCTCTTTCCAATAATTTCACAGACAGGGGAATTTCGATAACCCCCTGCTGGACCGAAGACAAACCCTAGAAATTCGTGACTAGGGTAAATCTAGTTAGTTAGTTCGAAGCCGGTATTTCGAGACCGTGCTTACACTGCAAATATACGCTATATCGTGTATAACTAACTCACTTAATATTTTCGTCCCAAATTTACGGTGACTACTAACCAGTTAACTACTAACTAGCTATAGGCTTAGCTATGCCTATAGAGTCTCTTTCCAAATTTCACATTGTGAAATTCTTCTCTACTAAGAGAAAAATTATAGTCAGGGGAATTTCGATAACCCCCTGCTAGGTTTGATGACTAAAACCCTAAGAATTCGTGACTAGGGTACTAGTTAGCTAGTTCAAGCCGGAAATTCGTGACCGTGCTTTACTGGATTGAACAAATATACACTATATATCGTATAATACTATAACTTTCTTGAACTTCCTTATTATATTATATGGTAACTTTACATATGTGCAATAATACTCAAAATAAAAAATTTTAACGGGTACAAAGTGGCGTAAATTGTAAATAATACTTGTTTGTAATCATTGCCTAGGGTCCCACAGGTAAATTGCGGTTCAATTGCAGTCTTTGCAAGAACTTTTCTAAAACTTTTTGATTCGAATTTTTTATTGAAATTTGTTCAGATATCTGAAGTAGCGGAATGCATTCTATATTTTATTATTGTTTGAAGCTATGATATTTCTGTGGTTAGAGGACACAGTTAATTAGTGTACCGCAATTTACCTGCTTTACCCTATCTAGCTTATAATTGGTAGCTACTTAAAGATTGATATTGCTACTAGTGCTATGTATTCCATTCAAGAAGCACCATGAATTTATGGATACAATTAATAATAATAATCCAGTTAACTACTAACTAGTTATAGGTTATATGCCTATAGTCTCTTAACAATAATTTCACATCGTGAAATTTTCTCTATTCAGAGATATAATATAGACAGGGGAATTTTGAAGAGAAACCCTAAAAATTTTGTGACTAAGGTAAATCTAGTTAGTTAGTTTGAAGCCGGTATTTTGAGACCGTGCTTTCACTGGAAATATCAAATATACGCTATGCTATATTGCGTATAATTTTGTAACTCTTTATAAAAATTTCGTCTCAAATTCATGGTGACTACTAACTAGCTACAGGCTATATGCCTATTGAGTCTCCTTCCATATAAACTCACATTATGAAAATTTTCTGTTTCAGAACAATTTGAGAGGGGATTCCGATATTCATTACTATGATTGAAGACAGTCTATGAATTTTTAGCTAGGGCAACTAGTTTAGCTATTTTAGTCGGGAATTTGTGACCCGAGCTTGTACTGGCTTCATCTAAGGAACACTAGACATATCGTGTAACTTGAACTTTAGTCTCAAGTACCAATATTTAATTTCTTAACAAATACAGACTGTTAATGCCACTACAGATATGTTTTGCAATTGCATATCCAAGTCTGGTTCTTCAATAAAAATTTTGCTGGAAGCCAGTTAACTTACTAGTTATATGCTAATGCCTACAGTCTCTTCCCAAATGAATTTGCAATGTTAAGTTTTTCTCTGATTCAGAGAATTAACAGGGGAATTTCGATAACCTCCTGCTAGGATTCAAGACTGTTCATAGTTTTTCTAGTAGGCCAGTTTACTATGTGTCGTAATATACCTACTTTACCCTAATTACCTATATTCCTCGATAAATTCTTCTGCGACGCGGGAATTGACGAAGAGTTGAAGACTGTTGAATACGTTGTTGCACTAGGGCAACAACTAGTTCAACCGGAAATTTGGTACACATAGTTACATAAAACCTGTATTTCCAAATTATTTCTTATTTTGGAAATTCAAAAATTAATGTCTATAGGTATGAAGATTGGTCATAGAGAATAATGATAATTTTCGGTTCAGTTTTCTCATTCATATAAGACGTGGAGGACTTCATTTATTTATAAATTTATCTAAAGCCATCGAATCTGCATATCCATTATTAACGTTATTTATTAGAACATTGAAGAACTGTAGTTGGTTCAATGGAATAAATTTGTCTCGTGGCCTCTATTGATTTTGAAGATGATTACTTTTCTGTCCATATAGAGAATAATACCGTAGATATTAGAAATTGGAAAACATTTCTAACTTAAGTTTAGAGCTAAAGGCTCTACTTGTGAATCATGCAACTTACTTAAGTCATGAATTCTATATTGGCAAAATTAAGAACTGAAAGTTACTTGTTTATGTACTATTTAATTTACTTGATTGATAGATGAATTCGCATATGAATGGACTGTTGCAGAGAGAGAGAGAGCACTGTTGTTATTAGTAATGAAAGAAATTTTATTTTATTTATTCCTAATCATTAGAAAGAAATTATTTTTAATTGATGCAACAAATTTGAGCAAAATTCTATTAATTGTGACGTTTTTATTTTTTATCAAACTGTTGACTCTCTGCCATCCAGCAGTTTAATGGTGAGTTTTATTCTTTATAATTTTAGAACGTCTTAAAATTAATGCTCTCAAAATTGTCAATGGTAACTTACAAAAGAATAGAAATTGATGATGATTATCCAGCTTAAAGTATTTAGACACCCTTTCATTACTATAGTTTCGTAAGCGTTGAAGGTATTTTTGGTTTCAAGCTTTCGATTAAAAAGATTTCTATTCATCATCAGGAGAAGTGTGAAAAACGTGGCCTTCAACTCTGAGTTTATATAACCTCTGATAATATGGATTTCCAGTTGAATATGAATCTTTTCAATCAGTTTAGTAAGCATAAACCATGATTCTCAAAGTATTGTAATTAGCTACCACTGATGCATCAACTTGAAGAATGTACATTTCTTATAAATATATTAAATTTTATTTAAAATAGATGGGATTATATATGCTAAGACTCTACCTCCCACATTAATGTTCTAGAACTGAAGGCCATTTTAATCCGGTTGGCAGGGCCTTTTCAAATGACATTTAGTTTGTCCACATCAAAATATTTACTGTCAAGACTACAAATATTCAGCCATGCTCTCGTATTAATTAAAGATTTTGACAACGTCTGTTAGAAGACTTATTTTTCTGTGAAAAAATATACTTTTATCAAAACGTTCATGCTGATAAAGTAAGTTGGTATTTTGATGAGATTACCGAATAGTAGCTGATATCAAACGTTTAAGTATCATGAGGCTTTATAAAATTTAGGAAGACCAAGTGCAACAGTGTTCATTACCCCTTTTGCGGTACAAAATCAGTATCATGTGTTTTTAGTGCAGAATTTCCGCCAAACCTCTATAAACAACATAGCTAGATCACAAGTGGTATATTTCTTGAGTAGACAGAAAATTGATCCCATGCAATTTAATGATGTAAATTATTAATATAAAGTTTTCTTATAATACTGGATTATCTATAGTGAAATCGCTTGCAGTAAAGAGTGTTAGTTATTGAATTAGTGCAGGTATCCTGGATACCAATTAAAATAAAAATTAAATAAGACTAATCACTCCCATGTACAAATGATCTTATACGTTTCTTCTGTTTTAAATTTTGAAAAATTATTTCCCTCTGGAAGGTATTGCTTTTAGAATTTCAACCTATTAATTAATGAGATACGGTACAAGCTCGATGATCTATACATCAAGTTCCAACTTTCAAAGTTATGGATGTATAAAGATTTTGTATCATGAAAGAGACTATTTCAATTACTTTATACACCACGTGTGGGAAATAATGAATTCCTGATTAAATGAGGTATTTTAATGTCAATTCAAATTCTGTCTATTTAACCTTCAAAGAGTACATGGATTAGATTTCGTGGAGAGTCTAATCAACTCTGTAAGTTTCCGAAAATCATACAAACAGTACCTATCTATTTCAAAAATAGGTAGACAGATTGAAGCAATTATGGAAGAGGCAGGAATCGACATTGCTAAGTTTAATCTCTGCACTTGTGCAGCAGCTGCCTGTTCTTTCTTGAACCATAATATTACCATTGACGATAATCAAGGTCGCAGGGTGGGTCAACGTTACAATTTTCTAATGCTCTTATCTTAAATTCATACTTGAAAATTGGTTGGTCTCATCTTTTGCTGCGTTCTTTAAAATCTCATAAGTTGGCACCTCTGGAACACTCCAGAATGAACAAGAATGGCGATAAGTAATTGAACAGTTACCCAAGGCTTACCTGTAAGGTGAAGGGTGACTTCAATTACTTCGGAAGCCATTCTTGTTCATTTTTCTGGAGTGTTCTTTCCCGCCCGGAGCGCTCCCGCCCGAACACTCCAGAAATACACAACAAAAGATTCGATCTTTGAATACTGAATGCTTAAGTTAACGGCCGATGCAGGTGGACATCTCATAAGTTGGCACCTCTGGAACACTCCAGAAAAATGAACAAGAATGGCTTCCGAAGTAATTGAAGTCACCCTTCACCTTACAGGTAAGCCTTGGGTAACTGTTCAATTAATAACTATTTTTATAAATTAACTTTAAAATTTAAATATGATTTTAGAGTGTTGTTGTTATAACGTCACGCACACAACATACCTCTATTGTCCTTACTATATTTCAATTTTATTGGAATAGAATTCGCTATGTCAAAGTTTTAAACTTACTGCAATTACGAATCTGAAAATAATATTTGCAAAAAAAAAAAATTACATGTGTATTTATAATAGAGGGCAGAAAAGTATGAAAAATACAACATAGTATTAAAGAAGAAAATAAATATAGAAAAAGTATTAAAAGAACTAAGTGAGTTAACACGAAAGAAAGATGCTTCTAATCTGAGGCATCTCTAATACATTGCACTTGATGCCACGTGCCTTTTCCACAGACTGAATTGATTACTGAATATATAGGTAATCTGTGTTACTTATATATCAACCTTTTCATGAACAGTTGAAGATGTTTTCTGTTCACGAGAGCCTCAACGAAAGGATATTATGTCTTAAAATTAGATAAGCTCTTTATCAAAGCATATGCTCGAAACATTTTGCTTAAGTCCTAACAAAAAGCATATGCCCAAATGATTTTGCTTAAAGCTCTAATAAAAAGCATATGCTCGAATGATTTTGCTTAAAGCCCTTACAAAATACATATGCTTCAAAAAAGTATAAGCAAATTCATACGAGCATATGCGAAATAAGCCATGTCACAGCCCTACTAATTACCTATACGGCTATACCGATACTTTTTATCTTTTATTGAAGTTATTTAATTGAAAAATTCTTTTAGGCTAAAGAATAAAATAAAGCTATGACTAAGTTGTAACTTAATCAATTTAGTTTAGATTTTAAATGCAGTAATTTGATGCATTTTTTATCATCAAGTGAACTGATTCTTTTCAGTTTAAAATTTTTATATATTAAATGCATGCATGACCAATTAACAAGCAGTGATATAGTGAACTAAAAATGACTGAAGTCATCATTATTTTTCTTCTCAATAAATGCCACATCGCCAACGTTGACAATAAAATAAGTTACAAAGTTCTATGAGATGAATCAAAAGAAAGTTCCCCAAGAACGGAACTAATGTGGCTACCTACTGCAGTTTTGGTGCTTAATTTGTGACATCGGAGTGAAACTGGGATTCATGACTACAGTCAACTAAGGCTTTCAACTTGCAAGTTCTATCTCTATCATACAATAGTTTTTTTTTCCTAAAAAATAAGATAAATAAAGGATCAATAATAGAAAATGGATAATTATTTTATATTTATAAAAAATAGTGTTTTACGAAAGTTGAACATAACAATTAAAATTTAAATTAGGTAAAATTGTACCTAATTTACCTAAACTACAACACGACTAAATACACTTGCAGGTTATTTCTAAAGTAAAAACTACCCGATACAATTCTTACTAAAATTAAGGATTTCTAATTAGTACTAGTTTACATGAAGTATCAATCTTAGAACAATTTATAAAAGCTTAGGGTTGAATGATTAACATTAACTTACACTATACAATTAATTCTTTATTTACCTAAGATTAAATTTTTTTCAAACGCATAGCAATAAATAAAATACACAAATTAGTTCGGTATTTTATGCACTTCCTTTTCATGGAGAAATGTCGTTGAAAATCTAAAAGTAATAAGCATGAATAAATGGATATCACAGGGAATGAGACCAGACTTCCTGGGAATGATGAGAACTCCTCTGATATTGATTAGTACTGTCCTGATGGGAACTTCACCGATGAGAAGAACTTTACCGATGAGAAGAACTTTACCGATGAGAAGAACTTTACCGATGAGAAGAACTTTACCGATGAGAAGAACTTTACCGATGAGAAGAACTTTACCGATGAGAAGAACTTTACCGATGAGAAGAAATTTACCGATGAGAAGAACTTTACCGATGAGAAGAACTTTACCGATGAGAAGAACTTTACCGATGAGAAGAACTTTACCGATGAGAAGAACTTTACCGATGAGAAGAACTTTACCGATGAGAAGAACTTTACACCGATGAGAAGAACTTTACACCGATGAGAAGAACTTTACACCGATGAGAAGAACTTTACACCGATGAGAAGAACTTTACCGATGAGAAGAACTTTACCGATGAGAAGAACTTTACCGATGAGAAGAACTTTACCGATGAGAAGAACTTTACCGATGAGAAGAACTTTACCGATGAGAAGAACTTTACCGATGAGAAGAACTTTACCGATGAGAAGAACTTTACCGATGAGAAGAACTTTACCGATGAGAAGAACTTTACCGATGAGAAGAACTTTACCGATGAGAAGAACTTTACCGATGAGAAGAACTTTACCGATGAGAAGAACTTTACCGATGAGAAGAACTTCACCGATGAGAACTTCACTGATGGGAACTGCAGTGGTGCGAAGTTTTTTGAATCTGAAAATGTTTACAAACAAATTTATTAAAAAAATCTCTGATATTGACTTAGAATTACGCTAAAAACAATTATATATCGTGACTATTTCGCTGACGTTAAGGGAAATTAAATACAAGGGACTAGAAGAAGCAGTCAGAAAAGAAAGTGGCTCCATGAACAAAGGCACTTACCACCGTTGGTGACAATGCTCATGGATGCAGAAAAGCTACTCCGTGAATGCAGTCACTTACCAAGGAATGTGACCTAACGGGACGAAAGCACCGGTGGCTGCACTCACGGATGGAAAAGGAAAATGAAGAGGTGATAGTAAATGAAGCCTACGAGCCTACCTAACACAAAAATCTAAGACCTCTTAGTTGAAGAGCATAACCCTAGCGCTATTCTCCAAAATCCTGAACAATGTGTATTCGAAGCACATTTGGTTATGTTAAAAGTATCCACATTCGACTGGCTATAAGGAAGAAACAAGATTTGATAGAAAACAAGATTAATGGAAAGTAGAACACAGATAGATTAAAATCCTTACTTTGATCAGAGTCTGTTTTAAATTTTAAAAATCAAACGCACAAAATATTTACCCAAAGGACTAAATCCTTTGAGCTGTATCCTCGATCTAATATTTTTCTTCTTTTCTCTATGTTGATGAATTAAGAGGTTATACCGCGAACGATGGAAAGAAAAGGATAATTTAAAATGAGAAGAAAATTCAACAAAGCTATTTTTGGAAATTGCAAGATAAGGTTGAATAGATGTTTAGCATTAGAAACCTGGTTTTATAGAAACGCTACATTTATCTTCCATTACTCGACACTAACTATTAGATAAAGTCTAATTCCAATCCGAAGAATACTTACTACAATTAATGCTACAAAGGACTAAATTACAAACTAATTGGAAAAAAGTCGAATTAATTTAAACAAAACTAAAGAACTCTACAAAAGAGATAATTGAATTTTACTAATTTCTTGTAATTAAATATTGGTCATTTTTTTTAAATAAGATTATAGCTTTATGGAAACAGAAATTGTACTGAAAAAGGGTGATACATATTTGCCTCAAAAATGGAAGGAAGTATTTAATTTTATTCGATTTGTTGTCAAAGGAGATGCAAAGAACGAAACTTTAAAATAGAAAAAATGAAAGTCAATAAGTTGAAAATACTGAACAATGTCACTATACTGCTTAATTTTTATTTAAATGTTCAAATAAGAATGTCACAAGGACTAATGAAATATTGTAGAAACTCTCATTTTAGCGGCAAGTTACATGTTGAAGTAATCTAGGATATTGTATAAAGTAAGCCATTCGTATTATCACTAAATTTTAAGAGTTTAAACGTTTAGTTTTTTAGTCAAGAATTCCAAACTAGGCTATAAACAAAAAGCTACAGTTAAAAAAAATTAGTTGATCCAACTATAATGAACTATTTTCTTTAGAACGACCAATATACTCTCTCAATAGATGTTAAAAAAATTGTATGCAAGTAACTATATAAGAGTTTAATTAATTATTACCAGTACTCTGAATATTTGTAAATTATAATACTAGCAAAATAAATAACCGTGTATCACCATGGAGTGGATATGAACAGTCAGTATTTAAGAATTCAGTATTTCAGAAACTACAGAAACCATAAGTTGTGTATTCACAATTACCAATTGTAAAGTATTTGAACGAAATAATTTACAATTGCCAATCAATTTAATGGAAAGTTTTTAGGCCAAATCGCTGATATCGAAAAGAAATTGAATATATATGGGGCTTGAAGTAACAGTTAGAAAGGAAAGAGACTCCATGAAAGAATTAACTACCACCAGTCGGAGACAACGCTCATGGATGCCAAAAAAAAAAAATCCATGACTGCAGTCACTCACCAAGGAATGTGACGAAAAGAGTCACCAACACCGGTGGCAGCACTCACAGATGAAAAAGAAAAATGAAGAGGTGATAATAAATGAAGCCTACCGGACACAAAAAAACCATAGTTATCCTCAGAAACTACAATTAGCCACAAAAATGATAAGCCTGAAGCTGTTGTGCTCTTCTCTTATATTCACCTGAACAGATTGAGGATACAGCCACTAGGGGCTTTACAATTAGCCTACTATATTATATCTTTAAACAATTTTCATACATTTTTTAAATTATATATTTATGAAACATAACTGATACGAATAACTTTGCTAATTCTATCAGTTATCACTAAACTAATAGAAATTTGTCCTTACCAATTAAGAAAAGGGAGATTTGCACTGCTGTCGGTTGTTTCTTCCGCTTTCTTGTGAGGAGAAGTGATCTGGTCATAGGTAGTGGTCTTTAGAGTTCCTCCTAGCGAATGCTCCCCCATTGAACTGGAAACAAATTTTAATAATATAAATTAGTATATAAGTTATTGTTATTGAATAGGTTTGATGCGAATATACTGGTTTCGATATTTCGTTAATCGGAAAATAAATAGAAAAGACCTTTATATAGATCTAGCAGTTAGATTGGAAAGAGACGCCGTGAATGGAATGAAAGAGACTCTTCAATGGAATGTTACGGAATGAGAATCTAGTAATCGCGGAAGTAAGAGGAAAATGAGCAAACAGGGTGCAAAAACATATTGCAAATTATATTAATAAACAATCTAAGACTACATTGTTATCCCTATCTAGTGCTATTCTACAAAACAGTGAATTTCAATGAAACAAAAAGGGAAAGGAACTTGGTCATCATCCAATTTGCAACTGTTCGTATCGAAAAATTATCTGCCTCTTTCTTCAATTCATGACTGTTACATAGGGTCATTCGTTGAAATTTCTCATAAATGCAGCATGAATATCTTACATATTTACTATTATGAATTTAAGATAGTTTTTTTTTGTATAAAGTTATTAATAAATAATCTCTGTTAATTTAAGTAGGGGTTTAACGTTTTCTATGGAGCCAAAAGCCATATCGCTGACAATGAAATTAAATACAAGGGACTGGAAGAAGCAGTCTGAAAGGAAAGTGGCTTCGAGAACAAAGTCACCTACCACCGTCAGTGACAAAGCTCATGAATACAGAAGAGCTACTCCGAGAATGCATTCACTTAAAAAGAATAAAAAAGGACCCAATTTAAGGTCCGGAGGCTGCACTCACGGATGGAAGATTAAAATGAAAAGGGGATAGTAAATTAAGCCTAAAAGCCTAACAAACCTATAAGTGGAAGACCTTGTAGTTTGAAAGCATAAACCTAGTGTTACTCTCTAAAACTGCAAGTGGCGTAAAAAGATAAACATAATAAGAATTAAAAAAGAATTATTAATATAAATTACAACAGTTCGAGGCCAAAGGGAACCCCCTTCTATTAAATCCACCACAAACAGCTTCATGATAGGGTCACGCAGGTAAATTGCGGCCCACTCACTAACTGCGGCCTCTAACAACTGAAACATAATAGCTTCAAAACACACATCAAAACTTAAATTAATAATTTATGGCATTCACTGTGCTTCTTTTGATAGCTATGCAACATTTTAATGTAATTTCGATTCAAAATGTTTTAGAGACTCTCTCTCTTGAGAGATGGCCGCAATTAAAAATTAAAGGGCCGCAATTTACCTGAGTGACCCTAGAGCTCATGCAGGCTTATAAATTCATTGCTATCCAGAAAGAAAGAAATTTCTTAAAGAGTAACCTGCACAAAATAAAAACGAGAATTTGGTAGTAGAATTACAAGCTAAAAATTACAGGAATAATAAATTAGGTGAATATACGTAATTACATTTACCGTTTAACACTAACCTTGAGCATCCAGCTGTTCAGAGAATTATTCGTAGGTTTTCCCTTTTATAATAGTGCATAAATATTGTTATATCTATAGGTATTGTGAGACTAAAACCTGAAAAAGTTTATCAAATTTAAAGGTATTTATAAATACAGAAAGAACAGTTTAAACAAAAAGTATATACTACAGTCTACATTATAGAAGTATTGACGTAAACCGGCGGCTATTTACGAATGGAAGAATCATATGCATAAAAAAACAATAAAGTATATACCTACCTAAACTCTAGGAATCTAGAGGCTATAATAAAAAATAAAATGTGGTTATAAGCTACAGCTGTAGGTGTTTTTTTTATTTCTATTCCATGTCTAAAGATCGTATTCAAAGGAATTTAGGCACAATAATGTAAAGTAGAATTCCGTTTTTTTTTTAAATTAAATAGTTTAATTACTGTGCGGGCACTGCTTTAAGATTCTTGTACAGAGTAATGTAAAGAAGTGCATAAAATCTAATTTTGCTATTTCGTAAACTGTACCAAATCTCGACATTTTGCAGGTTTGGATACCTATAAAAAATGGTTCCACTAACTATAGAAAAAAAAATCTGAAGTTCGGTATTATTTCAAAGTCCAGAAGTAAAGATACAAAAGTTTTAAAACACACATTTTGGTAATAAATTGCAAATTCCATCAGCAATTTTAAGAAAATCTGTGAAATATTGATAAATTTATAATTCGAAATGATCTCAAGAACAGAAACACTTGATATTGAGGTGGACTTCGTCTCAGCTATCAGCAAAAAATCAACTGGTAAAAATATTTAGAGTTCATATCCAAGAAGAAAAAAACTAGCTCAGAAATCTGATCAATCTTTCGAATATCTCAATTTCAAGGATTAAGCAATCTAAAAATGGTAGCATTAACCAATTTTTCACAGAGTTGAATCTAGAGCTTAGAAAATAAAAGAAGCGAAAAAAATTAATTTACAAATGTATAAGTAAACAAAGATATAGTTCCATATGAGCATGACAATAAAAAATAGAGTCCTCAGCTAGAAAGACTGAAGAATAACTTATCCAGGCTAAGTGAAATTAGTATCTAAAGAAAGACTAATTTTATATCTGCCTAAAACACAAGTTTTTAAATAGAGAGAGTGAAATTTGATGACTTTTCACCAAGACGGCTGAAGACGAAATGTCCCGCACTGCATTAAAAAGAATAGAAATTTCTTACATGCGGGGGTAAAATGAGAATTTGGGGTAGCGTACGATAATCTGTGGTTCAGTGGGAACTAGATTATTCATGCGCGCCTCAGCAATTGGACGGATACACTTTTCCGCGATAGTACAATAGTCTGATATTATTTGAATACTTATTACCCTTATTTAGTTTAACACTTCACATTGATATTAATATTTATTTTTAGTTATATTTCATGTTAGTGAATTTTAGTTTCACCTAAATAATAAAATGGGCTTTGGTTCTGAAGTAGACATTTATCCCCTGATGAATTACTGCATACTATTATGATATTTAGACAATATTAATTAATGAATTTATTCAACTCTTCATTTGGAACAATACTTCATTACCTACCTATTAAATCTTGATAAAAGGAATATATTTCATAAGAATATATATAAATATACCTCTAACTATGAATTACTATATTGATATCGTTCTTCAGTACCTACCTATGGATTATTTTGTGGATATCCTCTTGGAGATAATTTTCAGATACCAGCCATTGAAAACTTTCATAGAATTACTAATTAAAATAATATATTGCTTTATATAGAATAGAACATACAATATTGTTGTCAGATACTTCTAGGGTTTAGATTATGAATTTTCCGTTATGAATTTGAATAATGTGATCAGTTGAGTTAGAACTACAATAACATTAGTACATGTATAAATTATATTGCTCAGTTCATAAAAGTATAATGACTAAAACATTTACGAAAAATATATGTGTGTTGACTCATCATTTTTTAGATTAAAATGCTACCATAATATTTTATACTGAGTTTGATTATAGGAAGTCAGTAGATATAGGCTGAACATCAACCTTTAAAATGTTAACAATGTGGTATTCAATGATTTTTAAATAATAATATATATCTTCAGTGTTGTTGTTCCCTTACCTTATCAATGATAATATCGTTTCCTTAAATGTAACTTTAATATAATTTACTTTAAATATCATGTGGAGTTTCTAGGAATAAATAGATTGTTTTACCAATTGCTTTTTCTATACCAAAACTTGTCATAAAAATTGCAAAATCCACAGGTATATTTTAGACCATTTGTAGGAATGTGGCAGAGAATATAAATACTAATCATTAGGGCTGGGACAATATGCTTTTAGAGATATGCTTTTTATGATTTAAAATATACTTTTTATGCTCTAAAATATGCTTTTTATGCTTTAAAATATGCTTTTTATGCTTTAAAATATGCTTTTCATGCTCTAAAATATGCTTTTTACACTCAATAGTATGCCTAATATTTTTTTATTTAAGCAATTTCATATGTTTCATATGTTGCAAGATTGACGATCTCTTCTCATCAGAAACATAAAAAAAAGTACAGCTATATTTATTATTGTCAAAAACCAAGTGCACTAGTTTTGGTATGAAAAAGGATTCTCCTATATAAACTATAGAGGAGATAATTTTAGAAAAATTCAAAATGTTAATATTTGTGAATAGAGTATGCTAAATACAAACTAATAATGCATTGTGATCTCAACGATAATTTATGAGAGCAATCTACCATTTCTATAGTATGATATAATCTACATAATTTCTCGATTAGTAATATTGAATTAGAAGTAAATTTTTTAATCATTTTAGAATATACAAGGTTCTAGTGATAATTAGGGTTGTGACTGTAAGGCCTTACGAGATATGCTCTATAAGCTCTAAAATATGCTTTATAAGCTCCAAAAATAAGGCTGTAAAACCGTTTCAGATTATGCTTTATAAGCTTTAAGAGCTGAATACTAAGATGCATAAGCTTTTATTAATAGATATGCCTTCAAATATATAATAGTATGTAGTACAATATTTTCTTTTGATTGAAGAAAACAAGCAATAATCAAGGGGAACCCTATTATTATTTAACTAAATAGGTATCTTTTACTAGGTATTTCAGGAAATATAAAATGAACTGATTAGTAATTTAGTGATTATGTATGAAAGATATTTTCATCTTCAAAGAAAACTATTTAAAGAAATAAATATAGCAACTCCTGATTTAACAAATGTAGATTTTACATTAGAAAAATTCATCACGAGAATTCATTTCCCATGGTAAGAGGCGCGTTAGCACTCTGTCAATGAAGTTAAATTTTATTAGTTGGCTGCACTATTAGTATATTCCAGATGGCACCTCTATGGTTAAAAATAAAAGGTTACTACCAGTTAGAATATAGTTTTAAATATATTGTTATTTGCGGATAAGTTATTTAGGGTATTGTTTTTAATGTTACTATATCATTGACTGGGAGGCGTGCTGCTTTAGGAATCCTGAATGCTAGGCTCTTGCAAGCAATCAACTTGAGACAATAATGAAGTGTGCAGGGCAACACACTAGCTGAAAAAACAAACTACATTACAACCATATATGTCGAGAGTTTCAAAGTTCTATTATTTGAAATGTGATTTAATTCAACACACACTGGGAAAAATAAACAACTCGAACTGATGCACCCAGGTGTTTCGAGTTCACCCTAAGGCTTTGTCTCTAAAGCGAGACACCTTAGTGCATCAAACTATAGTTTAGATGAACTAAAGTGCATCAGTTTAGTGCACTTTAGTGTCTCAGTTATAAAAGTTTGTTAAAATGATGAGTGAATTATTCTCTCCTGTTTTTTTCCCTCATCATTTTAACAAACTTATAGCTAAGACACTTAAGTACATCGAACAGCACCAAGGTGTCTCGCCTTAGAGACAAAGCCACAGAGTCAACTCGATACACCTGGTTGCATCGGAATTTCTCTGAGTGCATAATTGTATGCAAGGAGGGAAAGCCAACAAAGGGCGGATCACTAACGGTTTAGTGCTCCGCTCAATGTTGGCTCCTCCTTCTAGCTGACCAATCAGAGATATCGTGAAAAACTTGCAACACTGTATCGATAGAGACTTACCCAGTAGAGACAGTATCTCAAAAACCTTATGCGCTTTTACTATACTTAATAGTTTTAGACAGTAGAAGCATAGCCTTATTGGGTACACAGTAGATTCCTACGGGAAACCTGTTGATCGTTATTACTCGAAAATGAAGGAATAAAATTTCTGTCATTCTTGAAAATAGCTTGATTTTGCGTTTTTCTATACATGCATGGTTGATTCTTTCCTTAGAAATTTTGGTTTCGGAATATTCGGTCTTGACATTTCGGTCTTAAAATTATAAATGACCTCTTAACATAAGTGAGTTTGTTGTATTAGACATATCCTGATTGTTTAATGACGTAGCAGGGGGATTCGGGGTGACACGCCCCCGATTCATCTAATTCATAAGCTTCATTTATACCTGAGACCGAATATTCCGAGACTGAATTTTCCGCTCAAATTTCATGTTAAATAAATATCAAAACATGTTAAATTTCTAATGTTACGAATCAGTTTAAAACGGTTAATGTTATCCTATTTTAATAAATAAACTACACATTTAAGAAATAATAATTTAAACTTTTTACATTACTATTCTTTCATAACACCATTATAAACAGAGACCGAATTTTCCAAGAACGAAATTTCCCAGAGCCTACACAACACATTGAAATAGATAAAATTATACTATCACTTCAACTCTGCAGAACTTTCGGAAATGTTGTCAGTTAAAATTTCTAGAGCATTGGATTTAGTTATGAATACACAAAAAAATATTATTGACTGATTTAGCACTTTAGTTATCCTGGCCTGGATGGTAGCTCTTGCAAGCTATCAAATTGATTTTTTGAGGTATGTTGTGTTCGTGACGTCATAACAGCAACACTCTAAAATAATATTTAATACAATTGAAGAACGTTCTATTATAAAAACAGAGATGAATCCATTAATGTTATTCACACTGCTTAATTTTAATTTTCTATTTATGTGTGTTGCCTTGTTGACGTCACGGTCACAAATCACTCGATTTGTGACTACAGCTCACAAAGCTTTACTCTTTGGTGCCTTCCTTAAATCCCTACTAGGAATACTAATATTGATAAGTAGCGACAATTGAGTGATTTGTGACGTGACGTAAGCAAGGGAACAAATTTGAAGAGAAAATTAGGGGTTTGGCAGGTAAAATAATTGATTAAATATATATTTATTTATTATATTATGCAAATTAATAACTGTTTTTACAAATTTACTTTAAAATTTAAATATGATTTTAGAGTGTTGTTGTTATAACGTCACGCACACAACATACCTCGATTGTCCTTACTATATTTCAATTCTATTGGAATAGAATTCGCTATGTCAAAGTTTCAAACTTACTGCAATTACGAATCTGAAAATAATATTTGCAAAAAAAATTAGGTGATGGCTCATGTTTGACATAACGTGTATTTATAATATAGAGCAGCAAGAGTATGAAAAATACAACATCGTATTAAAGAAGAAAATTAATATAGAAGAAGAAGTATTGAAAGAGCTAAGTGAGTTAACTCGAAAGAAAGATGCTTCTAATCTGAGGCATCTCTAATACATTGCACTTGATGCCACGTAGATCTTCCACAGAATGAATTGATTACTGAATATATAGTAATCTGTGTTTCTTATATATCAACCTTTTCATGAACAGTTGAAGATGTTTTCTGTTCACGAGAGCCTCAACGAAAGGATATTATGCCTTAAAATTAGATAAGCTCTTTGACAAAGCATATGCTCGAAACATTTTGCTTAAACTCTAACAAAAAGCATATGCTCGAATGATTTTGCCTGAAGCTCTAATAAAAAGCATATGCTCGAATGATTTTGCCTAAAGCCCTTACAAAAAGCATATGCTTCAAAAAAGAATAAGCAAATTCTTACGAGCATATGCGAAATAAGCCATGTCACAGCCCTAGTGATAATAGTCGTTTGTATACTATTCTTACTTTCAAGCTACAACATTTGCATTTCATATCTCCATCAACCTCTTCCAAATCTGTAAAGTCAAGAGCAATGTTGCTCGATGTTGGACTTTCTCAATTTTAGGCATGGTGACAATGTGGTTTGCGAGATGTGAATGACAACTCTTCACACCATTAACTAGAAGTGACTTTGTATGTTACATTAATGTAGTAATACAAGAATTCTTCCATAAATACACTTTTGATCCAGATTTTCATTAAAATATTATCCATACATTTGTAATTGAAAATTTTGTATAACTTTTATTTATCAACCACCTTTCTGTGGAAAAAAGCATATTCTTTTCGGAAAAAGAATATGCTTTATTTTCTGAGCATATTCTTTTTGGAAAAAGTGCTTTATTTTATGAGCATAAAAAATATGCTCTAACGATAAATATGCTCAAGAATATTCTTTTATGCTTAAAGCATATTGTCACAGCCCTACTAATTATATTGAGTCTCATTTCTTACTACATAAATAATGATAAATTTTTTACCTTAGTGTGACTAAACAATCACAGTAAACCACTGGTATTGAATAAAAAGAAAATTATTAGAATATTCAATTAGGTAGTTTGATTACATAACTAACAAAAAGTTGATTTAAATCACTTAAGGTACGTACACAATACAAGCGGAGCGGAGCGCCATTAATATTTGTTTTTTTAGATCGCCTTCCGTTCCCAGTCTGAACAGCCAAGTGAACCAAACTATAGAGTTTTTCTTACGGTGTTAAAAAACTAGTGTGAAGCGGGCCTCAACTGTTCCCTAATTATCAACCTAGTGAAAACCCTTACAAATTGGAACAAGATTTCATATTAGGAGCTTGCTAGAGGTTCCTTTTAAAAACGCAATTTTTATTTCATAGGCAATACGATTCTATTGAGCTTTTAGAGCATATTGCAAGCTCTGAAATTCTCAATTAGTTATTCAGTCATAGCTGTACTCAGTCTATCATTGCTCTTTTATAAAGCAAGATCATAGAATATCATAGTTGATATTCTCTGATCTATACTTTAAACAGGACTATACTTTAAACAGGACTATTTATAGATTAGGGTCAGAAGGCACACAGTATTAAATTTATAGAATCAGAATAACGGGTAAGATTTTAAAATAATCATTATCAAAGTTAGAAGCTTTCAAGGCACAGACTCTTTTAGAATAAAGCAAGAAATTGAACAAGTTTGGAATCGAAGAATAAACATGTGAAAAAGCACAAAGCATTTTATTAATATTCAAAAATGCATAACTGCTTCTCAGTACAAGGTGAATGCTGTAAACCGATGAATGGAAAACATTCTTCTAACTATGTCAAGAAGAACGATAAAGTTATATCTTTTTATAAAGAACTATTTATAGAGAGGTTTTAAATTATGAAACATAAAGATAAATTTATTTAGAAAAGATGAAAATATTTAAATAGACTATCAGCTTTTCATAGAGCATAAAAACTAAATAAAGCAGAGTTGACAATTACCATTTGTTTCATTGAATCTTCACTAAAGTTTAGAATATGCATTTTAGACTAATCGTCTCTGATTACTTCAAAAATCGTTCCAGAATAGTCAAAATAATCTTCACCGCTTGAATAGTTCAGCCCATCGTCAGATTCTTCGTTCATACCTGAACCACGAACAAGTTTCTGTAGATTATCCTGCTTCCCGATAGGTTTCTTGATTGAAGAGTTCCTAGTTGTTCTTTTAGTAGCAGGAGATTTATGTTTATCACTTTTTAAAGTTTTTGAATTTCTTTTATCAGAGTGCACTTCAGGAAGTGCACCTTCAGACTCTAATCTCCCTTCTCTTTGATCTTTGCCTAGGTTGTCTTCTAGAAGAGGTTCGTTCAACCAAGGCATGGATTTTGGCGAGAAGTTCTTATGTTCATCATGACGTAATTCACTGGAAGTTTCTTTAACAGATTCACTTGGCAGAGAGTCCTGAACTTCTCTAGTTACGTCAAGATTTAGATACTTAGGATCACCAAACACAGATACACAATCCCTAGTTGCTCTCATGGTCCCATCAGAATTATATAGATTACAAATAATATTAGGCACAGACTTCATGTCATCAGCTACGGCAAGTTTATCACCGGGAAGACACCTTTGTAGGCAGCTGTAAGGAATAAACTCCAGTCTATGGAAGAAAATGCACGAAGAGGATGTTGGATCAAAAATAGAGTTTCCGGGACATCTCTTTTTGGCAAAATAATTTGACGACGTTTTGACAAAGTAAGTCCTACAATCTTGGAAGCGAGGAAAAAAACTGCCAATCCTTTTTTTGTCTAAATTAGGCAGACAGAAATTGCTATAGAACTGAACCCCTCTCAAGATCCTAGAGCCATCTTCAAACTTGATAGGTATGGGGTCATCTAAAAGACCTCTGATCACGCTGTGTGATGATGGGTTATCCTTATAGTGAACCAAACGAGGTACAGTAGGGTCCAATCTTCTTAGCTTCATTTCAGAATTTTGAGAGTCTCCAGATCCTGCTGCATCAGTCAAGATACCTAAGAACAAATTTCATTTCAACTTTCAGTTTAGGAAAGAATTAAAAGTAACTTAAGAATATATTATACACACATATGCAATTACCTTTCAAACTCAAAGCCAGGATCAAAGTAATTATAATCATTTTGAACAATTAGAGATTCTGTAAACAAATTAAATTATTTAAGAAAATAAATTAACATTCCAGATACAGCTAAGGTGAGTGAAACAGTTCAAAAGTCATTAAAATCAATCTTCCATTCTTAAAATTATATAGCCTGAACAAAAGACTTTCACATCCGTTTTATCTCTGAAGATAAATTATACTATGCATCATCACAAGATGTCTTTAAGAATTAATACCTTTCACTTAAATTTGGAAGGAATAATTTATATGTCGTGACACTTCATGTTGAAAAATGAAATCTAAATGCGAAATGATCAGACTGTAATTCTTTATGTATAGGTACTGAAACTGCTACCGAAAGGTCAAATACAAGAGTACCAGGAAAAAGAAAAGACCGATTACTACACGGATACTTAGTTATACACTACTGTTAGTAAACAGTTTAAATTACAAAGAATTTCAACAAATTATAGAAAAGTTTCTGCAACTTCTGCTAGATTGATTTAAAGTCCCGATTAAAAAGTGAAACCGAGCAAAAAGAACACTAAGTTATTGAAATATTCTTCAAAAATGAAAAGGAGATGGACCAATTTGTACGAATAAAAAATAAAGTTTTGGATTATCAAGTACACTAATTTCAGCAGCTTACACTACCAATATCAGATTGAACATGTCATTCGGATCTTATGTTATTTAACACCTAGGGTCAAGCAGGTAAATTGCGGCACACTAACTAATTGCGGCCTCTAACAACTGAAACATCATAGGTTCAACACTTAAAACTTAAATTAATAAATTATAGCATGCATTTCACTTCTTTTGATAGGTATGAAACATTTCAATGTAATTTCAGTTCAGAATGTTTTAGAGACTCTTGAGAGGGACGCCATTAAAAATTAAAGGGGGCGCAATTTACCTGCGTGACCCTCTGAAGGAAGCTACCATAAATGAGAATTATTATCGTGCTAATCTACCTAACGTGTTCATTAGAACAATGAAATAAAAAAACTATGTAGGTGTAGTTAGTAAAGTTACCAGACCAATTGCGAATGCTGTACAGTTGAAGATAAAGTTTCAAGCGAGAGTTCACACATTTGGTCTTCACAGCTACTTTAAATTTCAAATTCAATTTTTATATTATCCTAGAGACCCTTTCAGCTACTAGATTATAAAATATTAAAGTTAAATCTTACCCATTGCGTATTTGAGCTTTATTAGCAATTGATAAAGTATAATTTTTTGAAGAAAATGGCAATCTAAATGCAATTTTGTCAATTGTTTACAGACAATAAGATACCAATGGACAACAGGGAACTATTCAAAGAATAGTCTAGATGCATATAAATGAAATTATTCAGTTTAGAGATTGGTAGATCATGATCTTTCATCAAAGAGAATTTAATTCAAACAAATAATTCACCGAAATGGATGTAAATCTAATATTTGTCAAATTGGTTGGTAAAAAAAAAAGACTTATAAAAAATAAGTGGTCAGACAACATTTCCTTAGTAGAGATCTAACTTTTATCAACCAGTTCGCTTTGAAATTTACTATATCCGATTACTAAATTCATATTCGTAGAAGAAACTAATGATTAATCATATATATAGGAATTGGCTTATTAAAGTAAATCTATAGCCATTACTTCATACGATATCACAGTATGTGATAGGGTCAAGCAGGTAAATTGCGGCACATTAACTAATTGCGGCCTCTAACAACAGAAACACCAGTTTCAAAACACGTTAAAAACCTAAATTAATGAATTATAGCATGCACTGCGCTTCTTTTGATAGCTCTGCAACATTTGATGAAATTTCGGTTCAGAGTTTTAGAGACTCTTGAGAGTGCGCAATTAAAAATTAAAGGGCTGCAATTAACCTGCGTGACCCTCCTAACTATAATTTTATTAAATTCGAACCAACTCTGCTGCAAAATAAAAATCTAAAAATTCACTTTTATTGGGAATTTCACAGCTGGATTCTATATCGGGCATAGCTACAGGCATAGTCAATAACTTGAAAATAGAAGTAGTAGTATTCTCCAACAGATAGATTGATTAAAACCTAACAAAAAGGTCGATTGAACAAGGTTTTTTATAATATGAAACACAGTAGGATTTGAACAAGAC
>CANNZV010000302.1:88826-108256 GCA_947561585.1 Caprella mutica | reverse complement strand
GACGTATCTAGAAAAAGTAAAAATATGCTTTAAAATCGGCTAACGCATTCATAACTAACAGATCTACAAAATGGTATATGATTAGAATTGCACATTGAAAATGTAAAACCTACTCAAACTGAGTGTAATTCGTAACTACTGAGGCTCTAACTTTCACTGACAACAATTTCTAATAATACTAAAACATGAAATATTGGAACTACCATAATTCATTAATCAGAATTGAAAGTTTTTATAAATTTACCTATTCGGAAAGGAAGATTCGACATTTCTGTCTGATTGTTTTTTGTAAGATTAAATGTAAGCCTTTAATTAAATTTTCCAAATCTGTTTTTATGCTCTTTAATTTCTTAGGATATCAGCAAATCTTTACAAATAAGAAATAGGTATAATAGGATTTAAGGGGAGTGTCTCACCGAAATTTGAAATAATTTTCCAAAATTATTTTTTTGCATAAAAAGACACCTTAAAATGTCCCAAATCATGTATAAAAAATTAGGTATGAAAGTTGTCTGCAAGTGCCTCAAAAAGGGGAGGAGAGGAAAGGAGGGGAGAGGAGCTGGGAGAAGCAAAAATAACAAAAAAGGTATGTTAAGAAGTAGCTAGTATTTGTTTGTTTCTAGTATTCTTCATGTAATCAATATAGTACTGCTGTTATAAAAATTAATCATGAGAATTAAAAAAAATAAAATGAAATCGATAATTGGCCGCTCTGAACACTTTTCATTTTTCAACTTCTAAGGCCTACTTCATCTTCAATTTTTGACTTAGAGGCATGGTTTTTTTTTCTTTTTATTCAGAATTCCGTTGTCTACAAAAGAACGATCAGTTAAGGTAAGTAAAATGAAACAAAGATATTAGTAACCAAACCAAATGAAAATATAGGGTAGTTACATCTCTTTTCAATTTTATAGAGCTTCTCTAATCAAAGAAAATGTGTAGGAAATGAGTAACAAAATCAAAATACTGAAAATTTTAAAAACAATAGATTAAGTTTTTATTGTAAATTGTAATACCTTGAATATAATAAATGTACGACTAGATAATTGGTAGACGAATAGAATATTAGTTAAACTATATTATTTAAATAGGTTGTTGTAGGAGTTGCATGGCCAGAAGAACGTATATTTTTTAGTGGGTGTCTGTTTAAAGATCGTTCGCTGTACGAGCTTTAATTACCTGTATACTATAGATTCTTTATATTCAAGACTTGATGAATGTGCTTGAAAGCAGCTTTGTAAGAAGTGTTTTAATATATTGAAATTCTCGTCAATTAAAAAGATATTAATTAACATCCTTTATATTACCACTTGGTTTTTAAATATCTTTTACATATAAAAAAAAATATATATTTGAAATATATGAGCTTCTTAGTAACAGCCTAATTCGAGAAATCCATACGTGTAAAGTTTTTTAAATTAAAATTATTTGCTGCATACATTTTGTATATGCGTTTTATAAAATACATATTCGTTTTATAAAATACATATGAGTTTTATAAAATACATATGAGTTTTATAAAATACATATGAGTTTTATAAAATACATATTCGTTTTATAAAATACATATGAGTTTTATAAAATACATATGAGTTTTATAAAATACATATGAGTTTTATAAAATACATATTCGTTTTATAAAATACATATGAGTTTTATAAAATACATATTCGTTTTATAAAATACATATGAGTTTTATAAAATGCATATGCACTTTATGGAAATGAATATTTCAAGCGAATATGCACTAAATATTTATGTGCATACACTGCATAATATGCAGTGCATCTTGTCTCAACCCTAGATATTAGGTTTATCAATCGAATTACAGCACTTTTATGAATCGAGAAAATAATGAAGCACACTTTCACAATTTCTAAAGCATATTTCAAAGCATAAAAGAATATATTTATAGAATTTTCTCAGAGAATATGAAGCATATTTCAAAGTGAATTTTGTCTCACCCAAAATATCTGCCTATTCGATGCAGATGCTAAATTCTATAGAAGTTTCTCCATTCTTAATTACCCTGACTACTTATTCAGAGAAAATTTCCTCAATAATAATTTAAAGATCGAGCTAGATTAAAAGAGCTTATTTAAAATAAGGTAGTTTTAAAAAGATATTACAATCATTCATTCACAGGCTACAATGGTGCAGTTCTGCTTCTCCATAGATTGACAAACTGCCAAAGAAGATAAATAGGCGGTTCCAGAATTGGAATAATTATGGAGAATCCTAAATATAATTAGCCAGCTTAATATTGGGAATATTAATACCCTTCATTATTAATTGGGAAAACAAAAATTTAATTAGTTTTTTTATGAAATTTAAATAAATCAAATTTTTGGACTATTCATATTCTGGAAGTACAGACCATTGAAGAAACAATTTAATCTATGAATATTTAATTGAAGAGATTCAACAATTTCTTTTCAACCAATCAAGCTTCTGTTTAAATGATAACACTCATGGTTCACGGAGTATGATGGATTAAAAGTTCAGACTTAATTAACTTTCAGAGCAGGGGGGCGGGGCTTTTATAATAAAGAAGGCTTTAGAAAATTTAGATTTTTATTAATATTTTCTTAACAGAACAACAAGGACAATTTTTTTCTTCTTACCTAATCTAGTGACAACGATTTAATAATAGGAGGTAAACAGTTAATCATATAAATCTTCTGCGGTTACACTAGCATCTTCTGGAGCATATGAATATTCTTCTCCTAAATAGTTATGCCTGGAATAACGCAGTGGTTCATCATTGTAATAATGTACCCTAGACTTGGTAGCATCATTACTGACATCATCTGACATTTTCTCATTAACATATTTAGGATAGTTTCTACCAACAAGTTTAATAGGATCATTGGAAACACGCTTTTTCTTTAATTCCAGGAGAGATCCATCGTCGGACACCATTTCCATACCTTCAACGTAAGAGTTTAAAGACCTACCACTTCTCTTGGAATTTTTCATTTTTTCTTCTCTTCTCTGTTCAGAGACTTCATCATAGATACTCTCAACATTCCTCTTTTGTCTTGTAAAAGTTAATTTAGGCAACGAATCACTCTTCAGAGTTTCATAATTTCTTCTACTAGTGGGCAATTTGTAAGTAACAGACGTAGATTTAACCCGGTTTCTTTGTAATCTCTCTGGTTTATCTTCCAGATGTCGTTTTTTACGGAGCAGATTTAATTCAGGAGAGTAATTTTTGTAATCAGTAGGGCCGAATTCACCTGACGAGTATTCAGGATATCCAGTAGGCAGAGAATCCAGCATTCTATCGCTTCTTGTGTTAGCTTGTTTAGTAGACTTTAGCACGATATCTTTAGATTTTCTTTTACTGATTGGCAATTTCGAAGAAGCCGACATAGACATCACTTTCTCCTTTATCTGTGCTTTCTCGAATTGCCCCTTCGTATGTCGTTTTTCTAGGCGCAGATTCATTTCTGGAGAGTCTTTCTTATAAACATCAGATCCAAATTCACTGGACGAGTCTTCAGGATACTCAGTGGTTAGAGAATCCAGCATTCTATAGCTTCTAGCGTTAGCTTGTCTTGCAGACACTGGTATGCAATTCTCTGAGTCAATGGGTCTTTCGGAGCCATCAGGATTATATTGGTCACAATAGAAATGAGGTAACGAGTCTGCGAAATAAACTGGTTCACCATAGCCAGGACAATCAAGGTGGCAATTAGCAGGAACAAGAGAATTTTTGAACACAACACAACTGGAAGAAGATGGATCAAAAATACCGTTTTTAGGACAACTCCTCTCTAAAAGACTATCTTGAGAAATTTGCACCAGGTATGTTCTACAATCTTCGAAGCGAGGATATACACTACCAATCACTTGTTCGCCTAAAGGGGGAAGACAATCTTTGTCATACAGAACTCCTCGCAATATCATGGAACCATTATCAAAGCGGGTGATAAGGTCCTGATTATTATGATCGTTGAACAAGTGGTGCGATAATGGGTCATCCGTAAAGAGATAGTCATTAACTTCATATTCAGGAAAGCTTGATCTTCTGAACCTTTCAAGATTTCGAGCTCCACCAAACCTTGCAGCATCGGTCAAGATACCTAGGAACACATTTTATTATTTAGATTATAAATGGAAAAATTGCAGAGAATATATATAGTCTTTAACACCAGTTAATAATTACCTCTTATGCTCGAAGCGATGAACAACCAATACAGAGTGATTATAATCATTTTGAATAATCAAGGTTCTGAAAAAATTAATTAGGTTTAGAGTATGCTTTGAACAAGACAATATCGTTGACTTGAAAAGAAAATTTACGGGATTCTTGATAAAGTAGGAAAGGAAGGACACTATGAAAAAAAAACACCTAACACCAGACAGACACGTTTCTTCTCATGGAAACATAAATGCTATTCTGACCACGGTGTGTTAGTTGGTTATCAAAGCACGTGACGATAAGTGAAACAAGTAGGAGATTGTACTCAGGAAAGAAAAGAGTTATTACAGTAAGCCAACCTAACAATATCTAAGTATAACTACTCTTACAGCAAGTAGCTAAAAATGGAAAAACAGTGAAAATTATGAATAGGACCAATTTGATAGGATTATGGATACTCAAATTAATTTAAGATTTATAATAGGGTCACACAGGTAAATTGCAGTCCTTTAATTTTTAATTGCGGCCATCTCTCAAGAGAGAGAGTCTCAAAAAACATTCCGAATCGAAATTACATTAAAATGTTGCATAGCCATCCAAAAATGAACAGTGCATGCTATAACTTAATAATTAGAGCTTTGACGTGAGTTATGAAGCTATGATGTTTCAGTTGTTAGAGGCCGCAGTTAGTGAGTGGGCCGCAATTTACCTGTGTGACCCTAGTTCAAAGCTACCTTTTGATTACCATCACCATTAATTTTTCAATAGCTAAAAATCATATTTAATTTCTAGATTTAAGATCATAAGAGTTTATGATTCAGATAAATAAGAGCCTGTCTAATCATTTTGAATTTTTTGCTTTCATAAGAACAAATTAACAGTTAAATTTTCCTAAAAGACCAAGGAGTTCTTTTTCAGTAACGCAGCAGCAATTAGTGATGTCTAATTATTAGAGTGACTATTTCCATTATCACTAATACATCAGCTTTAAATAATAGGGCAATAAATTGAATAGTAAACTCGGGGAAAAAGTGCAGTAGCTACTGAATGCCATGGTATTATCAGCAATATTGTCAATAGTACATTAAAAATTAAAGAACATGGAAATTGTTTAACAGTAGGTGCAAAGGTAAATTTGTGTTATAGGTCCCCCAACGAATTTTGATATTTTTATTTTGACACTTCATATAGGTTTGAAGAGCCATTCTAAGACTTTTCAGGAATACCATTTGTTGTGCAAATTCTTAGTTTTTAGAGACATAGCGCAATTAATTTTTTGGTAGGAATAACATTAATTAAGTTTGAAGAAAACAAGGCTTTCCGCCTTTTAGATTTTTGTGACATGAAATCTTTGTGCCATGAAACTGTTAATGTAGTTCACTGTATCCGCTAGTTTGTTGTACTGCACACATCATGATTGTTTAATGACCTAGCAGGGTGGTTGGGGGCGGCACGCTCCCGATATACTTATTTTAGTGATGTTTATGTACCTTTCCAGACACTCCAAACATAACCAAGGTAACATATCCTATCGGAAACTTAATTGCGCTTTTATATCTCTAAGACGAAGAATTGCACAGCAAATGGTATTCTAGATGAAAATGTCTTGAAATGGCTTTTACCTATTTAAATTGTGAAAATATCGAAAATCGTTGGGGGACCTAAAGCACAAATTTACCGGTGCTAAAATGAGCGAAGTAGGTGAACATAAACTTCAGATTTAAGAAACGTCGAAGAATTCTAAACTAAATTTATTGTTAGCTTCACCAAAACGTCGAAAGTTTAGCAGACTTGGAACTTTCACCAATAAGCAAGCGAAGAATTAAAATATTGCAAATGAAATAGAAATGCTTACACATTGTCTAACATATTAAGGTGCACAACTGAACACATTGTTCTACATCCTATAAATATAAAAGATCGAAATATCAAATAGAAAGCTGTATATTAAGAGGTAATGGTCAACCTACTCAGACTGAGTACATTTCGTAACTGATGTGATTCTAACCTTTATAGACTACAATTTCTAATAACACTGAAAACATAAAATATTGGAACTATCATAATTCAGCAAACAGATGGAGACAGTTTTCATAAATTTGCATATTTTGAAAAGAAAGATTTTTCAAAAGTATACTGTATACTAAATACATGAACAAAGTATAGCATCTACATATACTTTAATCATTATAATTTTCTTTGTATGAGTAGATTTAACATTGAAATTTAATTACCAAAGTTAACTATAAAATTAATTAAATAGAAATTCGAGAAGTATTGATGGATAGTTTCATAATGATTAATGATCTTAAAAGTTAAAATGTGATACCTGTATGTGCGTTCACGATGTTCTAAATATATCTAATTGAAAGACTTATAGTCATACATTTTACTTGTTTTACATGAATCCATGTATAAAATATAAGTACTTTCCTATAATTACTCTTTTTACATATTTTCATAATTGTGCTTCAGATATAAGAATTAACGTATCTTGAATAGCTTATATGTATTGAAAAAAAAATATGCCTTGATGCTCACAAAATTCTGGAAACCCTTAAAGGTCTCCTCAACTCCATTTTTTTATCTCTCTATTCATTAGAACTAAGGTTACTGATTATAAAACTACAAACCATTTCAAATTTGGTTCTTTAGTTTTATTATAATGTGTAATTTAAGATTTTTTCCGTTCTTTCTACTACCCCTCTGAATTTCAAGCAAAGAAAAAGCCCCGCATGTCCGAAACTAGATCCGACAAACTCAAAACAATTATGAAGCTAATTCCAAGATAATGGATCCATATAAAGAAACCAAATACCTAATTAAGTATTTCTTACTAATAGTTCTCATAAATCATAAACAAAATCCGATCTAATGAACTGTTAATTCTAAAACACTGTATTTGAATAGGTATGTACTAGGTGCATACGAACGAACATACCTACTCAATTATGCGGGCTTTTTCTTCTAATGAATCTCAGAATGAAAAAAAACGAAATGTGAATATTTCTTATATAATTAATTGTGAACAGAATACTTGATCGATTTAAATTCTGCTTACTGTTATATGTTATATAACCTTAGCTCTACATATTTAAAAAAATTCCAGATTTTTTTAAATTTAGAGTGGAGAGGACCTTTAATCAATTTTTTTTATATATTTTGACGGGAATGAAAAATGAGGTGAATATTACTTTCTCTCCATGAATTGATAATTCAGTTGAGTGAGGTGCGTTGTATGTGTTTTTATTTTAACCATAATTCATCAAACTTATTTAATAATTGACAAAGCACCGTAAATTGTCTGGCCGATATATCGCCTTCACAGTTTAGGTGCGGTAGACTTTGGTCCATCACTCGGCTGATGATTTTTCACCCAGCAAAGGTCGTGTAGAAGACCTCACTAGTACTGCTGCCACGTTGTCTGACCGATGTCGGAACATTAATTTCAAAGCTGGAGATGAACAACAATTGAAATTTGAGTCAATGTTGACAGTAGTGACAAGCCATAACTGGGCCAAGGATGACCCAATGTTTCGATTTGTTCTGTGATATTGTGATACTATTTTCATCTTTGGTTTGCAACTGAGAAAATTATTAAAAACCTGCCCATTTATTCACACTGCTTCTACCTTCTGTACTTGCATCCTCTGTACTTGCATCCTCTGTACTTGCATCCTCTGTACTTGCATCCTCTGTACTTGCATCCTCTGTACTTGCATCCTCTGTACTTGCATCCTCTGTACTTGCATCCTATGTACTTGCATCCTCTGTACTTGCATCCTCTGTACTTGCATCCTCTGTACTTGCATCTTTTGTACTTGCATCCTCTGTACTTGCATCCTCTGTACTTGCATCCTCTGTACTTGCATCCTCTGTACCTGCATCCTCTGTACTTGCATCATCTGTACTTGCATCCTCTGTACTTGCATCTTTTGTACTTGCATCCTCTGTACTTGCATCCTCTGTACCTGCATCCTCTGTACCTGCATCCTCTGTACTTGCATCCTTTGTACTTGCATCCTCTGTACTTGCATCCTCTGTACTTGCATCCTCTGTACTTGCATCCTCTGTACTTGCATCTTCTGTACTTGCATCCTATGTAATTGCATCTTTTGTACTTGCATCTTCTGTACTTTTACCTTCTAAAATATTTCTATCTTTCTATACCTTTATCTTCTATACCTCCATCTTCTATACCTCTATCTTCTATTGCTCTATATTCTATAAAACCTCTATTTTCTATAAAACATCTCTCTTCTATAAAACCTTTATATTCTATAAAACCTTTATTTTCTATAACAACCTTTATTTTCTATACCTCTACTTCTACACCTCTACAAACCCACCTCAAACCCCTCCCCCCACTCCACGCCCCCCTCCCCCCACGTCTCCCCCGCTGTTAGGTTAAGTAAGGGCGCCGCGTGAGTCGGGGCGTTTCTCACCGGGGGACACACTAGACGCTAAAACAAAACACCGGCCCTCAAACAGCTACCAGACACTGCCACTGAAATAACAAGAGAGATTGCTGAGGGCAACGCAAATAGAATGGGGAATAGAAAATGATGAATGGGAGAAGAATTGGACATAAAATAGGAAGGGGACTCTTTTAGAATTACATTAAACTAGTTTGGAAGTGTTTCATGGTTACTCAATAAAATATCTTCACAAAGATTTAGAAAGAACAGTATTTATTAGACTAAATTTGACGTCTTCTTTGGAACCCAAATCAGCAGAAAATTAAATACAAGGAACTTGGTAGAAGCAGTCACTTACCACTAGTCGGTGACAATGCTCATGAATGGTGAAAAGCTACTCTGTTAATAAAGTAATTATAGAATGAAACGAAGAAACACACAAGCACCGGGGGCTGCAGTCATGAATTTTTTTATAAACAATCCATGATTCTACTAATAATAGTTGGGGCCTTAATTAACGAACGACACAGTCTTCCATTCACAACAAAGAGCATTTTGATAAGAGATTCTAGAAGTCTGAAGGGAAATAGAAATAAATAACTTAGGTCCCCTTCACACTGGCGTTTTTCTCATGCCACAGCAAAGAAAATGGTGCATTAAAAATGCTACGGCTGAATAAACGTATGTGTTTTGTATTTCCGCTTAGATTGGGTGTTGAAAAAACAGTATGAAATAAGCTTTAGAGCCAGTTATTACTACTCCTTTTTATTTCGATTGGCACTAACAGTGAATATATTTTCTATATTGCATTCTTAGGTTGTCAATAGACTAGCTTAAGAAATATATTTATTATTGTGAAGTATGCTATGCTAAAAGATAGGGACTCGAACCCAAGGAAAGGATTAGAACCTATATGCAATGTGTTATTTCTCTGTAGAATTACCTTTTCATTCCTTCTTTAACTAATCGTTAAGATGTCCTTTATTTTATTCGCTTTCAGAGAGTGCACACTACACACGTAGATACGTAGTGCAATATTGCATATAAATATAAACATACTTGATAGAGTCTAATAGATAAATAAATGATAAGCTTACATACAAATGCTGTCTTCTATTTTGCGTACAGGGTTTGCATTCTCAATTAAAACATTTAATCTTTTTAAATATTAAATATGATGATAAATTGAGCTGTACATAATATGCTTATAACAGTAAGTACATAAAGACTAAAGATCCGTCCTCTATATTGTGAATGAAATGATTACTTCCACAATCAGCCCTATGTTACCTATGCTCATTAGGCATCAACTTAATCATCATTTTTAATGAAGAAAATTACAATCGTGATGACAAAATAATTCAGACTCCCCACCGGCCGGAGTTCCTTTTTCTTTTGACGCTATCGAGTGAACCTAAAGGATGTGAGGTACAGCAGTTACGCTAAAGCTAACTGAGCAGTTACGCTAAAGCTAACTGAGCAGTTACGCTAAAGCTAACTGAGCAGTTACGCTAAAGCTAACTGAGCAGTTACGCTAAAGCTAACTGAGCAGTTACGCTAAAGCTAACTGAGCAGTTAAGCTAAAGCTAACTGAGCAGTTACGCTAAAGCTAACTGAGCAGTTACGCTAAAGCTAACTGAGCAGTTACGCTAAAGCTAACTGAGCAGTTACGCTAAAGCTAACTGAGCAGTTACGCTAAAGCTAACTGAGCAGTTAAGCTAAAGCTAACTGAGCAGTTACGCTAAAGCTAACTGAGCAGTTAAGATAAAGCTAACTGAGCAGTTACGCTAAAGCTAACTGAGCAGTCAAGCTGAAGCTAACTGAGCAGTTAAGCTAAAGCTAACTGAGCAGTTAAGCTAAAGCTAACTGAGCAGTTAAGCTAAAGCTAACTGAGCAGTTACGCTAAAGCTAACTGAGCAGTTAAGCTAAAGCTAACTGAGCAGTTAAGCTAAAGCTAACTGAACAGTTAAGCTAAAGCTAACTGAGCAGTCAAGCTAAACCTAACTGAACAGTCAAGCTGAAGCTAACTGAGCAGTTAAGCTAAAGCTAACTGAGCAGTGAAGCTAAAGCTAACTGAGCAGTGAAGCTAAAGCTAGCTGAGCAGTGAAGCTAAAGCTAACTGAGCAGTTAAGCTAAAGCTAACTGAGCAGTGAAGCTAAAGCTAACTGAGCAGTGAAGCTAAAGCTAACTGAGCAGTGAAGCTAAAGCTAACTGAGCAGTTAAGCTAAAGCTAGCTGAGCAGTGAAGCTAAACCTAACGGGGCAGTTAGCACCTTTTGATCTGGTGTGCGGACAGAGTATCGAAAGACAGAGTATCGAAAGACAAAGTATCGAAAGACAAAATATAGAAAATGAAAGTATATATAAAGACAAAAATAGAAGGACATATAGCATAGAAAGAAAAATGTATAAAAAAGTTGAAGCTGTGCCTCTCTAGCCTGGTTCAATAAAGACAAAATGAGCCCACCTACAATTGAGCTCGGGAAAATTGGGCCCCAAGACAATAATTTTGTGAAGAATAACATTCTTCACTTTTTTGTGCAATCTTGATTTTCGGCATTTGTACGTTTAAATTTATTTTAAACGTAATCTTGCTCTCTAATCTTTCTCTAAATTAAAAATAGTAGGGTGACGATATTGAGTTGTGTTGTGCATCGCTCGATCTGTACCACCCTTCAATTACGTTTGTGGTACGAGGCAGATCTTCCATGACACGGTTGAAGAAACTCCACACACATGGTTTGAAAAAAGGATTTCTTCTGAATGGCCTTCATATCGACGAAATAAACCTTGATGAAGCATTAAGTAAAAGTTAAATATTATGTATGCAGTGTTCATTTATAGAAAGGCAACATCCTAATTCTCCGAGTTGTAACCAAGTTCACTTTTATCAGAGTCTATAATGGTATCAACTTAATTTGCTACTGTAATAACAAAGTGAATCTTCTCTATAGTGTCTGCTGTAACCATTTTATTAATGTGATCAATAGTGGCACTGGGCCCAAATTTCTTGGGGATCAATTGTACTAGGCTCAATTGTATTGGGCCCAATTGACAGCCCAAATGTCTTCGGCTCAATTTTCGGCGTGTCCAATTGTCGGGACCCAATTAAATTGGGCCCAACTGTCGGTAGCTGAACAAAATTCATACTTCAAGTTATGTATAACTAATGTAATGTATTTTATTTTTAAAAGAAGATTTCTCCATTTGATCAATTTTTCATTCGATCAATTTTCTATTCGATCAATTCTCCATTATTATAAATTCGATTGAAATTTCGATACTTTGTCTTTCGATACTCTGTCCTAGTACCATTATTCACATATCTTTATTTGTGGTCAAATATACGTTTTGAGCTCTCTTGTAAAATGTGTATATCCACTTAAAAAGACGAGAAGTCAATGAGTTTTCATGCCTCAAGAAAACCAAAAGCAGTTTTAGAATGCTTGAAACATTTCTAACAAATCTGTAGAGGGCTTTTTTCAATTTTCAATCTGTTTTTTTTTTATATCACAATTTAAAACCGAAAATTTTTGTGTGATTTTTGAAGTCATCAAAAATGCTTATAAAAAAACGGGAAGGAAAATTAAAAAAGCCCTCTATTCATTTGTTCGAAATGTTGCAAGGATTCTAAAACTGTCTTGATTTTTTTTCTAGCATATACACTCATACACTTCTCGTCATTTGAAATGTATACAAAATTGAAAAACTACTTTTTTTCGAAAACCAAGCCAAAAGTTAAAAAATTACATGAATAAAATGTATTTTGTTTGCGAAGACCTCATAAATTTCAGAGCAATCGGTCAACAAATGAAAAAGTTTTTTGAAAAGTAGGTTGACCCCCTTAATCCTTCAACGGAGGGCGAACGCCGTATTTTTATGAATTAATATGTTTTTAGAATGTGTTTATAACCAAATAATATTTCAGAAAAGTCAAAAAATACATAAATTGCCAATAAGTGACTGACAGTTTTCCGCTTTGGCAGATTTCCGCATGGCAGTTTTCCGTGTACCATAACTATATACAGATTAACTTCATTTAAATTCCGTAATTAATTTTGAACATTTAATATGCACACTATATTGAATAATTTCTGGCATATAAAATTCATATTTTCAATATGCATTTCAGTTCAGCATATATGCACATTGACTTTTTGCATATTATATGCAGAAATAGGCATATAATATGCTGCATATCGCGTCAAAAATTATGCATATTGTCACATCCCTAGATATTAACTTTCATTCTACATCCCAGTTTTTTAATATTTTTAAAATTAATAAAAAAAATATTTGGTGAAAAATACATGGGCTTCTTAGTTACAGTCCATTTCGAGAAATCCATGGAAATCTAGAATGTCTACTTAACTGAAATACGTGATGTTTTTTTTAATTAATTATTTGCTGCATATATTTTGCATATGAGTTTTATAAATGCATATGCGTTTTATAAAATGCATATGCACTCTATGAAATACTTATGCATTTCAATGAAATGAATATTTCAAGCAAATATACACTAAATTTGTTTATGCATACAGTGCATAATATGCAGTGCATATTGTCACAACCCTAGAAACAAGGTCTTAAACATGTACTGCCAGTCTACCTGTGAGCCTTAACTAGCGCTAGTTAATAATTAAGGAATAAAATAATGGAAATACACTTTTACCAATGCCTAGTTAACTATTAATAGATAAATTAAATTTAGAAGTGACTTAGTTTAAGAAGGTTGTCCCATGTTCGGTCATAGTTGCCATTTCTTGTTACGCCGTGGTCACGTCAAACTAGATTCGATGAGCTGATTACTAGGGATGTGACAATATGCAGGATAAAATATGCATTATTTTTGACACGATGTGCAGCAAATTATATGCCTATTTCTGCATATAATATGCAAAAAGTCAATGTGCATATATGCAGAACCAAAATGCATATTGGAAATATGCATTTTATGTATCAGAAATTATTCAATATAGTGTGCATATTTCATGCCCAAGGTTAATTACGGAATTTAAAATAAAGTTAAACTGTGTATAGTTAAGTTTTGAATATAATTGTACTTTGGTGGTTTGAAAATCGAAGGTGTAATCTCAAGTTTTTATTTTTTACTGAGAAATGTTTAACGTTAGAAAACAAAATATAACAAAGCTGTTTCAATTTTAAACTTTTTGAATAGTAAGTCAATTTCAAATATAAAAATTCAATTTCAAACAGTGGAATTGGACTTCATTGTTAAATGGTATTTCAGGTTTCCAATAGTAAATCTCCTATTATCTGCTAATAATATAATCTCCTTCCTAACTGGGAAAATACCCGTTCTACATCACAAGAAACAAAAGGAGCATATTTTTCCATCAGCCAAATATAGTCTTCTAAAGTTCTAAACTATTCTACATTCAAATATCACATTCCGTTCGTTACTTTAGTCATGACTCGAAAATCATAAACAATCTTGTTAGACCAGCGGTTCCCTTTAAAGGTCCTCTCCAGGCTCCGGGAAAAAAAATGAGTTTATAACATAATATTGTAGAACTAAGATCTACGATCATTATTCTGCAAACTGCATACAATTCGGTTAAGTACATATTTTATAATTTGTTTTTAAAGTTAATACTCTGTGAGCAACAATTGAGCGAATCACTAATCTGATGCTCAAGAAGAAGATTGTACACTCTTTGTTTTGATTACAAATTTGAATTTTATAAACAAAACATGCGTTTTCGGCCTTTATTTAAATTATTTTAGATATTAATTGTTTCCTAAAGTATATAAACGTTTCTATTATAAGTTCATTGAATTTTATACCTTTTCACGAATATTAAATGGATTTATTAAACCTAATACCTAGTTGACAATCAAAACAAATGGTGTACATTCTTTTTCTTCAGGCTAAAAATTTCTTAAATTAGTAAGTCGGAAGTAAAATAGGTTTTGTAGAGTTTTGATTATAAAAATCTTTAAAAGCATATAGAATTAAAAATATGCTACCAAATTCGATGCGGTTTGCAGCAAAGTGATAAGAAACATTAGCCTCGTTGAATAAGGCAATAAAAATATTTGCTTGGAGGGGACCTTTAAAGGATCCCCAACTATAAGCAGCGACACAAAGTTATTAAATGGTAAAGTTAAACCATTTTGTGTTTAATTACTTAAATATATACGCTTTAAAAAGTTGATATATTTCGAGTAGTACAACTCTAAAATAATTGTACCTATTTATTTATTTATCAATAACTACTAATATTTACTAAACACCAAGTATCCCATTAATTTAGGGTTGTGACAATATTCTTTTGGCTTAAAGAATTATTCTTTATGCTTTTTAGCAATAAAGCATATTTTTTTAAATAAAGAATATTCTCAAAATATGCTTTTAGTTAATCAAATAGTCCAAGTGACTGCAAATGAAACACAAACTAATTTTTATGGTTTGAATGAATGATTCAAGAATTTTAAGTTTAAAATACTAGGTGAGGAAATTACCTTATTGAATCATTGGAACCTGTAAGGCGATAATTAATAGTAATAATTTTAATAAGGAGTACACAATAGGAGCTGCCATTTTGTGTTACGCTTTACCTATTGTAAACGGTTACTATTCATTGGTGCGACCCTCCATTAGTCAGACACTTTTGCAGTTTATTTCTGATTGAATTTCAAAATATATGTATATCGGGGGATGGGACGTGCTACCCCCCTAAACCCCCTGCCAGGTCATTAAAAAAATCATGAAGTGTGCAGTACAACAAACTAGCGAATACAACCAACTCCTTTATATCGAATGAGGAAATGCATCATACAAATTAGCTAATATTAGAAATAAAGTAAAATAAGAGAGGAATATATACCAAATTAAAAAAAAATAAAGGTAAATATTGTTTTATTTAAATTGGTATACCTATCTATAATGTATATTTATGTAATACTTTTTATTTTAATCAAAAAATAAAACGAGAAATAACACAGAAAGATGTAACTGTCGGACTAATGACACGTCCCCATTGTAAACGGAGCTAGGACGTTTCGGTACCATATTTTTTATTTCCAGACGAACCTTATTTTTTAAATTCGAAATGAGTTAAGACTACAAATTATAGCAAATAACTGACGTAGAATTATTTTCGAGAATTTAAAACAAGCTATATTCATCAAATGTAATAAATGCTTTCTTTATTGTACAAGTTATTGTCTAAAACTGTCTCAATTTGACATTGTTTCCTACCCTGCCTTCTATATAAATATACCATCAATGAAAACTCTCAAATACAATTAGCCTTATTTCAAGAAATTAGAACATATAAAGCTAACCTGAACGCCTATCATTGAGCATATAAAGCTAACCTGAACGCATAAAAAGCATATTTTGAGCATAAAAGGCATATTTTAAGCATAAAAAGAATATTGTAAGGCATAAAAAGCATATATATAAAGCATTAAAGCATATCTAACAAGCTTAAAGCATAAAGCATAAAAGCATATTTCAAAAAGAATATTGTCACAACCCTACTAATCAGTAATGAATAGGGTTGTGACATTATGCATTTGCATATATGCAGTATATGCACTGGGAAATATACTGCATATGCAACAGGTTTTATGCTTTTTGAGAAAACGCATATGCATTTGAGAAAACGCATATGCATTTGAGGAAACGCATATGTTTTGCAGATAAAACATATGCACTTAAAGATAATGCATATAAAAAAAGGCATATGCATTTGAAACTGAAAGGAAGGCAATATATGCACTTCCAGCATGTTTATATCTGGTGGGAGGTTGAACAAACACCCTAATTTATTTGTTATACATACAGTATACCTTTATGTGTTCTATCATTTTGTTTACCTAATGAATATGATTTTAAATTTTTGTTCGAAAATTAAAGAATATTGTTAACTATATGGCGCCATCAAGCTAAAAGTAACACTCACAGTAATGTAAATAAAGAATAGGATAATAATAGAAACAGATTATAGACACAGGTGGTCAGTATGGCAGTAGGACTTTTCCCCACCGGACTATTCCCCGTCAGGACCTTTCCCAGCCGAATAAAATATCAGTAATTTAGGTTATTAAAGTATGATTTTGATAAAATACAAAATTAATTTATTAATAGAAAACACACTTTATTAACAGAATTTGATTCCCGTAATTATGTGTCCATAATGTTCGTTCGATTTTAAGACTGTGCCTTCGTATTTTCGTATATAATTAGGAGATGCAACAAAATACGAACATTATTGCAATACTAAGGGTTACCTAGTGTCGCAAGGTACTCTAAGCAGCTTCGATTTGTTTAGTTATTTAAACTCTGTAGTTTTCTATATCGTGAATTTATTATTTTATTTTTCAGCTATACATAAAATGGCGATCTATTAACTTCTCGTTCAAATTTATGCTTTTACAGATCATTAACAAACTTTATTATTATTTTTTTAAATTAATTTATTAACTTCATAATTAATAAACCTACTATAGATTTTTATTACACTAAATATTGACCTATTTTTTAGTGTCCTTTATCTAATAAGTATATTTAATATTTATCTATATGTATATTTAATATTTGTACCTTAAATATCTTACAATGGTTTAGCCATTATTATGAAAATACCTAAGTAAGTTAGAGTGCAGAAATCCAAAAATCAAGACTTTTCGCGTAGTCAGGTTTCAGAATGATATATATTGTTGTACATTTTCCCTAAAATTCTCCAACGAAAACAAATAATCGAGGAGTAACCAATACAAAACTGGTTCGGTTCAAACAGTTGGTGGTGACCCATTTTCAGGAACCTATTCCCATGTGACAATAATATAAAAGAAGAAAAAAAAAATAAAAAAAGGTCTGTTATTTGAGACGGCAGACTTCGATATATAATTTCGTGGCAACGGATTTATTTGTCAAGAGTATTTATTTTCGAAAGTTAAATATAGAATCGCAACATTAAATTCTCTTCCAGAGTCTAATTTCAAATAAGTCCGCGGGCGAGTAATAGTCCGGCTGGGAATAGTCTGTTTCCCGTGATTCTTAGTTTCTGTTCTTAAATAACGGGTAGCCATGAAAATTCACTTCACTAATATAGTATCCTACAGTGCAACAATATAATGTGTCGTTCTCTGAAACACTTTTAAGTGTTTTGAAATACTTGACATTTTAAATTTGGAACATTACTATTAAATGCATAATAATTCATAATATACGCAAATTCATATTGATAATTAATTTAGTAGGGGTTTAACGTCTGCTTCTGAACCAAAGGCCATATCGCTGACATCAAAAGGAAATTAAATACAAGGGACTAGAAGAAGCAGTCAGAAAGGAAAGTGGTTCTATATGGAACAAAGTCACTTACTACTGTCGGTGACAACGCTCATGGATACAGAAAAGCTACTCAGTGAATGCAGTGATGAAAAGGGACACAAAACAACGGTGGCTGCACTTACGGATGGAAGAGGAAAATGAAAAGGGGATAGAAAATGATCCCTACGAGCCTACCAAACCCAAAAATCAAAGACCTCTTAGTTGAAGAGCATAACCATCCTCTAAAACTGCAAGTAGCGTTAAAAAATGATAAATATAATTAAAAAAAAAATAAAAAAAAATCCATAATCCAAATTACAACAGTTGGGGGCCCAATGTACACCACCCACTTCTCTTCCATTCACCACAGACAGCTTCAGGATAGGCATATTTATAAAAGTATATTCATGCTTATAAATGCATATGCAAATTGGCAAATGCATATGCATATGCAAATTGGCAAATGCATATAGGTAAATGCATTTGCATATTGGTAAATGCATATGCATATTGCTAAATGCATATATGCAAATTAGTAAATGCATATGCATATTGTTAAATGCATATGCATATTTATAATTACATATGCATGTTGATAAATGCATATGCGAATCTAATAAGCATATGCATTTTAGAAAAGCATATGCAAAATATGCAATGTCACAACCCTAGTAATGAACTACAAAAGTGTCAATAAGGATTAAATAATATAGGTAAATAAGGATTTAAAAACAGGGGGGCTCGTGACCGGGGGGGCTCTTGACCGGGGGGGGGGTTTGACCGGGGGGGGGCTCTTGACCGGGGGGGCTCATGACCGGGGGGGTTCATGACCTACACCCACCTTGGTTATACTGAAAGACTAAAGAATCTCAAAAAATAAAATAAGGTAGGTATTTATTTTTGAAGATAGTTGCCCATCAAGATATTCCATAATTATTGAAACACAAGCTGAAGTAAGGTTGATGTGAATTCATCGAAACCTGTTCAGTGTTAAATATTGGACATCGATATAAAAAGTTTCCAATTTTATCCTAATTGTTCTTAATTCACTGTAACGAATAACATTTCATCTATGTATGCACTAGTGAATATTTTATGCTTTTCACATTTGCCGAGTATTCATTCATTCAATATGCACAAGGTCACATCCACAGAACATTGAATAGAAGAAGAAGTGTAGATCCCATTATATTACTCTTGAGTGCCGTTTACAGTGACGTCACTTCAACAGTTCAACTAGAACCACTCAGCCAATCAGAGGCTTAGTTTCACCAGTTCTGTTGGAGTCCGTATTTTGAATGCGTATTACAGCCGAAATGGTGTCAGTTTGTGTTTTTTGTAAAGGAGATTAGTTTATTATTGCTTAGTAGCCGAGCTATAAAATATAGATAATAGTGTACTTAATTTGGTAGGAAGATATGACTCCCAGCAAAGATAATGAGCCGAGGTAGAATGCACGCTCAAACGGTTTGAGAGTGTTTATAGTGAAATTTTACGACTGGGTACACCATGTGTACACGTTCTATCTGAGCTTCTTTCTTATTCAATGTTCTGTGGTC
>CANNZV010000302.1:0-88802 GCA_947561585.1 Caprella mutica | reverse complement strand
ATAGAGCATAAAATTGCTGTTTGTTCAATGTAACACAATAATTATAGAAGTCTAAGTATCTATTAATAACTCGCCTATACTGAGTTAGAGTAAAGCTATGGTTGGATTTTAAAACCTTTAATAAATTCACTACTTTAAACTTTCATCACAGTCACTAACACTGTTTGATAATAGGCTTAAGGGGCCTTTACACGGTAAGTGCTCAGTGCCACTTTGTGGTGACACTGCTCTATGCCAATCCCACTTTGCTACTTGCCCCACCCTTTTTGGCAAAACTTGGTGGTGACCAAGCTATCGCTCTGAGAGCGAACGCTCACCATAAAGTGCCACTGTCTGTCAGTAGCGATTGCCAGACAATCAACAACCCCTTTCATTGGCCTAGTTGAAGAGCACCCATGCCTATGGAAAATAAAATCTAAAGATTATAAAGATAAAACACTAACAGCGTTAGTGTTTAATAGCATATTAGATGCTAACCACGATACTAAAGTGTCAGTGCCCACCAAAGCACATTCTGCTCGTGTAAAGGCGCTGAGCTAATTGGTGGGCAGTGTGATGAAAAAAGTGTGGTGAATAGTGGCACTGACCAGTGCTCGTGTAAAGGCCCCTTAACGCACTTCCTCTCCTTTCCGTGCATTCTGTTAAACTGATGTGAGTGGGAGGGGCGCCATTGGTTAATTTGGTTTAGACCACAGTATAAAAATATACATAGTAATGACAATAGAGTGATAAGTAGTGAAAATTTTGGTTTTGGAGTGTTGCTGTGATGACGTCACGTACACTAAACGTCTCGATTGTCACTACATATTCCATATACTGGGGTTTAGACACGCCCATGACGCCACTTTTTTGGCATCACTTGTGCCTCTGCTATGCTTCCTCCATCTTCATTTACACTCAGTGCAGTGGTGTGATATAAGCTCTAGCTGAGTGAGGTGGAATAACTGCTCCTGATAAGCTGATCGCTTTACACACTAAGATGCAATTATATAAAGAAATGTTATGTTTAATAATTTGCTTAGTATATGTCTACGAAGCAAGTAAGTTTCATTTTTAATATTTTATTGTTTAATCTTCTGTTCAGTTCTATATTACATGAATCGGTTGGTATGAAAGATTTCGAATAGGGTGACACAGGTAAATTGCGGCCCTTCATTTTTTAGCTGTGGCCCTCTCAATAAAGTCTCTAGAACATGTTTAACCTAATTCATATTGAAATGTTGTATATTAAAAGGAGCTCGATGCAGGTTATAATTTATTACTTTGATGAACGTTTTGAAGCCATTATGTTTATTAGTGTTTCTATGCTTAGAAGCTGAAATAGGTAGTCTGCTGCAATTTTGCTGCAACACCTAATTAGATACTGGCGAAAATGTTCATTAAAAAGATATTCTTTTACAATTTTGTGAAGGTAACAAGGTGAAGTGAAATTTTCATAAGAACACACAGCTAGAGTCCTACAGAGGATCTTCCTGGAAGCTGTTTGTAGTAGATGGAAGAAACTTCAAAGTTTTAGACGTTTCTACTACCTAGGTGGACTTTGATGTTTTTATTTATATCTCCTTTGTTTTCCTCTTTCACCCGAGAATGCAGTTTCCGATATCTGTTTTTTGTTTTCGTTGATTTCCTGGGCATTTCTACATCCAAAAAAATATACTAAATAGAGATGCAGGTGATTAGTTTCGTGGAGCAACTTTCATGTTGTATCTTTTTCTTCGGGTCCCTTTAATTCAATTTCTATTTCACTTCAGAGATATGGACTTTGGTCCTGAACCAGTCATTAGTTCTCTATTAAATTAATCAATATCAACGCAAAGCTGCTAATTTATACTTGGTAGATTAATTTATCATTTATTAATTATCGATCAAACAATTTTAATAGCCAAATTTATTAATGCAAAATATTTTAGTTGTAAAGAATATCAGATTTATAATTGCAAATGTTATTCTTTATGTGCAGAAAATAGAATGTTAAAATCCATGCGAACAATTGTTTCTTGTCAAGGAAAAAGAAGGAATTGAACTAAACTGTGGATTAACTTGAAATGAAAAATTAACTTTTATCCTTCATATTTGTAACTAAAATCTACCAATGATTTTCCTTTGTAGGAGGAGAGCATTCTCCCTGTGATCCGCTGACCAATTCGATTGCAATGACGATTCTCCACACCGATGCATTCCACTAGCATGGAAATGTGATGGAAAACCACAGTGCATTTCCGAAAGTGACGAAAGTCACAGAGATTGCAGTGGCAACTTTTATGTAAGAGTTTCTACTTTTCTGTTCACATTTCTTCCAAATGTTCACTTTGTTAATTTTCCTTCTGTTGTAGAGCGAAAGGGACTGTTTGGCAAGCGAAAAAAGATGCTCGCCAGAAGGAGAATGTAAACCTGCAAGCTGGTTTTGTGATGGCAAAGTAGATTGTCCCAATGGCGAAGATGAAAAGGATTGTCCTGCAGTTAGTAATGCATTACTTATAGCTCTGGTTTTCCAATTTATTGCACAGAGCAGACTATTTCCTTTAAAGGTTCCTTCATAGTAATTTTTGGTTGTAATCAGCGCAATGTTTCTCATAATATTCATGAAATCTCATAAAATTTCATGTCTTATATTCTTCTATATTCTTTTCAATATTTTTTATAATCAATACTCTATAGACTATAATACCAGTTTTATTTCAGTTACTAATTATAGGTCCAATTTTTTCTAATGTAAGCCAGGTAGGTATAATTGAGTTAGTTAAAGGTCCTCTTCAGGCTCAGAGAAAAAAATGAGTTTATAACATAATATTATAGAACAAAGGTCTACGATCATTATTCTTCAAACCGCATACAATTCGGTTCAATATATTTTATAGTTTGTTTTTAAAGTTTTTTAATACTCTGAGCAACAATTGAGCGAATCACTAATCTGATGCTCAAGAAGATGATTGTACACTCTTTGTTTTGATTACAAATTTGAATTTTATAAACAAACCATGCGTTTTCGGCCTATTTTTAAATTATTTTAGATATTAATTGTTTTCTAAAGTATATAAACGTTTCTATTATAAGTTCATTGAATTTTATACCTTTACGTGAATATTAAATGGATTTATTAAACCTAATACCTAGTTGACAATCAAAACATATGGTGTACATTCTTTTTCTTCAGGCTGAAAATTTCTTAAATTAGTAAGTCGGAAAATTGGTTTTGTAGAGTTTGATTTTAAATTTTTTTAAATGCTTATAAAATTAAAAATACGCTACCAAATTCGATGCAGTTAGCAGCAAAATGATAAGGAACCTTAGCCTCGTTAAATAAAGCAATAAAAATATTTGCTTGGAGGGGACCTTTAAGTATTCGGGTGAAGCCGTAAAGGTAGATCTTTTATAAGCGCCTTATAATTTTCTTCACCTACTATTAAATTTTTTCAGGTAATGAAGTGTTCAAACAGAGAATTTTTCTGCGAAAGAACTGAACAATGCATTAACTATTTATTCACTTGTGATGATAAATTGGATTGTGCAAAAGATTCCGAGGAAGATCGTTACTGTGGTTAGTTTCACCAGTATATTGAATTGTTGATTGCTTTCCAACATTTTCTCAGAAAAACTACTAAATTCCTAATCTTGTGCCTAATTCAGAATGCTCCTCTAGAAATGTCTATCGCTGCAAGGATAAAAGTCTCTGCCTTCCAACCGTAAAAGTCTGTGACGGAGTTCAAAATTGTCACGATAGCAGCGACGAAGGCGGTCGATGTGGTAATGTATAAAATATATAAATTTTCATAGTTATAATGTAAACAAAACTATACTACTTATTTTAAATAGGGTTTTCAAGAATTTGCATTCTTTTACACGTAGATGAAGAATGCAGTCTAAACTGTGGCGACAATGGAGTTTGCTACCAGACTCCTGAAGGTTCCCAGTGTCTCTGCAATGAAGGATACCACTACAAGGATGGATCCTGTGTTGGTAAGGGAAATATTTCACTTATTGTCAATTAGGAATGAAGAGTTTAATGCATCAGAATTATTTCGCTTCTACTTTTTTGGATTCAGATACAGTTACCTAATTTCTAACAGAAACTTGAGCTTGGAAGTTAGGTTGTTATCTTTAATATCTTAGACTAATTATTTCCAATTGAAGTGTTGCTCTCATTTGAAATCACTCAAAATAATATCTTAACAAATTTATCATTTTTATCTTCCTTCAACTAGTCTTTATAGTTCCTATCCATTCTAAATTTAAAAAAAATATGTAATTGCTTTAAATATGTAGAGCTAAGGTTATATAACATATATCAATAAGCAGAATTTGTATCGATCAAGTATTCTGTTCACAATTAGTTATATAAGAAATATTCACATTTCGCTTTTTTCATTCTGAGATTCATTAGAAGATAAAGCCTGCTTACTTGAGCAGGTATGTTCATTCGTATATACATAGTATATACCTATTCAAATACAGTGTTTTAAAATTTACGGTTCTTTAGATCGGAAATAATTTATGATATATGAAAACTATTAGTAAGAAATACTTAATATATAGGTAGGTATTTGGATTCTTTATATGGATCCATTGTCTTGTAATCAGCTTTGTTATTGTTTTGGATTTGTCAGATCTAGTAGCCTATCGGACATGCGGGTTTTTTCTTTGCTTGAAATTCAGAGGGGTAGAAGATAGAACGGAAAAATCTTAAATTACATATTATAATAAAACTATCGAACCAAATTTGAAATGGTTTGCAGTTTTATAATCAGTAACCTTAGTTCTAATGAATAGAGAAATAAAAAAAAGTGGAGGGGACCTTAAAGATATCTTTAAGATTTAATTCAAATTGATCTTTTTTTTTATGTAGAATGGAACGAAGTTTTACCTTTTCCACGTCGATAATCATTTAAAATGTTTACGTGCTTTCAGATGTGAATGAATGTATATATGGTCTTGATAAATGTGATCACCACTGTAGAAACACAGAGGGGGGCTACCTATGTCATTGTTCCTACAAATACCACCTTGAAGGAAAATTTATTTGCAAAGCTGATTGTGAGTGTATTAAATTAAAATTTAAAATTACTTAATTTAAAATTATTAAAATGTAAAATAAATGTAAAATCATGTTAATTTCACTTTTAATTTTTGGATTAGGGTAGTTGCCTAATTCCTAACAAAAACTTATTGGGATTCAAAGAGTTCAAAATAATTAAACATTCTAATCTTTCAATAAGTCTGAGAAATTGTGAAATCTTTTTCTTTCCTATATATATCAAATTTAAGAATTTTGAGTCTGGTTTTAAGTATCTTGTTAAATTCTAAAGCCAAAACCGATTTCAAAAATTTAAAGCAACAATATATATTTATCTCCATGCACAGCTTCTTCGTCAGCCAGACTCTTTTACACTCATTCTAAGGACATCATGGAGATGGACTTGAAAACAGGGGCTAGAAGAGAAGTAGCATCCTGCGATTCAGGGGTGAGTGACCTCTTTTTAAGCCCGAAACATAGTCTCCTTTGCTCAAACTTCTGATATTTCAAAATTAACAAATCACTCTGAATGCATTGAATTATCAAACTATATTCTTAATCCTTCATAATCTTAGACAGTCTCTATAATTTAAAATTGGATTTTATATACAAAAGCGTGAGTGAGCATTACCTTAATTAATATGTTAATCATATAATTAATTTTGTAATATTCAAGGTTGCAATTAAATTTTGTCAGTTTTTAAAGGAAACAAAGTAGTTTTGTAGTATATTAGGAGCAGAAATAGTATCATTCTTACAAGGCTTCCTATAGTATCATTCTTACAGGCTTCCTATAGTATCATTCTTACAGGCTGTTGCTGTTGCCTACGACCCATTCGACAATACTGTTTATTGGAGCACACTAGATAATAAGGTGTTCTACAAGCATACTAGCTTAGATGAAATTAACAGGGTCTTCCTTCGAAAAGGTAATGTATTATGCTCTGTTATCTTAATCTGTTTTTATCTGTAATAAACTTAAAATAAATTTCATACTGTTGATAATTTGTCGTTAGATTTTGAAGCATTATTAGTTTAGAATATACTTTATACATTGCAATGATTCGGAGTATATTTTAGAATATTTTCAACAAGAACATATGTAAACAAAATCTAATAAATGAGGCTTTGTTGGCAATGGTTTACATTTCAAGATCGGCTGACAATCCGTTTTATTTAATCTTTGTAGTTATTCTACCTAGTTAAAAGTTGCTTTCCAATTTCCAGATATTGGCCGCATACACGATATGAAAATAGACTGGTTGGGTCGTAATCTTTATTTGGCTGATTCTGATAAAAATCAAATGGTGGTTTGCAGCGTTAAATCTGTCGAATGTTGTCGCAGTCTTTTCACCACTCCAGTGAATCCCAGATCCTTGGTTTTGGATTTGAAACGCCAACGCATTTATTGGACAGATCTAAAAGTGAAGAAAATATTTGTATCCAACATGGATGGAACTGCTTTAGATGTGCTTGTGGATAGCGGCTTGGATGAACCTAATGCTATATCATTGGATTCTGCAGTACAGAAATTATACTGGATGGATGCAGGAACTGGGAAAATTGAAATGTACGATCTAGTTCGAAGGCAACGAAACGTGAGTAGAGACCAATGTTATATTTTTTTATTCATTTGCAGGTTTTTATGAAGTAGAGTTGAGCAATCTGAGATTATGACTCGTTAACTGATCAAACTGTTCGAGGAAAGTAAGATCTATGTACTAAACAAGCCTACAAATGCTCGATCCCGAAGCTATCATTTGTAAATTTAGCTAAATAAGGATGTGGTTTTACTTGTACAAGTAATTGTTATTTGGATTTGATTATTAATTGTCATTTTTCAATTGTTAATTATTTTATTAACACTACTTTTAGTTTTTAGAGGATTTCGCTCAGGTTAAGATTTTGAACTACAAGGTCTTAGATTTTGAGTTGCATAGGCCTGTAGGTTACATTTACTATCACGTCTTCAAATTTCCTCTTCCACCCATGAGTGCAGTCACCAGCACTAGTGTCCTCTTTTGGACTTATTCCTTGGTAATTGACTACATTCACGGAGTAGCGTTTGTGCACCTAGTAGCTTGTCACTGACTGGTGGTAGTTGAATTCGTTCATGAAGCCAATTTCCTTCCTGACTGCTTCATCCAGTCCCTCGTATTTATTTATCTTTATTGGCTGTATGTCCTACCGATGCAGACGTTAAAACTACAGTTGTTGTGAAACAGTACTGTATATTCTTAGAAGCTTCTCGACACAATTTTGCGGTTTTAATCTGCAGTAATTGTGATTCTTGCTGAAAAGAATATACTTAAATTTATTTTTAAGGAATTACAGGACTGTGTATGTACGTTCCTCACTAGATTTTCTGTTTAATACTTAAATTTGTAAGTGTTCTTCTAACAAGTTAATATCAGAACCCTAATAACACAACATTGTGCTAAACTTTCATTAATCCATTTTGTTTAACTTCTAACAGGAAGTAACTGAAGCTGGAATATCGTCGCCTTATTCAATGGCCATTTGGGAAAATAAAATTTTCTGGAGTAGCTGGGCGCACAGAAGCATATCCTATGCTAACAAAAACGATGGTTCAAATATCACAAATCTAATTACTGTTCATCAAAAAATAAATGGAATTAATCTATTCCATCCACAGATGTTGGATGAAGTAAGTATATTATTAGGAAGACTTCTATTTTTTAACTTTATATTTAATTTAATAATCGGTTATTATCTACGCAATAAAATATCATTTTATTATACCAGACAGGGGAGAGTCCTTGCGGTTGGGCAGGCTGCAGTCATCTCTGCTTCATCACTCCGCACTTGAAAAATTTCAGATGTGAATGCCCTTATGAATTAAAACTAAGCTCAAACAAAAAGGATTGTATAGAATTTGAAGAAGAAGCGTCTTTAGTTATTGGTGATGCAAGTGACTTATTCCAGGTAAAGGATAGAAAATACACAGAGCACGTAATTAACAAGATTCCAGGTACCCAAGAACTTGCAAGTATATCTGATTTAGATTATGATCCATCAACAAACATGTTGTACATAAGTGACAAAGGAGACGGAAGAAAAGAAGGTCAAATTCTAGTGATGGATATGAGTGTGAATAGTATTCCCAAAGTTGTAATAGAAAATGTTCATAATCCAAATGCTATTGCTGTAGACTGGTCGAGAGGGAATTTGTACTGGGTAGATCCGTTCAAGCGGCAATTACATGTTGCAAGTCTATCAGGAGGATACTCTGCTTACAGAACAAGATTACCTATGGATATTAATTGTAGAGGATTGGATATTGCCATAAATCTGCGATCGGGACATCTTGTACTAGCTTGTGACAGCCCAAAGGGGAAGATTCTCAAATGCACCCGCAGTGGTGCTCCTTGCACGGAGCTTGTTTCTGGGATTCGTTCTCCCTTGGGTATTTCAATTGATCAGAGATCTTCCGAAGCCGATACAGTATATTGGTCAGAATTTCACACAGATTCTATTCACGCAATTTTCATGAACGGTACTAATAGAAGAACTATTACTTTCAATGATGCAGCATCTGTGCTATTTTCGCATGGAATGTTATTCGTCACCAGAGTGGGAGATCATCATTCTGTGTACGAGATTGATGGTGGCGATAATTCATTAACAGTATTGAATCTGAATGCTCAATCGTTCCATAACAACAGAGATCATATGGCAATTACTGAAATTGGTTGGAGACTTGAACCTCTCGAGAAAGAAACCGATTTCTGCCGTGCAGTCCAATGCAGTCAGATTTGTTTGGAGGATGAACATAAAAAACCCAAATGCTTCTGCGAAGATGGAAAGGAGATTGATTCTGATGGCAAATCATGTGAACCTATAAAATGCGGGGATGGTCAATTTTCTTGTATTAGTTCAGGTTTATGTATTCCTGAATCTTTCAAATGTGACTTGATTGACAATTGTCCAGATGGTTCTGATGAATTTCATTGCTCCAGGAACTCGTGCAAACAAGATGAATTTCAATGCATAGAATCTGGTAAATGTGTACCATCTCACAAGAAATGTGATGGAAATGTTGATTGCAATGACCAGTCGGATGAAAAACAGTGTCAGGAATCGTGTAGCAGAGGATTTACTCCTTGCGAAAATGGCATTGGTTGTTACTTTACATCTCACAAGTGCACTTCTCACCAAGCAGAATGTGCAGATTACAGTGATCAAAAGGGATGTCCACCTTGCAATGAAGACCAATTCTCGTGTGCTCCTGGACATGGCTGTGTACAGAAAATATTCATTTGTGATGGATTTTTTGACTGCATGGATGGTAGTGACGAAATGAATTGTTCAACAACATGTCAGTCCAATCAGTTCAAGTGTGAATCTGATCAATTGTGTATTGATAACTCTAAAAAATGCGACGGAGAAAGAAATTGTCCTTATGGTGAAGATGAAATTCTCGAATTATGTGGGAATTATGAGAGAGACTGTTCTCAAATTGAGAATTGTACAGTATCCTGTCAAATGAATGAATTTTCTTGTAATTCACAAAAACAATGTATAGATCGAAATTTACGATGTGATGGAGTGTCGCAGTGCTTGGATGCATCAGATGAAAAGAACTGTGAAAGTTTGTTCACTTCGGTCTACAATGTTGCTAAACCGCTGTCCAATAGCGAAAATTATGGAATTTGTGGCAGGGGAGAATTCACTTGTCCGTCTGGAAATTGTATAGCTGGAACTTTGGTATGTGATGGTATAATTAATTGCGATGATGGAGGTGACGAGAGCACAGAATGCCAAAAAAATTGTGAGTATAATGGTGGATGCAAGCAAATATGCACTCCTAGGCCTGATGGGCGCAGATGCTCTTGTCGCCATGGATATAAAATTGCAGATGATGGAGTCTCATGTGAAGATATAGACGAATGTCTCGTAGATGATCCATGTCAGCAAATATGCACCAATGTGCAAGGAGTAGGGGGCTATGACTGCTCTTGTTTGGATGATTATTTTCTTGATGTTAACGATAGAACATGTCGTCGTCGAGATGGACACGAAAGCGTCACTGCGATACTCTCGGGCAGTTTTCTTGACTGGTTGGGACATGATAGATTAGGAACTTCTGGCTCTATAGCTATGCCACCGGGATTTTCTACTTCACATATAGCGTTTTACGAAGGAAATGAACACTTACTGTTGTTGCATCCAAGTGGGACGCTAGCAGCAGTGTCTCCCACTAATTTACAATGGTCGCCATTAATGACTAACCTTAAAAGACCGACAGCTATTGATTACGATTCAGCCTCCGGAAACTTCTATTTGTCGCAAATTCTTGATGAAGTTACAGGAGTGCTCATGGTTTGTAGTTCACAGACGTTCATCTGCAGTCGCATCTTTAAAGAATCTAATTCCATGGTCTCTGCTGTCACCGTTGCTCCAATTAGCAAAAAATTATTCTTTTGCGTCAACTTCGATACAGTTAAGCGGGCTCATCTGGTGATTTCTGAATTTGATGGATCTGATGTGAAAATCCTCGCAAGAGACATGCAGAGTTGTGATGGTATCGCTGTCGATGAGCCGAAGAAAACTACCTTCTACATAGATAACATGCAACGAAAGATTTTCTCTATAAACTGGGAAGGCTACAAGAAAACATTATACAAGGAAGTAACTGTAAGTAATGTTTTATGAAAGTAAGGGTATATTTGTTATTTAGGTCTGCCTCCGATTTTTGCTATTTCAATTCTTGGTATTTGTATAGATGAAAGGAACCATCTTAAGACGTTTTTAAGAAATGCCACTTTTTGTGCAAATCTTCGTATTCCAGATATAGATAGCGCAATTAAGTTTCCAGTAGGAATAACATTAGGCTGGAACTAGTTTTCACTATATCTCTAATTTTCCGCCTTTTAGATTTATTTTAAATTCCTGTTACATATAGCAGTTAATATAGTTTTCTATTTCTTCGTTCATCATAATTGTTTCATGACTTGGTAGGGGGCTCTGGACCTATACAGGTACGTTTTAAATGCAGCGATTGTTATGGTCATTTCTGTTATGGCTGAGCATTTCTTCAATGCTATTCCTATGGGGCTGTTTTGTAACGAGCTATTGTCGCTGAGCACTATTTCAATGTATTCCATTACTGGGCGATAATTGCTTTTTCGATGATCGCAACAATCGTTTCATGCAAAATGTACCTTTTTATATGTATACGATGTTGTATCAGAAATAAAATTTCCAGACTCCAAAACTTAACGTAAACTACTGGAAAATTAATTGCGGAATATTTCTAAAACGAGAGGAGTTTCTACTACAAATGGTATTCATGAAAACGTCTTAAAGGTCCCCTCCACTCTATATATTTTTATTTCTCTATTCATTAGAACTAAGGTTACTTATTACAACATTGCAGACCATTTCGAATTTGGTTCAATAGTTTTATTATAATGTGTAAGTTTCTTTTCTGCTCTTTCTTCGATCCTCTGAATTTCCAGCAAAGAAAAAAGATCAATTGAATCTTTAAAATTCAATTCTATAATACAGCTTTTAGACCTATTATAAATGGCAACCTAACAGAATACACGATATATTTCTTTTCTGTTTGTTTGTTATATGTTTTACTCTACAAATTTAAAGCAGTTCCAGATTTTTTTAATTCAGAGAGGAGAGGACCATTAAAATGGCTCTTTTACATCCATAGTGTCGAAATATCGAAAATCAGACGCGGACCTAAGGCAATATTTACCAGGTGAAATTATAATTTTGTAAGTACAGTATACTGTATATATTTTCTAATTTATTCAGCAAATGATGAAGAATTTGGATATGGACGGTTACTACTTGCAATGGCTGGAGGCAGATGGAAGGTTGCAGCGTTGTAAGAAGAAGAACTCTAAGGATTGCTTAATACCGACCGATGTAGGATATTCTCCAGTTTTGGCTACTCTTGTTGCAATGGCTCCAAACAAACGTAAGAAATGACTGAATGAATTATATTTGATCTGTACTCTACATATTATATATATGTATATTAGGAGCCTCTATTCAAATGAGTAATCATGTATGTATTTTTTTTTCTCTATTTCCCGTGAATGGAACAGAGTTGTTTACTTATTGTCTACGGATAAACTCGCTGACGTCATTCCTTACTATATTCTGTAATTTACCAGTGATTTTGATCTAAAATGTATTATTATTTTCAATTAGAAAGTGTGACTATAGAATTCATTCTGTTTTGTTTACAGAAAGTAAGAAGTATTAGGTATTGAGGCTATACTAGTTAGCCAGGGATTTAGTGGTGGTGGAACTACCAAATATAATTAGGGACACTAGTTACTTTCTCGCTGACACTAGATCTAAACTAGAATAAACTCTATAGACTTAATAATTGATTGAAGTTAATACAAAAACAGGTGGATGATTCGTACTATTCATAATCTAATTAGCTTCTCTCTTTGCCATAATCTCTTCAGGTGGTTCTGTATGCAGGAAGGATTCGTGTCCCACTCTTTGTTTATCATCTGGTAACTCCAGTCGCTGTGTTTGTGATGATTTGATGAGCGAAGACTGTTGGAAACCAAAGACTTCAGAGCCTAACTGTGTAGAAAATAAATGTTTGAGCGGAGAAGAATGCATCATTAATGAAGATTTAGAAGAAGTTTGCAGGTAACTGAAATTTATAGTGTGCGTCTCTTTACGAAACCTACTATTCAACTTCTCTAACACTTTTGGATCTTACAAATTATATATGTAATCGTTCATATTCAATTATTTATAAATTTTAATATGTTCTGGTAGCAGGAATGAAGAGATTTTCTCAATTCCCGCGTATGGTGCCCCAAATGAGGAAATAGACGGGACGTTTCTTACCAAGCCTTCCCATCCGTCCAGAACCAGAGAACCTAAATCGGTTAGAGTTACCTTAACCGTGGACCTAGAAATTACAGGACTTCAGTAATCGGCATATTAGTTATACTCCATTGCTTGATGTCAATTTTACTGATTTAACTTGATAATGTTTGGAGTATCATTTAAACATTGTTTAGTTTGTTTTCATATTTATTAGTTAAATATTGTGTACGTATGTTCTACGATGGTGTCATGCTAATACATGTTTTGTTCGAATAGTTTTCATTCATCCTTCTGTTAATTATCCATCGCTCAGAGGCTCTGTAAAGAAAATTTGTAAATCCGAATTTTATCTTTCACACCAAACTGATAAAATGAACATCTACACTGATAAGGATAAGCTGTAATTTGTCAGTTATCACTTTAGTAATATAGATATGGGCTAGAAGATCAGAGATTAGATGAAAATTTATTTAAGTTTGGATAATTTTATCCCAAACTAATGTAATCCTTAGGTGTCACTATTAAGGGCCGTACACACACAGGGTTTGTTTAAGTCTTTCCATCAAACTTTTTGCTAAGCTCATACTACTTCTTCCACCATTTATCTTTTTTTCTTATAAGATTCAAAAATCTGGTGGAAGAAGTAGGAGAAGCTTAGCAAAAAGTATGATGGAAAGATTTAAAAAACACTACGTATATTCGGCCCTTAATAGAAATACATGTGCGAACACTTGGCCGAAAGACTTTTATTCAAAGTATGACGAATTGTAGTCTCCGTTTAATTTACTTATTTGCAGGGCTGGGACCATATGCAGTTATCATAAAAGCATATGATGCATCATATTTTGGTTAGAGCATATGCCTTAATAATAACTCGTATGCCCTAAAATAAGGCATATGCTCTAACGGCATTACACATATAGCTATCAGCATTGAAGTAATAAATTAAAAATATCTCTGAAACTGGAAATATATTCGATATATATATTTCGGGGGTGTGCCGGCCCCGAGCCCCCCTATCAGGTCATTAATCAATCATGAAGTGTGCAGTACAACAAACTAGCGGATACAACAAACTAAATTACTGTTTCATGTAAGCAATCTATATTGTTTAAGTAATTTCAATGAAAAAACGAGTTTTTTCAAAGTTCCCAATCCTTCAGTAATACATAGGAAATAAATAACTTTAACCCCTCTTATCTCAAAAACTATTAGTTTCTACAAAAAACGGTTTCGGTTTTCAGACTCTATGGACAAAAATACATATAAAGAAATTAATTTTAATTAAATCTGGTGGGGGTCGTCATATGGGAAAGATTTGGATAGTTTTATCCGAACCGATAATTTTTAATGCTAATCTAATTAAATTGATTAAGGATCAAATACATCAAGAAATTTATCAATTTCAAATCTTATTTTATGGATAAATCCTCTTTTCACTTAATAAAGTAGTTTAATCGCTTCATTCTTTACTTTAACTTAACAATCTATATTTGTCAGAGTGCATTGGATAAAACGTTAAATTATTATCATGAAAATTGAGAATTAATAGAGTACAAGAAAAGACTCTATTAATTTCCATACCAAATTCTTATCCATTCTACCGATATACCTTCAATATACAATATACTGCAGCAAACACCTCTGTGGAAAAGAACAAACTTCCACTTAAAATTGTTTGCAAGAAAAATATTTGATGTGAAGATTTGTTAGAGACTTACTGAAGTATCTAGTTAAACACGCTAGCTTAGTACACTAGTGTAACGCTAGTTTAGTACCCTAGTGTAACGCTAGTTTAGTACACTAGTGTAACACTAGTTTAGTACACTAGTGTAACGCTAGTTTAGTACACTAGGGTAACGCTAGTTTAGTACACTAGTGTAACGATAGTTTACTACACTAGTGCAACGCTAGTTTAGTACACTAGTGTAACGCTAGTTTAGTACACTAGTGTAACGCTAGTTTAGTACACTAGGGTAACGCTAGTTTAGTACACTAGTGTAACGATAGTTTACTACACTAGTGCAACGCTAGTTTAGTACACTAGTGTAACGCTAGTTTAGTACACTAGTGTAACGCTAGTTTAGTACACTAGTGTAACACTAGTTTAGTACACTAGTGTAACGCTAGTTTAGTACACTAGGGTAACGCTAGTTTAGTACACTAGTGTAACGATAGTTTACTACACTAGTGCAACGCTAGTTTAGTACACTAGTGTAACGCTAGTTTAGTACACTAGGGTAACGCTAGTTTAGTACACTAGTGTAACGATAGTTTACTACACTAGTGCAACGCTAGTTTAGTACACTAGTGTAACACTAGTTTAGCACACTAGTGTAACGCTAGTTTAGTACACTAGTGTAACGCTAGTTTAGTGCACTAGTGTAACGCTAGTTTAGTACACTAGGGTAACGCTAGTTTAGTACACTAGTGTAACACTAGTTTAGTACACTAGTGTAACGCTAGTTTAGTACACTAGTGTAACGCTAGTTTAGTACACTAGGGTAACGCTAGTTTAGTACACTAGTGCAACGCTAGTTTAGTACACTAGTGTAACGCTAGTTTAGTGCACTAGTGTAACACTAGTTTAGTACACTAGTGTAACACTAGTTTAGTACACTAGTGTAACGCTAGTTTATTACACTAGTGTAACGCTAGTTTACTACACTAGTGTAACGCTAGTTTACTACACTAGTGTAACGCTAGTTTAGTACACTAGTGTAACGCTAGTTTAGTACACTAGTGTAACGCTAGTTTAGTACACTAGTGTAACGCTAGTTTAGTACACTAGTGTAACGCTAGTTTAGTACACTAGTGTAACGCTAGTTTAGTACACTAGTGTAGCGCTAGTTTAGTACACTAGTGTAACGCTAGTTTAGTACACTAGTGTAACGCTAGTTTAGTACACTAGTGTAACGCTAGTTTAGTACACTAGTGTAACGCTAGTTTACTACACTAGTGTAACGCTAGTTTATTACACTAGTGTAACGCTAGTTTATTACACTAGTGTAACGCTAGTTTACTACACTAGTGTAACGCTAGTTTAGTACACTAGTGTAACGCTAGTTTAGTACACTAGTGTAACGCTAGTTTAGTACACTAGTGTAACGCTAGTTTAGTACACTAGTGTAACGCTATTTATTGGTATTCATATTGTAGGTTAATCAATAATCTCTAAAGTTAGATTTGTTCATGAGCTGTGCCAACACTCACATTACGAATACTGTGAGTGTTTGGTATAAGAGTGAATAGCCTTGGTAATTCGTGATTAGCTATGAATATCTTATAGATATTGACGCTTTATCCTTACTCTATATCTAGTAAGTGTTGCTTTATCCTAACTCCATATCTAGTAAGTGTTGCTTTATCCTAACTCCATATCTAGTAAATGTTGCTTTACCCTTACTCCATATCTAGTAAGTGTTGCTTTATCCTTACTCCATATCTAGTAAGTGTTGCTTTATCCTTACTCCATATCTAGCAAGTGTTGCTTTATCCTTACTCCATATCTAGTAAGTGTTGCTTTACCCTTACTCCATATCTAGTAAGTGTTGCTTTATCCTTACTCCATATCTAGTAAGTGTTGCTTTATCCTTACTCCATATCTAGTAAGTGTTGCTTTATCCTTACTCCATATCTAGTAAGTGTTGCTTTATCCTTACTCCATATCTAGTAAGTGTTGCTTTATCCTTACTCCATATCTAGTAAGTGTTGCTTTATCCTTACTTCTTTCCAGCATTTAGTAGCAACAAAGTGTTTTATCAGTCTGATGAGTCTGTGAGATGCCTCCCATAGGTACCATTGCCTGTCATCACCTCACAGTTACTCTTACAGTAATAATATACAGTTACTCTTAGAGTAATATATACAGTTACTCTTAGAGTAATAATGTACAGTTACTCCTAGAGTACTAATATACAGTTACTCTTAGAGTAATAATGTACAGTTACTCCTAGAGTAATAATGTTAAGAAAATGTTCTAAGGAGGAAATGTAAAGAAAGGAAGTAAAGCTAAATTGGAGCCACAAAAGATTAAATATATACCTTCCTAATCCATAACTTTTTCTATGGGATACTAATTAATCTCGGTAAATATCTATATGTTTATTATTATTATTCAATTACTGACCTATAATGAAGAGATTATTTTTACTTTTCATAATATGTGTATTTATATAGAGTATAATGTTATTAATTTATTATTATTTACCTATTTTCACAATCTCGAGATTTCACTGCGTGTTTTTACCCCATTAAGCCGAGCGTGCGTTGCTACCTTCATTTTTATTATTATGAAATCGAATTCAAATATATGTTTAAATATTAGTATGATTTGGCCCCTGTCAAATCATGAAACAATCATGAAGTGTGCAGTACAATGAACTACATAAAAGTCTGTTATGTAGTTTGTTGAGTCCGCTAGTTTGTTGTACAGCACACTTCATGATTGTTTTAATGACCTAAAATGAAGGCATTTTAATCAGATTTCATTATAATTAAAATGAGCAATAGAGGGTTATAAACGCGCAGAGCATTCTCGAGATTGTGCAAATTGGTAAATGGCGCGGAATAGATCTATTTCCTTTGAAGATTTATTAGTCTTTCTATCAATTTTCTCAAGGCTTTCCTATCGTAGTTTTCAAAAGAGAGAAAGTAGAAGTGCTAATACATCAAGGAGATGTCAGTTTCTGATTAAATTTCAGAGAGCAATTTCTTTCTGCTCGATTGGAATGATTCAGAGCGAAAATTAATTCCTTCAGGACAAACAGCGCAAAAGACTTTTTACAAGAAACTGAGAAAAATATTAGTTGAATTAAGATGTTGATTCTTCAAGTTATTCATCTTAAGATGTTGAGCCACTAATCTTTCTGACTGCTTCTTCCAGTCCCTTGTATTTAATTTCCTTTTGACGTCAGCGATATGGCCTTTGGTTCCGATGCAAACGTTAATTTTTCACTATACTAATTAGCTTTCCTTTAAATGTCCTATGAAGTGAAAGTTAATTATGATTTTTTTTTGTACGTATTTCCAATCCGATTGCGAGCATTCAACGGAAATCATTAATAGGGTTGTGACAATATGCTTTTAAAATCATAGATCAGGAAAATAATATAGATGGATTCAGACTATTTAATCGTTCTAAATCCGTAGTATATAGTATTCGATACCATTTCATTCCATTTCGTTTCGTCTATGATATTCTAAAGATCTATGATTTTAAACGCATATTGTCACAACCCTAATCATTACACACAATTTACAGTAGAAATCCTCTATAGTGAATATAGTGTCTTGAGTAAAGAAGCAGCCTCTATTTTTAACAAATTTTCTTTAGTCTGCCATAAAATGGCCATCAGTTTTCTATAATTAATGACCATTCATCACAGACTGAGGAAAATTTGTTCACTATAGAGGCTACTTAGTGGCTATAGAGGACACTTCATTCACTGCACAGGACTTCACTATAGAGGATATCTACTATACTGGTGTTTCAACAAGAATCACTCGATAATTAAATAATGGTGTTAGCGTCCATGATATTTATTTAATCATTGAATGAATAAATAATTTATATACACAATACCATTTGTAAGAACTAATTATAAAAGGCTCTTAGAAGATTAAATGGTTCCCTTATTGATCTTAGATGCCCCACTATAATTTTCTCTCGTGACTTTAACCCTGCATTGACCAGTGGGCCTCAGAGACCCGGTCCGGATTTAAATATTGATGCCTAATTTGAAAACTAATTGACTTAAATTGCCGAAATATTGTGACTCTCATTGTCCACGAAGTATTTATACATCGTATATAATTATCATTGAAAATAATGCAACAAAATTTGTTCTATTTTGTTTTACATTATTTTTGATAAAGTGGGCCTCTGGAACCTGGTTGATGTACAATTGTTGTTGTTGCCTCTTCACATTTTTCATCACACTAGTAGCATCAATTATAGGAAGATTATAGTATTTTTTGCTGTAAATTGCAAAGTGACGCAACAGAGCATGTATTTCACCATATATCTAAATTTACGCATAGTAATAAAATGTTATAAAACTAAATAAAAACTAAATATGTTGCATTTTTCCATTGATTTTGTTCAAATAATTCTTAACTATAAAAATCACTTATTTCAAGCAATGCAAGTAAATATTTAATAGTAAAAAGTTATAATTCCTACAAAACAAGCCTCTCAGTTACTCTGGTCGTTCCAGGCTAAGTTAATTAATACAGAAAATACCGATTTATGTAGTAATAACAATTAATAAAAAAAATCAATACTACGATAGAAGAGTTATGTTCATCACTTCATTTAAATTCAATCTGAATAATTGATACTTCATCAATTATTTATTCAATAGTCAGCAACAAATTCATCGCTACCCAGTTGATTTTTAGGGCCGATTTATAGCTGATTTTTGGAAGAGTACCTAAACATGTACCGGCGTATTGACGATGAATCATTGATAAATATTCGAAGGAGTGTCCGTTTTATCCAAGATTTTTCGCATATTTTCATGCATAACCGACTGTAATAGTCCTTAAATCAACGATGATTCTAGTGCGATTTTAAGCCGTTTCATCGAAGATTCATACGAAAGCAATTCACATAATCACCTCAATATTATTGGCGATTCAAGCATGATTTTAAGCAGATTTATTCAATTTATAGGGTTAAATAAAATAAAAAATTATCATTTGAAAGGTATTTACGATTTTATTTTATTTTATATCATGTAGGGTACACGTACGTTTGGCTTAATATCGAGATGAGTTCATAACCCGCCGAAGATACATCTATGAGCTGCCTGCTGTAATTCGGTGAAGTTGAATCTTCCATAACTCGCCGAAGATTCATCGAAGAAATCTTCTCTTTAATTCAAGGAAGTAGAATCAACCATGATTCGTTGAAGATCATTCGATAATCCTCTACAGTCAATCGCCGATGAGAATTTATCGGCAATTTATCGGTGTTTCGTCTATGTTTTATTCTCTCTGCCATAAACGCTCTTAAATCATCGAAGACACTCTCTTAAATTTTTATCTGGGTATTTTGGCTTTTGTTTCACACTCGTGTAATTTGTTTTCAGTGAAAAATAGCGATTGCAAGAATAGTTACACAGTTCATTGATTACTTTCGAAAAGAAATAATGATTACTTTCGTCTAAAAAGAATTTTTTTTCTCGCATTCAGAAAACCGTTCTTTTAAATTTAACATCATTTTAATCTGTCAGAATTAATGAAACCACACATTTCTGGTGATAAAAATGACCAATAAATCTTTAGAAGTAGCATGGCGGAAGCTCAATATCATATTATTTATTCATAAACATTCATATTTTATATTCACATATCTTGAAAATAGATATTATATTTATTTTGTCATGAAAAGATTCTACACCTTCACTTAATTTATAATAAAATTTACCTTTTAAACTCCTAGAGAAAAAGTTATGGTGGGGTCATAGAAGATTTTGTTGGGTCCCCTCATAGTTTACGGGGCCCATCGTTTACATTTTGGTTCACCGCCCCCAATTCACAGTATCTTAAATTCCTCACCCCTAATTCAATGCCTGATAGGTTCTCGCCCTAATTTCTAGCATGGTAAGTTCACCGCGCTGTAAATTCACCGCATTGTAAATTTCATTTCAATAATATATGTTGATAATTCCTTTGAATCAAGGTCATGGAAGGGTTCGACTGCTCTATGTGGTCGAACAACTCACTTTTTATGAGTTTAATTTACTATTACATGAAGAAATAGAATGATTATGAACAAATTAATACAATGCAATTAAATAAGTAATATTTGATAACTAAATTGCGTTTTATTGTTTTACACATAGTCAATGACATCACTATTCACGATATGTTCATCATACGCCAAAAAAATCCTTGTAGACGAGCAGCAGTGTAAATGAAGGCCTTTCTTCCTTTGTGTTTCTATTTCTCCTGCAATATTGTAAGACTCCTGAGTTATGAGTATTGGTCCCTTCATAACTCAGGTGCACTTCATATCTTTGGTGCACTAGACAGTTTTCTATGAATCAAATCTTAGAAAACTATAGACATTGATGGATAACTGTGACGAAATTCTTAACGTATATAGTTTTCTATAATTCAAACATAGAAAACTACTTCATAACTCAAGTGCCTTTCATAACTCAGGTCCCCATTACTCTAGTGCCTCATAACTCAAAACTTCATAACTATATATTGTTTAATAACAATTTCTATGTTAGTTTTTGTTCATGCCTGGTGCATTCAATTCCATATATTAAATGTACAGACGTCATTTGCTGATTGAATTCCCTGTGCCAACTTTCGACATTACTATTGGTTTTTGGTCATCTTTGTTATAGCAGGAAATACCAAGAACTAATAAACAACTGAAAGCTGGATAAAAACATGCATTACATTTAAAATATAGGTCCTTATTTATTATCATTGTAATCATTATTTTTATAATATTTTGGAATAAAAATTTTTTTGCGGTGAATTGAGTTGTGATGAACTTACCATGCGGTGAACTTCTCGGTGGTGAATTGAGTGGCGATGAACTTATCAAGCGGTGAACTTCTCGGTGGTGAATTGAGTGGTGATGAACATACCAAGCGGTGAACTTCCAGGTGGTGAATTGAGTGGCGGTGAAATTACCGCACACTGCCTTCACCCAAACTTTCTTCTTTCTTTCCCTTCATTATTTTTGAAGACTATAATCTGCTATTAAAAACAGGAACAATAAAACACTCTAATAGAGATGATATGCGGTTTTCCCAATATATATGTAGGTTGTAATTCCCTATATATGATGTAATTAAATTGTGGAGCTAATTGCACTTTGGATAGAAAAGAAGTAATAATAATAAAAAAAGAATGAAAATATTTTAAATACTGTATAACTCCTCTATAATGAACTCCTCTATAGTGAACTCCTCTATAGTGAATGTAGTAACCTAAGTAAGGAATTAATCTCTATAGTGAGCAAATTTTCTTTAGTCTGCAATGATTGGCCGTTTTATGACAGATTAGAGAAAATAATAAACTATATAAGCTACTTCCTTACTCAGGACTCTAAATTCACTATACATGATTTCATTATATAGTTCTACTGTATGTAATCAGAGTGGGAAAATAATTTAATCAATTTCGTAATTAATCAAACTCAATGATTAATTAAATTCTATTCAAAAGAGTGTTGAATATTAATAATTTCTCTCGAAGATATTAAAGTTCCAATTATGAGATAAAATAAAAATTAAATAAACATTTCCGTAGGATATTAATGAACAAACTCGTTCACATGTTAGTTTTTTAGCATATGAAGAGTGTTCTAGCCACAATGTTATATGTTAATACTCATATTGTAAAGACTTTAATTAAATAATAAATAAATATATTATTATAATAATGAAATAAAAATAAAAATACCATTGAAATTTTGTATTTTTACTTGCTATTTTTTTTAAATTGATTTAAAAATATGAGTTCCGTAGTGAAAATATTCTCTAGTTCTTATATCTAGGTAAACAATACAATTCTAAACTTTTATTTCTATTAAATTTACTTTTTTTTAAGTAATTGTGTATTTTCCGTTATTAGTTGCTGTAGTTCATAATTATTAAAATAAATTGTAAAATTATATAGCATTGTACTAATACAGTCCTGTATAAAATAAATATATTTTTCAAATTTAAAAATGCAATCAATATTTTCGAATAGGATTTTTTTTATTTTTCATCTTGAAATATTTTTCATACGATTTATTTAACTTTAAGAATAAATATCGTGCAAATATTTATCGTTTACAGTTTCCTGTGAATAAAAATTCTCCCCTAATTATCAGATGCATTTGCTGATCACGTGAAATCGCGCAAATTACAGACTCTCGATCGCACAGCGCAAATGTCATGACGCCAACCAAACTGTAAAATCCCCGAAAATATAGACGGCTGTTTTTCTCGGATTTTTTTTTTTTGCCCGATTTAAGCATCATGGGAAATCGAGAATTGGTATTGCTAAATATGAATTAATTTGAAACAGATATTTTTAAAGTTTATGTTGAATGTAACTGATAATGTTATAATTGAGAAGATTTCGATTTTTGTTCGAAATTTTAGTTTTTAACCTCTAGTTTCAGATAGTTTATTTTATCCCTTACCTGCCTGATAAAAAAAGATCTCAGCAATTTTATTTTTATCACCCAAAAACCCTATAATTATTTCTTTCTGGGGAATATCCCTATATAACAACTGATGAACATTCAATTTCAGTTAGAAGAATTCTAGTTACCCCAGGTAGAAACCTTGCACTTTCCTCATTTCTAAATGTCCAGGGATAAATTCCCGTTATTGTTTTTCAATTGCAGAGCTAATTCAGCTCTATAAAAGCAGTTGCGGCCTCTCTAGTCACAATCATTTGTAGTTATATAGTGAGAGTGACAACATATCGCCGCTCCCGTGCAGCCATTCAAGACACTGAGGCATTACTCTGAAAATAATAACCAGTACCATTAACGGGTGTTAATAACTAAGGTGAAAATAATAACCAGTACCAATCATTCTGAAAATAATAACCAGTACCATTTATTCTGAAATTAATAACCAGTACCATTTATTCTGAAATTAATTACCGGTACCTTTTATTCTAAAAATAATTACCAGTACCATATATTTTGAAAATAATAACCAGTTCCATTTATTTTGAAAATAATAACCAGTTCCATTCATTTTGAAAATAATAACCAGTTCCATTTATTTGGAAAATAATAACCAGTTCCATTTATTTGGAAAATAATAACCAGTACCATTTATACTAAAAAAATATACAATACTATAAACGGGTTTTTTATACCAATGGTGAAAATAATAACCAGTTCCAATAACGGGTATTATTTGACAATTATAGTGGAAAACAATTATATTCGTCATTTTATATCTATTAACAGTAAATAATTAATATTACTTTAACAAAGGGTATATAGTTTTACTAATATTTTAATAATTTCCAGTTGTATCAAAGCTCTCTTTGTGTTAAGATAATTTATCAAGTGAAGGTATAACCTAATTGCCAGTGTTTGAATAATTGGAGCCTTAGGAATTATCGGTAAGTAAAACATTTTATTTGAGGTTTTAATATGAAAAGATAATAATTTAAATTGGAAATTTAATGTCTTTTAAAAACAAGTTATTTTAAATAATCTGCCTTTCGAAGTATATATCGAATTTATTTATTTGTTTTGAATATTTAACCGGTAGTGAATTATGCTAAATAACTTAATAAATTAGTTCCTTGAATTCAAGCTTTAACTTAAAAGTCTTTTAAATTTTTAATATATTAATTTCATCAATAAATATATATTTATGAAAACAAATAAAAATTTAAATTATTTAAAAAAAAAATGTATATATATATTTTTATAAATAACTATTTTTTCAATCGATAAATTAATAATAATGACATTAATTTATATTTTATTTTTGTAAAAATATATATATAACGTTTATATGTAAGGTTTTTAAAATATATGAACAACCATCATACCCGAGGTATAGAGCTGAAGCAAAGAAGTCGACATACATATAATGACTTCTATACTTTTTTTTCATTATACTTTTTTTCATTAACTTCATGAACAATCAATGAAAATTCCCTCGTCAGCAAGAATTTCTGTGGCTTTTCACGTAGTCGAAGTTAGATAAAGAATTGCTCTAGAAATGGTAAGAATTCTCCCATTCAATTGGGCCCGTAAACCCAAACTATTTACCACCCACCCTATTAAAATAGTTAGGAAAAAAAAATGAAAAGCATTTAGCTATTTGGAAAAAAGATACCAAGAGGAAAAGCTATAGCCCACCTTGATCTTCTCTGGCCCAACAATAACTATCCCTCTCAATCTTCTATGGCCCCACCATAACTTTTCGACCTCTATCTGGTACATCATCAACAATCACTCATTCATATCTTATAAAAGTTACGTTTTCATTTTAATGCAAAATACATGGAATTTAAAAAAATCATAGAAGTTAATACAAAATATTTCCTTCTCATTCCTAAAATGTTGTTTGTTGTTACGAATCGTTTTTGTGATAGTAATTTGCGTGGATAAAATAACATTTGTGTCAAATGAAATGAAAAATTGTGAAATGGTGTTTGTTGAATTAATAGGATATGATTTGAAAAGTAAACCATGTCGAACTAATAGAAAGATATTTTAATGTTATTTAGCACTCCCGTACGAATAGCATTGTCTGGTGTATAAATTCACCACTCCCGTACGAATAGCATTGTTTGGTGTATAAATTCACCACTCCCGTACGAATAGCATTGTGTCTCATTAACCAATGACTAACAGCGTAAAAAATAAGAGGATTGACCGAAAAAAACACCTAACACACTCAAGGGAAATTCCCTCTGACTGGAAAAGTCACTAGAATTTTCTATTACTCTACAATTGCCAAACAATTCTATCTAACTATTCCAAATGCGTCATTTCTATTGTTTAGCATTTAAATATTGTATTCATTTATTTGTATCTTACTTATTCGAAAATATAATGTAACTAATACTTTTATGCTTTCAAAATATATATGTAAATAAATTCAATATATATTTTATATACATTTTAAATCTCCACTAAATCCATAAATATGAGTTAAAATAGATTACTTAATCATCGTATATGAATATTACCATTGACTTTAATTATCTATTCATATCTTTATTCATCCCTGTAGATGTAAATATTAATAATGAATTATAACTATTCATTCACCCGTGTAGATATTTTAAAGTAACTTTAAGTATAAAATACCCTAGAAATCCATCACCTCATTACGCCTACTAGCATAATAAAAAATATCTCTTGTACCGAGTAGGGAAAAATACCTAATTTGCCGCCCATATTAAATTATATAGCCGTACACGTGTACTGTATATATGTATATGAATTAAATCAATGATACACGGTACAAATCTTCGTAATCCACTGGGGGTAAAATGATTTATGTAACTTTATTCCCTCCTTAATAATGAATAAATTACATTAATTAACATTACAATATACATTTTAATTTGATATTATTTCCATTTGTTTGAATTTCACAAATAGGCTTTCACAAATATTATATTGTATTTATGTTGAATATTTTGGGATATAACTACTCATTATTTTCGATATTGAAGAATTATATGACGTCCTTTCTTACTCTAAGGTTTTTCTCTTACTGTGACGTCATTTTCTTATTAAAAACGCCATTTTTCCATTTTTGTTCGTGACGTCCTTTTCTTATTTTGGCATCCTTTTCTGTTTTTGACGTTCTTTTCCGTTTTTGACGTAATTTTCATTTTCTGACGTCCTTTTCTTTTTTGACCACATTTTCATTCTTTAACATACTTTTCGGTTTTTAACATCATTTTCTGAAACTGACTTAATTTTCTCATTTTGACGTCATTTTTTGTGCTGACATCTGATTTTAACGTCTAAACTTAAGAACACCCTCATCGGGATGTTTTCGTATATGTTACCTCATTTAAAACAGATTTAATTAATTCAAATGAAATAAATTCCACTATTTATTAATCTCATTATTTCAATCATTATTATTCAATTTTATTAAATTTTTTAACTTTTAGAACACGAGAAAAAATTGCGAGTCAGCCTGACTCATCGCTTGAGTCAGGCAACTCAAATATTGGAGTCTTTTTTCCTGATTAACTCTACCTGAGTCAATCTGACTATGAATTAGGAGTCAATATGACTCCTATTTTTTAAGTAAAATATCAGGATGAGTCAAATTGACTCACATTTTTGAGCCGATCTTGGGACAAGCTGAAAACTCAAATTCTGAGTCAATATGACTCTTTTTTTTCCAGTGTATGTCACATCACTGCTTTAAAACACTTTTCTATCTCTGTGATTCAACCTTCAATTACTATATTTTCCTAATATATTAAACACTGCATTTATAATCTACACGACTATGAAGCTCACAAACCCAACAAATCTTGGCCAGTTATTCCAATATGGCGGCCATAAAAGAACAGTGGCCAAATCATTTCGCCATCATCACAGGTAACTCTGTGAGTAACATGTCATTCTTTCTCTTGAGGTGACACTGGTAATAATTTAGATCATTATTACCATATTACCAATATGTTCCATATCCTATTGATGTGAATATTATTAGGAAAGTAAGTTATACCTTACTTCCTTTGGTTATAGTGGGTAAGGTAATAAATAACTATTACCAAGAGAAAAAGTTATGGTGGGGCCATAGAAGATTGAGAGGGATTGTTATGGTGGGGCCATAGAAGATTGAGAGGGATTGTTATGGTGGGGCCATAAAGGATTGAGAGGGATAGATATAATGGGGCCATAGAAGATTGAGAGGGAAGTTATGGAGGCAATAGAAGATTGAGAGGGGATAGTTATGGTGGGGCCATAAAGAATTGAGAGGGATAGATATAATGGGGCCATAGAAGATTTAGAGAGATAGTTATGGTGGGGCCATAGAGATTGAAATACCGTAATTTACAAATCCTCTTCATGAATGAATTTATCATATCGATGATCCTTTGATGAAAGAACTATTTTTTTCCATGCTATTAAAGGCCCCCATACACGATCAATTTATTCGTCAATAATTAATATCAATTAATTCACGTTAATGAATTGCAAGAAATATCTATTTCACTGATTTTATTTTTAAAGCAATTCATTGATGGATCAAAAATCCTTTGATTTTTTTTGATGGGTCTTCAATAAAATTGATCAATTGAATAAGATTGATATTGATTCATGATTTAGTGATTTCCGACAGTGAAAGAATTTCCAGTGGCTAAAAGTTGCAATTAATGAAATACTGAGACGCGTATTTGGAGAATCGAATTGAAAAATTAAGTAAATCATTGAAAGTGATTTTCTCTATTAAAGTCAATAGATTGATATCAATTTATTGACAAAAAAATTGATCGTGTATGAGCGCAATAAGTAACTGTATCACTGAGAAAAAACCTGACTCATAGTTTGAGTCAACCTGACTCATAGTTTGAGTCAAGGCTGACAAAACTCCAATATTTGAGTCTTTTTTCTTGATTGACTCTACCTGAGTCAATCTGACTATGAATTAGGAGTCAATATGACTCTTGTTTTTGAGTATAATATTAGGATGAGTCAAGTTGACTCACTTTTTTGAGCCGGTATTGGGACAAAGTGAAAACTCAATTTTTGAGTCAATTTGACTCGTTTTCTTTCACAGTGTACTGTTACATGTAAGTAACTGTAGTTACAGTGTACTGTTACATGTAAGTAACTGTAGTAACAGTGTACTGTTAAGGAAGCTGTATACTGCTCCTCAAGGCCGTTAGGTGGCTCTTGCTGCAGTACTTGCTATCATTTTGAAGGTTTGGTTGGAGATCTGAGAAGAAAGAAGAGAAAACTCTACATTATAATAAAACCTAATTCATATTTTGAACAACAGAATATTATGAATAGTAGTTTATATTTATCAATGCATATTGTGTAAATATAGGATGATATTTACACCGTAAATTTATTTATTGAAAATTTGTGGGGGCACATCAGTTAAAATTATTAAACCGAATGTAAAATACCTTCTTGAACATGCAATCTGGCGACCAAATGACTTCAATTCTTCTTGCCTGGCCTATATTCATTACTCAAATGGTATTAGTAACAGCTAGTATGGGTAACAGCATGAGTAACACTATCACGCTATATCTCAACCAAGCATGCAATATACAGGCTAGAGTGATTGCTAGAATTTCCCTTGTAGATTGGTTAGAACCTACGAATTGAACTTTCTATTAATACTAGTAGAGTACCTGTTACTGAATCTAAATTATATTCGAATGCAAGTGTACACATATTCTGATTAATTAAAAAAAACTCTCAAAAGCCAAAATATATTTTTTATATATATATATTTTTTTTTAATAATAATTAGTCAATTTTATTGTAACCCGTTTCCGTGATTTGTTTTTCCTTTAAATATGTATTCCTTAATAGAAGTGTGACACACGGACAGACAGACAGACGGACGCAGCTCATATTATAATATAGATATAACTATACAAATTTTCAGGTACTACAAAAATTTCCTATTAATTCCAGACTTAAAATTAGAATCGGCAGATCGTCTGTGATTGTCCATTACGGTAAATATTGATGGTATTTTATCGTAAAATATCCCAAGTTATTCAAATTTAAGTAAACATAATTGGATACATATTATCAGTGCATATTCAAAGCACATATGCATTGGATTTAGCTATGCAGATATTCCCGGAGTCTCTACAGGTCATACGTACAGACTAAATAACACTGGGAATGGTTCCTAGAATTATATCAGAGAAGGATAAGCCAATTTGTGATAATACATCACGTGTATAGGAAGCTTTAATGTCTAAACTATATCCCATAATGTATAGGAATTATTTCTATAATTATCTAACTTAGTAATATTAAAACAATAATGAATTTAAAAAGATGCAAACTGATTAAGTGAAGTTTTGTTGTAATTTGTATTATAGCCTAATATTATAATTTTTTTTACTGATTTTGACTTTACTGAAAAAAATTAAAACGTATTTTTCAATATATCAATTTCTATGCAGATCGATTTATAGATGCTAACCTATACATTGATATACCTGATATATCATTATTTTATATAGGTTCAATTTACCCGTATTTACCATTATTGTAACGATGTTATATTAGAAAATGTTCTATTATTCATTATTAAAACTGATTGATGGCGGTACCTTCATAATTAAATACATTATACAGTCGAAAGTTCATGTTTTTGTGACAATATGGGACATAAACATTGCTTTCTTTTTAACCCTATCGAACCAACAATTCAAATTTGAACAAAACTTTAATATTGATTATATTTTTTGTAGATACATATATTTGTTTTATTAGATATTAGTTTGGATTAGATATTATAATATACCAGGAATATATGCTTCTTACCTGGGATATATCAATAAGTTGATTCTAATAGCAAATATAGTAATTAATATCAGCCTCCCATGTAAAACACCCTCCCATTTATTTCAAAATAATCACAAACAACATAGCCTAGATTCCATCAATTACAAGCAATCTTGTATGTACATAACCATGACTCAAAGGCTTATACCTATCCCTATACATATAGGCTTAGACTGACTGTACATATAGGCTTATAAAGGCTATATATATATAAGGGCTATATGTACCTATAAAGACTATATTTACCTATAAAGACTATAGGTATAGCACACAGACCGTTGTCTATGCTCAATATTCGTACAGTAATAAACTGAGGGGGGCCTGGAAGCTGTCGCCAGATATTATAATAGAAAATCTATAACAATATTGGGCATGCATGTGTGGCTATGAATTTAATAGATACTATATATTTTTGATCCTATCCGTGATTATAGAAATTATTAATTTATTGATTGTTTACTGAAATTCTGTTCACATAAAAATTTAAAAGAAGTAATCCATTATAAAATACAAACAGTCTGATTTTTTAAAATTGATATTGTAATTTTAAAAAGCGAATATTGTATTATTATTTAGTTATCCAATCTACTCAGTAACTATTTATTTAACAATATTTGTTCAGATAAAACCAGAACAATATAAATATAACTCTGCTATTTCATATACATTAACTATCACTCAACAACATTTATAGTTTCCTTTCTCAATATGATATTAAACATTTCTTAAATGCATGGAAACCTTTTAATCGAAATGTCGTTTCCCTTTTTCTAAAAACGAATTAAATTTTTCTAATGTCATCCATAAGGTCTTGCACTTCTCCAAACAGTTTTTAGAAAAGGCCTGTAAATATCAATATACAGTCTACTTTACATGCAAATAGCATTCGAATTATAATGTAGTCATAAGATATAACAATTACTATGCAGTAATTACAATTAATATTAGAATTGGTACAAACAACTACCTTGACGTCCATTAATGACTGCGTTAATTGTTATATTATGTCAGAATAAATGCGTAAAAACTCATGTAAAATTCAACTCCATTGACTGAATTTTCTTAATTGCTTCCGATATTATTACATGTCATATATTATCTCCGATATTATTACATTCGTATATGAAATAATGGGATGAAATAATGATAGAATTATTTATTTGTGTGGAATTACGTATTTAATAGAAATAAAAAAATCTCCTGAATAATTAAGTGATTACTCGTTAAACTATATAAGTGATGATTATTTAATCATCACTATTTTTTAATAGATTAGCAATGATTATTTGATAGATAAATAATAATTATTTAATAGATTAACAATGATTATTCATTAATTGAATGATGATTATTTAATAATGAAATGATTATTATCTAACAATTAAATTGTGATTATTAATAATTATACGATGATAATTCGAATTTAAAAATTATGATTATTTAATTAAATTAAAAATTTATGATTATTTAATTAAATTAAAAATTTATGATTATTTAAATTAAAATTTTATGATTATTTAAATTTTAAAAATTTATGATTATTTTAGTTAAAAATTTATGATAATTTAAATTTATAATTAATTCATGGAAAAACATTGTCTTTTTAAACAAAAAAATTATTTAACTAATTAAAATATTATTAGTAAAATAATGATTATTTTTATTCAAATGAAAAATTAAACAATCATTTAATAGAACTATTACAATAAAAAATAGATTTCAATCTTAATAAAAAAGTCCTTCTAGAAATGTGAAACAATTACACCGTCCGAATGTTCCAAACACTGTAAGAGAGCAGTTCGAAATTTTACTAAGGATGGTACTTCACCGCATCGAATTTAATTGAAGTAATTAATCTTTTTATTCATCAAGGTCTCAATTTCTCGTTTGGGTGCGTAACTCCAATGAATTTACATTTAACTTCGAATGGCCAGTAGATTCTTTGATGTTTTGTGTTCTGTGGCCATTAGGACGAATAAAAACATTGGTGATGTAAAGGGCTGTACACACGTAGGGTTTTTAATTCTTTCCACCAGAACTTTTGTTAGCTTTCCCTACTTTTTCCACGAGAATATAAGAAAAAATGATGTAATTTTTATTTATTTGAGTTGGTATCCATGATACGTGCAGGTATCTAAAAAAATAATAATTATATCGTTTTTTCATATATTCTCGTGGAAAAAGTAGGAGGAGCTTAGCAAAAAGTCTGGTGGAAAGACTTAAAAAAACCCTACGTGTGTACGGCCCTTAAGTTAGGCAATGACAAACCAAAGAGAGAGCTATGGTGGGGTTATAGAAGAGAGAAGAAGCCTCAATCTTCTATAGCCCCACTTTAATTTCTTTCTGAAAGGTTACAACGGATAGATTCATCATAAATTCTCTATCAAGAAGATAGTTATGGTGGGGCCATGGGAGAATGAGAGAGATAGTTATGGTGGGCCATGGAAGATTGAGAGAGATAGTTATGGTGGGGCCATAGGAGAATGAGAGAGATAGTTATGGTGGGGGCCATATAAGATTACAAGGATTAGTTATGGTGGGGCCATGGAAGATTGAGAGATAGTTATGGTGGGGTCATATAAGATTAGTATTTTGTAAGATCTATTTTGTACCAATTCCTTCCATCATTACCAATATTATTATTTAAATCCTCTTTTTTTCAGATACCATCTCAAAATGTGCGACTCTACCTTCACCAGATCTCTTTCCCCCAAAAGCACCCCAAGTTACCCTAAAATCATGCAGAGTGCAGTGAAGATGACGCTGGTGGTGATGTTGGTGATGGTGTGCATCAGCACCATTGATGCCTCTCCAGCAATTAGTGGCGGGTGAGTTTGTGCCATATTTGTTTGTTATTCTTTGGTCAGTGAAAATAAAATTAAATCAAGTGTCATCTTTTTACATTTTTTTTTCATGGTCAATATACTTTCTCTTATCATAGTCTGCCCTAATAAACCCCATTTGATCGTTTTCTATGCTCTCTGATAGTTTTCTATGGTCTCTGACAGTTTCTATGTTCCCTCCCTGATCGTTTTCTATGTTCTCTGATCGTTTTCTATGTTGTCATATCGTTTTCTATGTTCTCTGATAGTTTTCTATGTTCTCTGATAGTTTTCTATGTTCTCTGATCGCTTTCTATGTTCTATGACAGTTTTCTATGTTCTCTGATCGTTTTCTATGTTCTCTGACAGTTTTCTATGTTCTCTAATCGTTTTCTATATTCTCTGATCATTTTTTTTATGTTCCCTGATCGTTCTCTATGTTCCCTCACCGTTTTCTATGTTCTCTGATCGTTTTCTATATTCTCTGGTTGTTTCCTCTGTTCTCTGATCTTTTTCTACGTTCTCTTACCGTTTTATATGTACCCTGATCGTTTTCTATATTCTCTTACCGTTTTCTATGTTCTTTTTCAGGCGGTACCGTCCTAATCAGAACTCTCTGAATAATGTTTATTCTTTCATCAGCAGAGAAAGCAGACAAACAACTTCCACTTGCTTTTCAGATGTGAGTTTTACTTAGCAAATACCAATATTTTAAAGAGTTTTTTCTATCAATGTTATCGATATTATATATGTTACGAATATTCTTAATATATTTCGAAAAAAATTATATAATATACAATAATCTTCAAATATTCAAACTGAAAATATAATATAGGGTCCCCTCTTATAATCTTCTCTGTAGAAGATTATCTCTCTTATAATCTCAGTAGAACTCCTCTATAGTGAATTTAGAGTCTTGAGTAAGAGAACTACCCCGTATAGTGAACAAATTCTCTTCAGTTTGCCATGAATGGGCATTAGTTTTAGAAAACTGATGGCCATTGTCCCAAACTAAACTAAATCAGCATTTGGGTTAGTTTTCTTACTCAGGACTCTACATTCACTACAGAGGAGTCCACTACCCAGGTAGCAAGCATTATTCCTGGGATATTAAGGGAATAACCCTGGGAAGAAGAATATATTCCTGGGATATTCTCTTAATAGCCCAGGAACAAATCCTTGCTGCCTGGGTATAGTGGAGTTCTATTGTACCAAATTGAAATTAGAAACTTCCCGTTAATCCCTTTATTTTCCTCCATTTTACAGGCTAACAGACAATACGTGTGCGAAATGTGCGCCAAACAGACGAAATCCCTACAGGTTTTCAAACACTGTTGCGCCAGCGAAGGAAGCTCGCTAAACTGGTGCCGACAGTTCATATCTTACGGCCTCAACTAAGGCACTTAAAACTACCGGAACATTGGAAATGGATCTTTGGAATTTATAGAGAGCTATTCTTTCTGCGGGGAGAGTGGCCGCTTAAGTACCAGCAACTGAAGATGACACTTCTGTTAGTGGATGGCTACAATGGCCACAAGATACACAGGAAATTCTTCTCAAAACACATCATTATTTAATAATTGTATATACATTGGGGAAATATTTAAAAAGTAGTGAAAATCACTGAAAAGCTACATGAATTAGAAACGATGTCAAAAATTTGAAGTTGATAATTTTGCTATAGTAACGAAAACAATATTGTCTGAATATCAAAATATCAAAAGAATATATAGAGTTATATTGTACATCTGTTTTTACTAAAGATGTTGAAGATGTTATTTATGAAATCTTTTTAGTGAAATGTTATTTATTTGAATATTTTATGCCTACTTAGCACAAGCTTTATTTTTTCTATAAAACAACATGGAAAATTAAAAATGAATGTCACATAGTCTAAACTCTAAATATACATTAGTTATTGTAATAATATCTAATGGATTCATAAATTTAAATTTAAAAAAAAAATTTATATCATGAAAATTTAAAAAAATTAAAAAATAATGTTCATTTCATTATATCGGAATTTATATTATCTTAAATTCGATTCATTGCTAAAATTCTGAAGTCAATTTTTTTCAGAGTTAAACTTAAATATTTCAATGAATAGGTCATGAAATCAAACAATTTTTCACAATATCTAAAAACATCACGGAATGTTAATTAAGTTTTTAGTAAATTTCATGTTCTTATATGTGTGACGTCATAATTGTGCCATTTAAACTATACATGTTAACAAATTTTATTTTGTATAGGAAGGAAATTTCTTCTTTAAAATTCACCAAAGTATTTTTTAAATGATTTGTTTAGATTTTTTAAATATTCTCATGATGATGTTTATATTATAAGTAGATGTGATATTCATAACTTTTACTTCGATATTTATTTATACATAATCCTTCTGTTAAATATTCACAGTTTTTCCTATTTTTCTCTTATAAATATTTTTGAATTAATTAATATAAGTATAATGTGAGTGTCGCTAAAATATTATATATTTTTTAGGTCATTTTTCAATTCCATACTAAAAATCATTATACTTCCTTCAATTATAAATTTTGTGACCATATGAAAAAACTGTCCTTTCCAATAATCTGATCGAAATCTATTAACTATTTTCCATTTAAGTCTCCTTTAACACTAAATATTATTCGTAATCAGAATTCCTTCTTGCCTAGGTTATTGCCTTGATATCCTTGGAATAAAATCTTCTTGCCTGGGTAATGGACAAGCTGGCAGTAGATTTAAAATAGGTTTTCATCTGTCATAATTGTCTAAAAATATTAAATGTCAGTTTAATCACTCTAATGATTTTGGTGAGACACTTTTTTCCGGGATATAGTATTATCCACTGTGATCTGTAATATCACAATGATCTCTATTTATGTCTAGACTCTAGTTGAATGAATAAAAATATATTTACATTAAATGTACGAGAATTTAATAAACTCTTTCATTAATCACAAATACATGGAAAATTGCATAGCCAATCATAGTTGGGTTATCGAAGATTAACTAGGGAACCTACTTAATCGTCTAAGACTCCATCATATGCAGAAACATAAATGGCTTATTATTAGACGAAAGCTTGGGTAGAATCAATTAAAAAATCAAACTCTCATTGTAATCCTTTATTCAAATTTACATCCTATATAAACACGAAATTAATTAGGGCAAAGATTAATAACTGAAAATTTCTTGTCAGTATCCATAAGAAATATAATCATACTAAAGACTAAATTTTAACCTTTATAACTATCATGCAACAAGATACTATTATCTACTTAAATATATAAATTTTCAAACCGTTTATTTCATGCAAAACTAAATAAAAACAATAAATTGTACATAAAGGTATGCTATATTATAATTTAGATAACACAACAGAATATATTCTATATAACCTTATTCTCTAAGCTATAACATCAGTTAATCAAAGATATTATACTGCAGTAAGATACACCAATGGTGCAAATTTCTGTTTCAAAAGTGCGTTGTGGCGCCATCTGGATTTGAAAGCGGGAACTAGAGAAACAATACCAAATGTACCTGCTATCAAATCCAGGAATTTCCGAGACTAGTGTATCTACTGTAGTATAATATCATTGATTTAATTGTTACCAGTTCGCTACCAATGTCCACCATGGTGACTTGCACCATACTTATGTACGGTGGGCTGAGGAAACTGGTAGTAACTGTGGTGATGCCCATGGTGGTGCCCATAGTCACTGAGATGGTGACCCTTGCTGTGTTTGTGGTTGTGAATGCCTGGTGAGGGGTAGTGCGGCATGAAATGGGGACTGCCAACGTGATAGCTCCTGAAAAATAGCATCAATTACCGATCGAAATTATTTCCTTGAACTCCAAATCAATTCATTTTAACCAATAATTTATATTGCTATAATCAAAATGAGAGAAAAATTGGGATTTAATAGGAGTATACGATTGATGAAATAGTAATTATTATCAGTTTAAATAAATAGAATATAAAAAGAACAGAATGCTATTTGCTGGGTATTCAATTCACCTGGATTCAGCTTTTTGCTCTTGCTTCCTTTTCTTTTGTTTCTTGGCACGAGAAAGCTTATTGCTGCTTCTCCGGTTCTTCCTTACTCGAATTAATGGTGTATTTCTAGATAAAGATGCGAACTGAAGGTTAGAGGGGCTGGAAAACAAGTCTCCAAAAGAGCCACCAAAGCTGCTTCCATGACTCAGACCTAAAGACGGAGAACTACCCGAGTAAGACTGCCTATGAGGATTGAATGGATTGTAGGTAGTTTGAGGTCTGAATATTTGCTGGTTTTGACTACTTTGTTGTGGCAGGAAGGTTTGGCGGTGCAGAACAGACTGGGGTAAGTAGTTTTGAATATTTGTGTTACTTGATTGTGGGAGAAAACTTTGAGAATGCTGTTGATAAGGATTATGAGATTTGGGATTCAATATTTGATGATGGTTGTTGGAAGGTACATTGAGAAACTGAGAATCTTGTCTGAAGAGATGAGAATTCAGTCCACTTAATGAAGAATCGAAGAGATGTGAATTGGTACTTGGTGATGCATGGGTGAAACTGTTTACATTGAAACTGCCACCTTGATTACTGGAAGCAAGAGAGTCATGGCCGTGTAAATTCAATGAACCACTTCCTCCATATTGACTTGGCTTTGTTGAAGAATGTTGTAAATGACCATATGAACTCAAACTATCGTACCCTAATCCAGAGGAAGAAGTTAACAGACCATGATTCTTAGAGTCAAGAATCTGACCTCCCTGATGATGATCGCGGTGGTTGTTCCTAGGTTCGTACAAGTTAGATGGGTTGGAGAATTGTTGACCTTCGTTGTATATCTCATTGTGCTGTTGATTGACATGTCCAGTTTCATAAATAGGTGGACTGTGGGGTATGCTGTGTCCCAACACTATGATTATTCCACAACCAACTCTACTACCGGCATTCCCAGTACGCTGACTTTCAACATTACCTCCTCGGCCAAGATCATCACTCTCTGCATGAACTACGAAACTTCTTTTGCCGACGAATTTCTGAAAAAAAAATTTAATTGAGGAGAATCACTTTATCACTTATTTTGATGAAAGGCTGCTAGAAACTCAAAATAGACAAACATTTTTCAGTAGTTTCAAAATCCTAAAAAAGATATTAACAGATTCGTTAACTAGAGCGGTTTTTCCGCAAAATCTATTGGATTCACTTTTCGATGCACTGAATTCAATCAATATCTGAAATGAATAATTACTTGGCTTTTCGGATCCAGAGATATGTGACTGTCGAAGAGACTGATCTTAGCAACTCCGTCGAAATCAGCGAAAATGTTCCCCAAATCACCAACGTGTCTGTGGATGTCTGTAGGACCTCCATGACTTTTCTGTAAGATATTTAGTTTTACAACAATCAGAATAAGAATGGAATAAGATTCAATTTTATGGAATCGAAATACTAAAGAATAGATTATTGAAGTTTATGGAATGATCGACCAAATGCAACAGATTTCAAATATCAAGATTCAATTTTGTATAATCGAAATAATAAGGTATATAATTATTCATAAATTCACTCTTATTATCTCACTTTATCAGGATTGAAGTGTCCACCAGCATCCTTACACTTGTTGCCCAGTAATCCTTTCTCGTGAACGTGGAAACCGTGAAGACCGGGAGAGAGGTTGTGAATGCGACCTGATGGTTATTGGTATAGAGTTGTGACAATATGCTTCTAAAATCATAGATATTAAGAATATCATAAACGAAATGAAATGGTATCGAATTCTATATACCGCTGGTTTAGAACGATTCAATACAGTTTATTTCTAACAATCTATAATATTTTCAGGATCTATTGATTTTAAAAGCATATTGAAGCCTAGTTATTATTATATAGGAATTTGGAAATAGTTAATGAAATTAATATTGAGAAATTTTCCTGTAATGTACATTTTTTGTTACTTTTAATGATAATATTTCTGTACAATGGTATAAATTTTACGATGTTAGGCATAAGCTCTATATTTATAAAACACATTTTATTCATTTAAGTCACTGACTTTAATCACTCTTCACTTGTTGTTAATTGGAAATAATCATTTAGCCATAACAAAGCATTGAAAGTCACTATAGAATGATGTGACAATTAATTTCAATGTCAGTACATAATTCCTGTCTTTGTTTTCCTTGTTTTAGTGATAATTGTTGTCATATTTCATATAACGATAAGGAACACATTCTATTGATTTCCCTATTGAATATATGTTTATTGAAATAAACTGGAATAAGAAGAAACTGTATCAATGTTGATTTCAATGACAATGGAATAAAAAATGGAAAAAAATGCAAATAAAAAACTAAAAAAATTGAAATAAAAATTAGTTCGTAATAGCTATTAAATGAATAATACTAATAGACATTGCCAAATTAATGAACTAATGAATAAAAATTAGTAATTTAAAATAGAATTTTATGTTTTTATACATATATATTACAAAAGTTTTTTCAAACATTCAACACGTTACAATTCTAGTCATTTTTAGTAACTTAGACTGAGTATGAAAACCTGTTTGCTGGACAGGTATTAATTAAATATGTTTAAATAAATGAATATGTCAGTTAACAATAACTATATTATAGTTAAATGCTCACCTTCGATGTAGACCCCGTGGTTCTCTTTGTAGAGGGCCAGTTTACCGGAGACTTTCTCATCGGAACCAGGCGATATCTCTACCAGGGCATCTGGCCTCTGAAACATGAGACACAAGTGTAAGGTAAAATAATAATCACTGTGTAGAGAGAGAAGAAGGGAATTAGGACACGAAGTGGGTGAGAAAATTTGTTAATTTGATTTTCAAATATTAGAATTCAATTTCAAATGTTCAATTTTTTGGTCAAATATTCAAATAAATTTTAAATATTCCATTATATTTCCATCTATACATTTTTTTCAAATTTTCAAATTAATTTGAAAAATAATTTAGAAATTCAATTATGAATTTTCAAATACTATAACGAACATTCAAATATTCAAATATTAAATTTCAGATATTAGAATGAATTTTCATACATTAAATTTAATTTTCAAATTCTGAAGTAGTACCTATTCTTAAACATTACCTCGAATGTTCAACAATGCTTGAAAACAACAATGTTCATCAATTGAATTTCAAACCATAGTCATTCTCAGTAAAGATTATAGGTCCTTTCGTAGAAAATACCACAACTTCTTAGCAAAATAAGATACACCTATTTCATTTTTTAAATCAGTATACATTTCTTCACTGTCAAACATGGCCTTAGGGGGGGGGGGAGGGCAAGCCCCCCAACCGGACCGCTTATCTAACTTTAGGTGGACTATATCTCCATATATTTATAACTTATAGTATTTTTATAATTTCAACGAAAGTGACGTTCGGGGAATGGACTGGTCACAACTCGGTACAGACATGTAGCTATTAGCATTCTACAGATCTCAAAATGTTAAAATCTGCATAGAGTTTGTTTACATTTCTCTCTCAGATTGTGAAAGAAGAAAACCATTTTCTGAAGCAAAGCAGTGTTTATCTGCTGTAAAACTGCAGTAAATGGTGCAGTAAATGCTGCAGTAAATGCTGCTGTAAAACTGCAGTAAGTGGTGCAGTAAATGCTGCAGTAAAACTGCAGTAAATGCTGCTGTAAAACTGCAGTAAATGGTGCAGTAAATGCTGCTGTAAAACTGCAGTAAATGCTGCTGTAAAACTGCAGTAAATGCTGCTGTAAAACTGCAGTAAATGCTGCACTAGAACTGCAGTAAATGCTGCAGTAAATGCTGCTGTAAAACTGCAGTAAATGGTGCATTAAAGAGAACAGTAAATGCTGCAGTAAATGCTGCTGTAAAACTGCAGTAAATGCAGCTGTAAAACTGCAGTAAATGCTGCAGTTAATGTTGCCATAAATGCTGCATTAAACACCGCAATAAATGTTGAATTAAATACTGCATTAAATACTGCATTAAATACTGCAATAAATGCTGCATCAGCTCTATTACATGTGAATGTATAATGTAGGTTTAACATGAATGTGAACTATCTTTACAAGATTAAATCAAACATTCGTGATTCAATGAAATATAATTATTAATAAAGGGATTTTACACTGAAATATCTAAATAAAAATGGGTTAATAAGATCATTGCTAATTAACCAAAGGTTTATTAATTTACCAGTTGAATTGATATTTTCTATGTATTATTTAAATTATTAAAGAATTTTTGTATAATGCAATATCATATAATAGTAAAAACTGAAATAATCAGGGAAATAGGATAATTATAAAGAAATAAAATAAATTCGAGATAAAGAGAATATATAAAATAAAATATACAATAAAGAGTAACATAAATATATTGGAAAAAATATACATAAGTACTACATAAATATATCAGAAAATAAAAAGTTACTATTAAAATAATATTTTTTTATACCTATTTGAAATTTCTCTTATATATTGATATAGTGTACATATTCATGTGACAAGTGTCTCTTTTTATGACAATTTTCAACAGCTACAAATGCTACAAAATACAGTAACGGAAATTCAAATCGGTTGCATGACCCAAAACTGTCAGTTTTTCCGGCCAATGATTTTTGAACTAAAATAAAAACATTATTTTTATTCGAGAAAGTAAAATGTTTTTAATAACTAATTTTATTGACGATTTATCAACGATATATATTTGCATTCTTTGGTTGAACAATTTTTTTTTAAATATTCGAATAGATTTAGTTTATGAAAATCACCGAATTTTAGAATTTTAATTATTAATAATTCGATTTTTAGTGAAAAAGTCGATGCAAAATTTAATAATTTAATTAATTTATACTTCATTTCATATATTATGATCGAAATTATGGATTCACCTGGTAGATTTATCTATAAGTATATCACCTGCTAATTTAACTGGTAGTTTATCTGGTAGGTCTTACCTGGTAGTTTGAATCTGCCCGGACATATTGACTGACATCAACCAGTACACCTAAAACTAGTAAATAAAGATGCATATCGAAGATATTAATTCACTAACAGATTTAATATTAACAATTAATTATTAACAATTAATCTGAAAATTTTATTTTATGAATTAAAATTATTTTCATTATCTTTCAAAAGATTAGGTACATCACAAAGTACAATCGAATGGAATATTACCTGTGGAAAAAAAGACCAAATTAAACCACGATTCTAATTAAAAAAGAGAGTGTAGTATTAGATAATTTCAATTACAGAAACTTATCAATATATCACGTAAAGAAACGAGAGTTATGCATTAAATATTGTGAAATGAAAGTAAAATTAGAGAAAGTGAATCAATTCGTAACTTTGAAAATGAATCCGTAATATTTCAGTGAAAGTTTATAATTTGGAGTTGGTTTGGAGAAGAAAAAAAATATAGTTTGAATAAAAATATATACTTTGGAGAGAAGCCTAGGAAGTTTCTTATTGAAACTGTAATTCTATTCTATAGAATTGTACATATTGTATGATTAAAAAAGATTATAATACGGTTTAAGTAGTTGAAAGGGTGGAAACTGATATGAAATTAATTTGAAGTCAATATATGTTCATTTACTATGTATGCCAATCGAGTGAAAATTAGGCACTTTATACAGTTTTTTGTTATGCCTATTAATTAAACTGGTTAAAAGTGAAGTAAATGATTATCACTACCTAGATAGGATATTTTAATACATTAATGCCACTACACAGTATGAGAAATGAGAGGTACACTGATAATATCCTTCCTAGCCACTACACAGTACACTGAAAAGATCCTTCCTAGCCACTACACAGTACACTGAAAAGATCCTTCCTAGCCACTACACGGTACACTGAAAAGATCCTTCCTAGCCACTACACGGTACACTGAAAAGATCCTTCCTAGCCACTACACGGTACATTGAAAAGATCCTTCCTAGCCACTACACGGTACACTGAAAAGATCCTTCCTAGCCACTACACGGTACACTGAAAAAATCCTTCCTAGACACTACACGGTACACTGAAAAGATCCTTCCTAGCCACTACACGGTACACTAAGAAGATCCTTCCTAGTCACTACACGGTACACTGAAAAGATCCTTCCTAGTCACTACACGGTACACTGAAAAGATCTTTCCTAGTCACTACACGGTACACTGAAAAGATCCTTCCTAACCACTACACGGTACACTGAAAAGATCCTTCCTAGTCACTACACGGTACACTGAAAAGATCCTTCCTAGCCACTACACGGTACACTGAAAAGATCCTTCCTAGCCACTACACGGTACACTGAAAAAATCCTTCCTAGCCACTACACGGAACACTGAAAAGATCCTTCCTAACCACTACACGGTACACCGAAAAGATCCTTCCTAGCCACTACACGGTACACTGAAAAGATCCTTCCTAGTCACTACACGGTACATTGAAAAGATCCTTCCTAGCCACTACACGGTACACTGAAAAGATCCTTCCTGCATCTAAAACTGAACATCCTATTGTAACTATCCACCCTAGTGATATAATTTACTCTAACAAAGCTCACATAATTTAGATCTAACTATGCACGCCATGATATTTTAGGTAAACTACACTATTTACTTCTTTTGAAGTCATTCAAAACACTCTAAAACTTACTGAAATCAATCAAACAGAAATTATTAGATATATAATAAAATATGTACTGAAGAAATTTAAAGTAAACCATTCCAAATTGAATACCAATCGATTATTACAGCATTACACGTAAATCAGCAAAAACTGCATTTTTAAGAGTCTTCGGCAACAAAATTGTTTCCTGCAAGATGTTCCAATTTAAGATAATAGAATCCCAATAAAGTCTGCTAAGTGACAGAAGGATTAAAGGATACATTCTATTCTTTATCTAAAGGTAAAACATTAGAAAAAAAAGGAAGGAGGTTTGATTTGTATGTAGGATAAGTTACGAAATATCGGCGATTCATCCTTTTCGGTAAAAATATAAAAGACTTCCATTTTTTTGTACCAATCTGGTACGAATAAATAGAAGTTAATAATAATTATTATCATTTACTCTTGAAAATGTTATTTATATAAATATTTATATTATTAATTGTAAGCAATTAGATAATTTGTGCGCCTATATTCTAAGAAAATCTTAATTGACATAATATTTAATTTAAAAGAACTTTTCATTCCGTAATTTCATTTTTTAGCAATGTATTAGTATATTACTCTAGTTTCGTGAACTTCTATGTAAATAATTAAAAGACTATTTTCCAATATCAGAGCGTAATTACCCGCATATTTATTTACCAATTAATTTTGGCCATTTCTTAGAATTGTTCATAACAATTAAATAATGTCCTTGAACACTTCCACCGACATTTAAATTACCAAACGTGATGGTAACAGTGATGATAAGTTTCCATTTTCTGATACTAGTTAAACACCGGATGATAATTTAAATAAGTAATTAATATGCTCATTAAAATATATTCATGTATCCACAATGAATTTATTTTCTGCAAAAAAAAAAAGTTAAAATTAAATATCAAAATTGTATTGAATTTTGAAGAAGTAAATCACGAGTGTTTGGATATTATAAAAGATATATTTATAATAAACGTTTTATGTACCCTTGTATAATAATATTAATGTTACATTTAACATCAATAGCTGTAGGGAAAATTTTCAGGAGGTTTATTTTCCATGACCATGTCACACTAGCTCTTCTTTCGGACTGAAGTGGTACAGATGCGCGCGCAGCTTAACGCTTATGCGGTTGTCGCAACGCATTTCTAATGGTAAAAATGAATGATAAAAAAATAATAAGAAATGTATCAGTTACGCATTCAATTGTGAAGAAGAAAGATTTTTTTTGGAAGGGAAAGTGGTAGAGATTTATCTTGAATAATATTTTTTTTAAGTTGCTGATTTTTATAATTTGGAAATAATATAAACTATACAGTTTTTCTATGATTTATAGATTTTTACCTGTTGTATAATAATGAAAACTGTTTTTAGGTATATAGTGGTAAAAATTATAATCTTCACAAATAATAAGAATTCACTGTATGCTCGTAAGGAAAATAATTTTCATTATTTAGAAAAACGTCAATTTTCATATTTAAAAAAGATTTAAAATTCACGTTCCTAAATCTCATAATTTCTATTTCACAGTCATACCTATTTATATTTTATTCATCAAACGTTAAAATAAAATTTCTAACGTGTTATTTCAAGTACTACCTCGTTAAAACCATTTCGAACACGATCAACATATTTATAAAGTACTATTTCTACATTCGAAACAGTAATTCGAGATTCAGACAACCAGTCGAATTGTCCCCGAAAGATCACAGTTTCCAATCCTCATATCCCATGCATTTTAATCGGCTTACTATCTATTTCTTAATTAAAATGAATATATATGATTTATGTTAATCCCTACCTTGATTAAATCTTCGAATTTAATTAAACTGCCTGGAAGATTATGTCCGAGAAGATACCCAGAGAAAATTGTAACGGAGCTATAGACAATTATGTTCATACCTTTTTTTTTTAAGCCGCGGCATAATTTCTTTACAAATTACTTATATTGCAATATGATCAATTTTTTTTTTAATTTCATGTTTACCTTTTTCAAGTTTATCAGTATAATTATATATTGTAATATTTATTATTCTGTTAAAATATATGAGTGACGATATTTCATAATAATATTTTTTAGATATCGTTAGAAACAAGGATTTGTTCAATTTCCTCAAAATTGATTATAATCATCAATTAATTATCAAGTTATGAGGAACTGGAGAAGTTCCATAAATATGCTAATACCAAAGATTATATCTGGAGAAGATGGAATTCTGGAATTAGGAATTGGATTGCATGGATAGTTTAATATCGTCTTTTTTAATTAAATTATATATATTAAAAAGGTACGAATTGGTATTTTGTAACCGACTTCATCATTTCAATTATTGTGTAGAGATATAATTCCCCTCCTCCTTGTTAATAATTTAAATCTAATTTATTTTCATGCCTAATAATTTGAATCATATAAATAAATAATATATTTATACTATTCTGAATTAAATAAATCCGGTACTGTGGTATTTACTGAATCAATTACCGGATGATCATTGTATATTCTACAAATTACAATATAGAGCATAGATTTTTATTACTTTATAAAGTGAACTTCGATCACATATATGCAACTTTACTGCAGTTTTTTGTAATAAAGTTCAATTTGTTTCAAGTTTTATACCATTTTATTGAAAATAACTTCGAGGAATTATTGAAAACTAAGTTATCGGCCAAGCAATGTTGAAGATGGTGTAAAACTTAATCCTATTATGTTTTAGAATTTTTTCTTCTTTAGCTCAAAGCTCAAGGGAACAACCGTAGATGAAAATTGAAATTTATGCAAGACAGTACTCTCAGTCATGTATCCAAGTACACAGAAGATTGTTTGAAAGATAAAGACTTCATAAATGACTTGTTAATGAACTGGTCAGCCAATAACTCCAATCTGAACCCAATCGAACACTACTGGGGCATCCTTCAATCTGCAGTTTACAAAGATGGAAAGTAATATTCACCAGAACAAGATCTGTAGGTAGTCATTCAGAGAGCTGCAAATAAAATCGAACTTCAAGTGATTGTTTTATTGAAAAATCTGTTGATACATGGCTGATAAGTCATTCTGAAAAACGGAAGGAGGGTAAACTAATAACTGCCATAAAACTGCTGTAAAATTGCAAATAATAATTTATGCTCTTTATTCGTTTATTAAAAAATAAAGATATTTATTGTTTTATAATCCATAAATTATGATTTTGCAAAGGAACTTGGAACAATGAATTTTCATATTTTTTCATACTAATAAATTAAAATAAGAACGAAGACAAAAAACCATTTTGTGGTACAAAGATTAACAGTAACAATTAACGAAGAGATAAAATGATTAAAGGATCATTTAGTTAAACTAAAGCTTATGATTTCGTTTATTTTCTGTAACTTTCGTGTAATTTTACATTATTTTTTAAATACGTTTTTCGATAAATTTGTCTTTCGCCGAATCCTCACTTCGGCGAATCTGTTTTTGACAAATTTGGGTTTCGACAAATTCGTGTTCAGAGAATCCGTTTCGGAGAATTAGGTTTCGGCGAATTGGTTTTCGGAGAATTTGGTGTCGGCAAATTCGTTTTCGGCCAATCCGCCGGATACCACTAATAGGATATATAATTTTTTTTAATTTAATCTTTAAATATTAATAAAATAAAATAATAAAGAATTTGATAAATTTATGTACAAAGAATTATTAGTACTTAATTATTCTCACTTCAAACTCTCAAAGTTATGTTATTGATATTTACGAAAATAATTGCTTACAATTATAAACATTTTATTTTGATGCAAAAATCATTTATTGAGGCCAAATGAAAAGTATACAAAATATTACAAATTAAGAAAAACTATAATAAAAATAAACTAATATCTAAACGAGTTACTGAACAGTATTCAAAATATAAATAGTAACTCAACCTATTTTATATTTTTTTCCAGGTCCAAGGTTGAAAATTAACTATTTTTATTTAAAAAAAGAACATAGCTATGATTCTTTTAATATATATTTAAAAATGAAGACATTAAAACAAATAAAATTATAATCTAATGTAGAAGTTTAACTTTAAATGAATTTTTTGATCTTTTTTGGAATTAGGGCACATTGAATAAATAAGAATAAATAGATACAGGTATCATACATATATACAAGGTTAAGTTAAGGATTAGTACGAATACAATAAAAAAAACATAAAAATTAATTATTTATTCGATAAAAGTCTGCAATGTCTTTATACAGCACAAAGAAGATAGGCACAATCTCATAGAATGTCCATTTTTGCAGAATCGTTCTTTATGTAGAATACCTCTTTCTTGTAAATATTTCACTGCTTCTTCTTTTGTATGCACTTTTCTTGCTAGTTCAAATATTGTTTGCATGTTGATGGTTTAAACAGACGGATAATTTATTTAGCATTCTCAATCAATATGTCGTAGCCTCGTATATATGATACCTGTATCTGTTTATTCTTTGCAAATTAATCGGCCAATACAATGTGCCCTAATTCCAAAAAAGTTCCGAATTTTTTTGTTATCATCAGTGTGAATAACTTAAATTTATTAAATTCAGGTTTTAGAAAATATTTTTTGGTTAGATTTTGTTATGAATGAGTACGACTATTTACATAACAAACTATGTAAAATAGTACGGTTATTTTGCTTCATTTAATCATCAATAGACTGACTGTGGAGTTTGAGCTCCACTAACCGAATACATTCAATATAATAACACTGTTCCCATCAATCTTGAGTAAATAAAATTTTGCACAGTACATCAATATGATAAAAGCTGTGAAATGACAAAAAATCATTTAATTCGAGCCGCTGGTTTCCTAAATATCATTGTGTAAAGAATCATCTTAAATTTTGTCATTATTTATACATAGTTCACATTTTTCTCAGTTATCTATAATTGTTAAACACCAAATAGTTGATACTTTTCTTTATAAAAAATATCTTTGAAAAAAATATTTGAGGTATTATATTTTTTTTTATATGAATAAGTAAGATATGCCTATACTTGCATGAATTTCAGGAATAAAAACCTAAATTTATTTCGCTTTACAAAAAATATATTACTACTTCATTACCTAGCTATATTATTGATAATAATACGTTATATATATAATATATATCAAAATTTTCCTCATTGGATAATTTGATATATATTTGCAGTCACCCTAAAAAAAAGAGATAAGTTTTCTATTAAAGAAAATCATAAAGAATTATTAATTTATTCAGGAGGTACTGCGTTATAATCATCAGTGAATATTTTCATTATCAATTACCATTATTTTACATATTAAATATGCATTTGAATTTTGGGAGAAAATAATATTTGTATGATTATAAGATAATTCATATATATACGTATTTATTGCCATTTGTGCACAAGTCCCATTCTGTATTTTTAGGTCCCCGATTCTCGGAGATTTTTTGAGAAACTCATTTTTTGTAGCAGATGTAGTTTTTTATGAATTCAAACAGAAGTTAATTTAATGTGAACACAGCGTAGCTTTCCTCCCTCCATGAACAAGCAGTAGGTAGTTACTCTTTAAGGAAAGCTAATTGATACCTCTTTCATTCTTTTTATTGATTTAATCGTTTATCTACATTCAAAGTTACTTGATTAAGTTGAACTTTTTTGAAATTAGTCGCTATCAAATTATCTTGAGCTAAGACAAATACATTTAGTACATTTCATCATAATCATAATGAGAAGAGTGTCTGTCTGTCTGTCTGTCACATTAATCAATCAAATAGTCAGTATGTCACGATTGACGAAGATATTCAGATATGAGTTGATTAAATGGTTGAATAACTAAATCAATTATATTCATTCAAAAATATACGAGCAAAAGTAGGGTGACAGGACAATAACCCCCCGTGCAAAATACCCTCCGGACAAAAAAAAAAAACGTGCAATAAACCCCCCACTGACAAAAAAAACGTGCAATAAACCCCCGGACAAATACCCCCCGGACTAAAATCCCCCAAGCAAAAAAACCCCGGTCGATATAAATAGTCTAATTCAATTTTATTAAGTTTCATTAATTTTTTATTAATAAAAGTACTATATGTTATAAATATAAATATAAAGAGATATAGCGCAGGTTAGCGGTCCGGTTGCCGTTGGGGGGGGGGGGGGGGGTTGCCCGGTGACAGGACAATAACCCCCCGTGCAAAAAAAAAAAACCCGCGGTCAAAAAACCCCCGTGCAATATACCCCCCGGACAAAAAAAACCGTTCAATAAACCCCCCGGACAAGATCCCCCCAAGCAAAAAACCCCCGGTCGATATAAATAGCATAATTAATTTTAATTAATTTTCATTAATTTTTTATTAATAAAATTATTATATGCTATAATATAAAGAGATATAGTGCACCTAAGGTTAGGTTAGCGGCCAGGTTTGATAGTGACAAAATGTATACTGTACTTATTTTTACTTTAAAATAGGTAATTGGGTATACCTTATTTTGCAAAAAATTTGTCATATTTTCGAAGAAAATGTAATAATTTAATTTACCCGGTGGTTTTTTGCACCGGGGGTTTTTTGCTTGGAGGTTTTTGTCCGGGGGGTATTTATCCGGGGAGTTTATTGCATGGGGTTTTTTGTCCGGGGGGTATTTTGCACGGTTTTTTTTTTGACCGCGGGGTTTTTTTTGCACGGGGGGTTATTGTCCTGGAATCGGTTTGCCCCCCGCCCCCAGCCAGGTTTGATAGTGACAAAATGTACTGTACTTTTTTTTTACTATAAAATAGGTAATTGGGTAGGTATATAGATTATTTTGCAAATTTTTTTGTCATATATTCGAAGAAAATGTAATAATTTTTGGTTCGCATTGAATAATGTTTAATTAATATATAGACCGGGGGTTTTTTGCACCAGGGGTTTTTGGCTTGGGTTTTTTTTGTCCGGAGGGTATTTGTCCGGGGGTTTATTGCACAAAGGGGCATTTTGCACGGGGGTTTTTTGACCGCAGGTTTTTTTTTACACGGGGGGTTATTGTTCTGGAATCAAAAAGTAGTTCCAGCGATAATTATTATTATATAAATTTAACTTTTATAAGATTCTATAGAATTGGAATGTTTTTTGAAGGGTATATAATTTTGATTGATGAGTACATTAATATATTTAAAATGTATATTAATGTGATTGAGGGGAAAATATTGTAACAAGTCTATATCCAAATCATAAAAAACACACACAATCATAATATTGAATGCAAATTCACCAAATGTTAATTGATCAAAGTTAAAAGTAATAAATATTTTCTAGCTATTTTTAATACAAGGTAATGCGTATGAGCCTATTTTCCAATAATAATTAAATTCATAAATTTCAAAGTAACTTAATTTGTATCATTTAACTGATTAATTGTAATTTATAATTATTAATTTAGTAGCTCGCTTGATTTTAAGATTGTTATTTCATGTTTTTAAAACTAGTTTCTCCACAATATTATATTATATTCATTAATTACTAGTACATGTTCTAATTTTTGGCACAATTTCTATAGCTTTATGTGGAATAATCGCTACTTACGGGAAGTTATGAATTAGCGGACTTATTCACATTTTCGATCATAAAATATGGAAATAAATGACGATAAATAACAATTTTAATGTATAATTTATGTAATTACTCAAATATAAATACTGTTGTATAAACATTAAACAGTATAATACCTATAGTTAGTTATATTGTCGATTCGATTAAAAAAATTTTAAGGTTCTATCGAGAATGCAGTTTATTGAACTATTTTTTATTGATCATCAATTCGAAAATTATCATAGGTACTGTAAATTTCATAAAATTTGAACTGTGTCTGTGGTGATATTTATAATGCAAATTTAATATATAAAAATGGATATTTTGTAGTATCCGCATAATATATTCTTTAATTTTCTGCAGTGTTGCCATTTTGATCACTGTTGTTTTGGCCAAACGGTCAGTTTGCTAACAGACTTGGTGAGAGGTGTGTGTGAGTGTCGTGCGTCTTGCTTCCTTCAACATTACGACATGATAATTATTTGCTACAACTTAACTCGTTCGGAAAATTAGAAATGGATGAATATGATATCTGCCATAATCTTATGCAATGGGTTAGTACTGTTTAAACAAGGACACCTTTTATAATAACTCGCTGAGTAGGTTTTCTATCTAGACTAGACTACCTATCTTCGTAAGTTAGGCTGAGTGGCTGACTAACTAGTTTGTACTTGTGATTTTAATCTTGCCTAACTTTGATTTTCTAGTTTTGTAGACAAATTTGCAATTGATTAGTTAACTACACAGAAAAAGTTAGAACACTGTAAAAACTAAAATGTAAATGAGTTGCATGCCTATCAGTTCCACTCACCGTTCCAGTGACTGTATGATCTGTATCACCTAAGTCCCAAGCCATTGAAGTCAATTTTAGATTTCATTTTGTCAATGACAATTACAATTTGAGGACAATTTGTCTAAATAAAATTATCTCCAAAGATTTTCAAATCTGTCTCTTAAATGACCCAGTCTGTATTTCGTGGTATATTCCACCGACATGTCGGTGGAATTTTTTCCTCTTGAAAATAATATTCTGGCAAAGTCAGTGGATTTTTAGCTATTTATTCCTATGTTACCATTAATTTTCAGTGGAAAAATGGGTAAAATGTTGATGGATCAGCCAAATTACTGGAAATTTATGGAATTATGGTGGATTTTTTCAGCTATTTCAAAAAGTCAGTGGAATTTTTTGCACCAAATACAGACTGGTAAATGACCACAATTCTTCAACATTTCTCCAATAATTATCCTGTCTGGCGTCCAGGTATTAAAGCATGTCCAAACTCGCCATTTTAATGGCAAGTTTGTGACAGTAATTTTGAGCCATTCAATTGCAAATGGCGAGAAATATCTCATTTTCTCCTATGATATAATGTTGTTTTGGAGAGAATTTATGATAAATTGATCATTTTGGAGAGAAATTTGATGAATTTTGAAGAGAGCTAGAGAGACAAATGGAGAGTTTATCAGACATACTATTTTACCTGGTCTGGCGTCTACTGAATATGGGACATTTGTAACATTTTCTGTGTGAATAATCCTTAATTTCCTCCTATATTTACAGATATTTTATTGAGAACAAAAGCCAAAATACCTGTCTGAAAAGTACTGCAGGATTTGTCACTTGTGGATTAATCCTGCGCCCAAGTCCTATTTAATTCCTATGTTCCCATGTTATAATTGTTATTGTCAGTCTGAAAAGAAGGTCTCCACAGACCTAGGATTTTTTTACAGAAATTGGGATTAGTGCGCAGCAAATAACATGGGAACATAGGAATTAAATAGGACTTGGGTGCACAATTAATTCACAAATCCTGCTGTACTTTTCAGACTGGGACTTATTTGCTGTGCGCTTATGCCCAAATCCTAATATCTGTAAAAAAAATCCTGGGTCTGAGGGGACCTTCTTTTCAGACTGGCCAAAATACAATAGAGGATTTCTTGCCAGTCTGAAAAGAAGTTCTCCTCAGAGCTCAGACCCAGGATTTTTTACAGAAATTGGGATTTGAGCGATGCAAATAATGTGGGAACATAGGAATTGAATAGGACTTGGGCGCCAGTTTGTAGCCAGTCTGCAGAATATGGAACATTTTTCCAAGACTCCTTGCGGGAGTTTTTGATTGAATTTTAGAAATTTGAGATCTCTGCGGGAGATCCTGAATTAATTCCTATGTTACCATTAATTTAGCTGCGGGAGATTTTGAATTAATTCCTATGTTACCATTAATTTAGCTGCGGGAGATTCGGAATCTGCTGCTGAGAGTCGGAGAATAACTGTCTTTCAAATTAAAATCTCTGCAGGAGAAGAGACACATTCTGCAGACTGGGTTTGTAGTTGGTGCACTGAACTCCTCTGACTTTTTTAAAAATCTGGGAAATGTCTGCCAACATTTTTCATCAATTTGTCTAGTCCTCCAACATTTTTCCAGTTTCTCCTCCAAAAATTAATGGTAATATAGGAATTAATAGCTAAATATCCTCCGACATTGCAGGAATTTTTTTATTGGAGAAATTGAATATCTCCCGACATATCATTGGAATTTAGTCAATTTACCACCAAATACAATCTGGCTTGGGCGCAGGATTAATCCACAAATCCAGCTGTACTTTTCAGAGTGGATTTCTTGGCGAACAAATTACCAGTTCTTGCAGTGATGCAGTCTGGATTAATTATAATTAGGTTATTTAGGTACATGTTACCCTAATACCCAGTCTGTATTTGGTGCACAAAATTCCACTGATCTACCAACATTTTATCCATTTTTCCACTGAAAATTAATAGTAATATAGGAATAAATAGCTAACAATCCACCAACTTTGCCAGAATATTATTTTCAATAGAGAAAAATTCCACTGACAAGTTGGTGGAATTTACAATGAAATACAGTCTGGCATGTTACCATAGGAATTAATTATGAAATTGTCTCCCAAGATCTTTAATCTTATACAAAACGCCTTCAATAATCGTTTGCGACATGGACGCGCTTTGAAGACTGAAAGGTGTACAGTAAACATTTCACTGTCTTTATTTTGAGAATTTTTCGATTCCCTTTTCAATTATTTTTGAAATTGATAATTCAATATTGGAGCGCCTCTTTTTAATTCAAATTCATTGGTATTTCGTATTTTGCAAATGCATTGTTTTTAAATGTAAATAGTGACGAGTTAAACCTGTCAATCTTATAGATGATAGCAATTTGTTAGCACTTAGGCTTAGTCAGAATCCTGAAACTGTTTAGTTTATGCATAGAAATCCTCAAATTTTAATTTCTTTTCTGTTATCACTTTCCAGTAAAAATGTAAAATTCTAAAATACATTGGAGGGAATTAAGGATTTCTCCCACAGACTAGTTTGCAAAAAATGCATGAAGTTGTGAAGTTTATCCTGCGACTGTTGAATTCTTGAAATTAGTCTCCTGAATTATCCGGTGACAATTTTCCAATTAATTCGTATGTTTACGAATTACATGTAATTATTGGAGAGTATATTTTTGGCCATTTTGGAGAGAAATTTGAAAGTATTTGGAGAGAAATTGCCCAAAAAATTGAATATCTGTAGACTGATTGTGCATGCTATGCAGACTGGCACACAGATAAAGTTCAAACAGAGATAACTAGAAATTAATGCAAAATGCTAAGCCAATTAGACTTATTTAGAATTTTGAGTTTTTACAGAAAGCCAATTAATTAACATTAACTAACTCATTGAAATATGGATAAATTGTATATCAGAAGAATCAATATATAGCTAGCTACATGTTATTTTATATAACTAACTGTTAAAGATTTATTATTAGACTAGTTAACTATCTTGATGTCTGAAAATTATTTTGATTTGTAACTTATGTAGATATCTAGGTAGTCTATTTATTCTAATTAGAACTATGTTTTAAAACCGTTCTGATCATTTAAGTATCGGGTAATAATGCTAGCTAGTATGGAATATTGTTGATTGGTTTCTTTATTGTTTTAAATTAAGTTTTATAAATTTTCTTCAGTTTTGTCAAGTTATATCTGAAAATCTTTCCTTAAACTCCTTTGTAATCTTTTTCCTATATCTTATAGCTACTATTCATTGACTAGGACTTACATTTTATACTTCATCATCAAAAATTGCATTAGCATTTAGCAAAAACTTCCCGTATTTGACACAATATGCCCATTTGCAGAAACTGGTAAAATATTCATAGAGATCTCTTTTTCTGTTCACAGTAAAATTAATGTAAATATAGGAATTAATTCAATATTGTTTTTGGAGAATATCCCAAATATCTCCCATATTCTGCAGACTGGTTAATAACTTAATATGAAACTTATACAAAACTGTACCCATTTTTTTCCGTATTTAACTGATTATTTTACTTTCACAGGTGGAGACTTTTCCCGGTTTGGGCAAAGTCGTCAGTCCCCAAACACTGAGTGATGGCTTGCTGATGGCAAAAGTACTTCACTTGATGTGAGTTAACTAATTAATATCATCTGGTTTTAGTTTTTAATGGACAATTATTTCTTTAAGAAAATTGGGATCTCCAGTAATGATCCAAAAATTGTTAAGTTACTTAAATCCCATACAATTTAACTTAAGTTTCTTGATAGAGTATCCGTAGATTTACAGTTTTTTTTACTAATAAGTAATAATAGACTTAAATTACGTTTAATAAATAGAAGTTAAATTGTTTAATTCTTTTTTTTATAGAACTAGCTATCATGAGATTAGTGATTGTGACATCATTGTGATAAATATGTGGGCACTCCTCAAAAATTTGAAAAATATAATTTTAGTATACAGAATAATATTATGATTTAAAAAATAAAAAATTACCTAGCTAATAGTATTCCGAGAGTACTTGCACACTTTAATGCCTAAATTCGTTATCTCTTTCTTATCTTATCTTTCTGTTAAGGTTACCATGGTTACAGTACCCAGTACACTCGATCTTATTGCTGTGAACTCTAGTTTGTTAGTACAATAGTTAAGCAGTTTAAATAAGAAAACTAGTTATTATCTTTGATTGAAACTTGGAAGTAAATTGTAGTTTTCTTGGTTGCAAAACAACCATTAGTAAGTTGTAGTTTGCTTGGTTGCAAAACAACCATTAGTAAGTTGTAGTTTGCTTGGTTGCAAAACAACCATTAGTAATTTGTAGTTTGCTTGGTTGCAAAACAACCATTAGTAAATTGTAGTTTGCTTGGTTGCAAAACAACCATTAGTTATGGTTTTTGATTGAACAATGTTCGTGGTTGAACGAATTTTATGGTTTTAACTGAAAGGTTGAACGAATTTTATGGTTGTTTCTGAAAGAAAATGGTTTCACTAAAGGGTAGACTATTCACTTGCCTATCAGTCTGTTCTTTATCATTATGAAGGCTAAATTTGTTACAATCACAATGTTCTTAATTGCGAGATATTTAGTTATATACACTATTAGTAATATATTTCCTGTGTGCCATTCATTACTCTTTATCTCGTTATACCTTAATATTTAGGTGACATTAGCTACAATTGGTTAGTTTGTACTTTATTTATATATTGTAATATGACGAATGGTTTTAATCGTACCTATCAATTTTTTATCTTTTTCTCTCTTTTCTACGGGATTGTTAAAGCGATGTAGGGTAAGTTACGAACTATTGGTCAGTACTACCTTTTAGATCATTTAAGTATTTTAATTTTCTATATGATGGAAAATGGGGAACTGTCCGATAACTCGTTAGTTAGCCTAAGTCCATCACGAAAATGATGAGTTTCTTACCAAATATTTCTACAGGAAAGTGGCCAAATGTGTTGTTATTTTGAGAGTGTTTTTAGTGGTTTTACAGCTTGTATCGATAGCAAAGATTCACCCCAACACCAGTAACAGATAATTGAAGTAAAAGTTCATCCTTTGGCTTTTCGGAGATGATGGAAATGACTATAACTTTCTTATACTAATGGGTGTCGGAGATAAAAGAATGAGAGTTATGGTGGGGCCATAGAAGATAAAGAGGGGAAAGTGAAATGGTGGGGCCATAGGAGATTAAGTGGGCCCTCTTTATCTTAGATGATCCCATCATAACTTTCTCAATGGGTAAACAGATATACACAAAATATATTTGAATATGGTTATTTTTTATTTTAATCCTAAATAAAATGGGTAGGTGATTAGAGAAAATAAATACAAATAAAAGCTCTGCTACCATTTGCAATTTAGAAACTGTGCCTAATTTCGATTGTGAATTTTACACTTGCATTACGTTATATGTTTATAATTCGGCATAAAGTTTTGAGCTATTGGATTTGTTACAGTGGTCAATAGAAATGTGTTGGTGCTTACTTCATGTACTACAGTGCTATGACCTCTTCATTTCCCTCATTCATTCGAGAGAACAGTATACATGATAGTGCTCATTTTTTTGTGAATTACCTGCTTGTGTATCTAGAAATGCATAGCCTGTCAATCTAGAAATGCATTGCCTGTGTATCTAGAAATGCATTGCCTGTGTATTTAGAAATGTATTGCCTGTGTATCTAGAAATGCATTGCCTGTGTATCTAGAAATGCATTACCTGTGTATCTAGAAATGCATTGCCTGTGTATCTAGAAATGCATAGCCTGTGTATCTAGAAATGCATAGCCTGTCTATCTAGAAATGCATTGCTTGTCTATCTAGAAATGCATTGCCTGTGTATCTAGAAATGCATTGCCTGTGTATCTAGAAATGCATTACCTGTGTATCTAGAAATGCATTGCCTGTGTATCTAGAAATGCATTGCCTGTGTATCTAGAAATGCATTACCTGTGTATCTAGAAATGCATTACCTGTGTATCTAGAAATGCATTGCCTGTGTATCTAGAAATGCATTGCTTGTGTATCTAGAAATGCATTGCCTGTGTATCTAGAAATGCATTGCCTGTGTATCTAGAAATGCATTGCCTGTGTATCTAGAAATGCATTGCCTGTGTATTTAGAAATGCATTGCCTGTGTATCTAGAAATGCATTGCCTGTGTTTCTAGAAATGCATTGCCTGTGTTTCTAGAAATGCATTGCCTGTGTTTCTAGAAATACATGTTCTATGCACAATTGCACATGCACACAGGTAGCCCAATACACGCACATGCACACAGGTAGCCCAATGCACGCACACACACAGACACAGCAAGTCATGCCGCAGAGAAGGTCATGGCGACTCCAGACACATCGTGTGTGTAGTTTAACTATTTTTTATATCAGTAATGCCACTTGCCTATATTGAAGACTATAGCTACTTTTTCTTGTCAGGCACTCGTATGAGTATACGAATTATCGGTCAGTTTCACATCTTCGGTCAAATAAGGGAATACGATATAATAATTGTTATTTTAAATTTATTGATAGGTATCTATACTATGGATACCATTCAAATAATAATATTATATCGTTTTGTCTCATATGAGTCACCGAAGATGTGAAACTGACTGATAATTCGGAACTTGACCCTGTACCAACTCTTGCATTGCAGTTTGCTTCACTTCTAATTTTTCGAATTGATCTTCAGACGATTTTTATCTAAATCGGTATTTAATATTTACAGACTGGTTTCATGAGTCATCTGAATTCGGCAGCTGATTTCTAGTAGCTAGAAATCGGCAGAATTGTAAGAGAATTATAATTCATGGTTTTGGTTGAATACATTTTGAATACATGCTTTAAAAAGTCATATCAAAGTATTAACTGGTAATAATTACTCAATATTTCTATTATAAGCTATGCCAACTAAAGTTTATGTTGCTTCTTTTCGTAAAGTGTATGATAACTGCGTACTTTGGAGTAACCGGTCAACTCCTCAATGCTTGACCGGCTAGCAAGGGCTGATACATAAGCAGGGTAGAGAAAAATAACATCTATGTTACATAGGTTGAGAATCTGCATCAAAAAATGAAACTGTAACGTGTTTCTATTTTGTATTAAATGCAATAATTTTTATTTAAGACTCTTTTCTTTTGATATTTTTTTTTGAATGTTCTATAAGTGTATAATTTATTGCAGAGAAGTGCTGCTTAAATAACTTCCAAGTAGTCAATTTGACTTTTTTTTTTTCAAACATTTGTATCTCGTAAATTATTATTGGTAGATAAATGGATTTTTTATTGTTAATTTAAGGAGAGAGTTATTTTACTCGTTGTTTTAATTGTTATATGGATACCTGCATCTACCCACGATACTCGTTATTTTAACTGGTGCCAATTGCAATTATTTATGAGATTACAAATGTTTGAAAAGTAAAAGGCAGTCAAATTGACTGGTAGGTTAAATATTCGTTGTTCTAGTGTTAAATATGGTTAGTTCTAGTGTTAAATATTGGTAGCTCTAGTGCTAAGTTCTCTCTTGTGTAACCTAGTATACGTTGTTCTCACAGTGTACTCTCTTGCATATCGTTTGGAAAGTGTGACACTGTAGTTTGACCCAATAGGTTACAGCAAAGGTCGTTCAGAGTAGTTACATTTGGTGTGGTTACACTTTTTATTCGATGTTTTATTGAGATAGTCTTTTGGTGTAGTTCTGTTTATGGTTCTTTTGTGTGTCATTGTCTTTGCGTCTGAAATGTGAATGCGACTCTTTCTTCACTTTTCCTTGTTTGTATATTTTTATAGGCAATTTCAGAATTAGAGGTTAGCGCTAGGGGTATGCTCTTCAACTACGAGGGTTTTAGATATTTAGTTAGGTAGGCTCGTAGGCTTCATTTACTATCACCTCTTCATTTTCCTCTTGATTTTTAGTTAGGTAGGCTCGTAGGCTTCATTTACTATCACCTCTTCATTTTCCTCTTTATTTTTAGTTAGGTAGGCTCGTAGGCTTCATTTACTATCACCTCTTCATTTTCCTCTTTATTTTTAGTTAGGTAGGCTCGTAGGCTTCATTTACTATCACCTCTTCATTTTCCTCTTTATTTTTAGTTAGGTAGGCTCGTAGGCTTCATTTACTATCACCTCTTCATTTTCCTCTTGATTTTTAGTTAGGTAGGCTCGTAGGCTTCATTTACTATCACCTCTTCATTTTCCTCTTGATTTTGTGTTATGTAGGCTCGTAGGCTTCATTTAATATATCACCTCTTCATTTTCCTCTTATATTTTTGTGTTAGGTAGGCTCGTGGGCTTCAATTACTATTACCTCTTCATTTCCTTCAGCCACCGGACATAACCACCACCGGTGCTTATGTCCATTTTCATCACATTTCTTGTTTAGTGACTGCATTCACGGAGTAGCTTTTCTGCATTCTTGAGTACCGACGTGGTGACCAATTTCCCATCTCACTTCTCTCCAAAGTCTCTTGCTTATCTATTTTCACATGGCATCAGCGATGTGTCCTTTGGATCTCAGACGTTAATCCACTTACTGAGTTATATCACATGTGTTGGTTAAGAAAATGGTAATAGAATTTATGCTCCGTTGCATGCAGTCTCACCACTAACTTCCCCTGCTAAATATCCTTCATACCTACCTTCATAACGATATATTAAACTGTGATGTTCTAGTTGTGGTTCTTTAAATGCATGAACTAGAGTCCTAGACTGGCTGGTGGTTTCCTGTGGCTGAAGAACCTTGTAAATCCTCTGACCTCTTCTTAGTTCTGAAATAATAAATATGACAGCTATCAATCTATAAAAAGGATAGACATTTTTTAGAACAAAAATCACAACTCTTAAGCTAAATCAGTAATTTTCTTTTCGTTTAAAAAAACAATTTATATATTTTTTTACATTTAAAACAAGAAATTATTTACTCAGAGTTCATCTTTTTAATGTCAGTCATGATATTTTGATCGTTATTATTGACATTGATTTTATTTTGAGCAATTTGAATTAATTTGATTTTGTATCTATTTGTTCGAATTGGATTACTTTATCCCATCATTGGATTAATTTTTCTCAACTCTGAATATAATTCATAATAATTGTAGATTGTCTAAGCACAAGTAGCTTTCTTTCGTTCATGAGCGCAAAAAAATTATAATAACTAATGATTTCTGAAATATTGTTCCATGTAACAACAAAAACATTCAATGTAAACAATTTCATTGATTAAAATTCTAGATTATACACTTTATTTTATTGGTTGACATATATGGCATGAACTTTTCTAACGATTTATAGAATCTATGAGAGATACTATAAATTCTTAGTAAAGTTCATCGGTCAATTCTTTTGTTCATCGGTGCACTGACATCGGAGCTTCCACTTCTGGTAGGTATGGTGATTAATCCTTGTTCTGATGTTAATTCTTTTTTTTTCTTTGCCAGTGACTCGAATCATTTCACTGCAACATGGCTATCTAGACTCAAAGAAGACTGCGGAGACAACAGGAGACTGAAGGTAAGAGAAGTCTTATAGTCTTGTATAGTGAACTAAGTCTGATAGTCTTATATGTATAGTAAAATATATCCTGATAGTCTTATTATAATAGAATAAGTCTAATATAATAGTCTCAGTAAGAGAGGTCGATTAGTCTTAAGTGTACTAGACTTGTGTAAGAGTCTTAATGGTAGACTGGTCTAATAACCTAACTGCGTAATTGCGAAATATCGCCGTTCGTCATCATTTGGCGATGATTATAATCGCTTTCGAAAAGATTATCTATCTATAATGATGAATGCTTTGACTAATAATCTCAATCGTTATTTATTATAGGTTGAATTGGCTATCGTCTTTAGTTCGATATTTGCGATGATAATTTAGGAGATTATAATATTTTAATGCTAATTTGTTCTATTAGTTGATCTTGCAAATATTGAACAGCCTTAATAGTTGCACTGATTTATTTTCTATCTTCTTTTGATACTTTTTATTATCTTATTCCGAGTTTTAGTCTTGTGTCATTTAACAATCTAGTCTAAGTGTATCGGACGGTTCTAGATTTTAGATCATATATAAGGAAAAAACAAAAAACGTATCATAATTATTTTTAACTATTATTTTAATTGGTATCCATGATACATGCAGGTATCATGGATGCCAATCCTAAATTTAAAATACTGTCACAAGATATCAGAAATAATGATGCATATGAAATATTTACCGTAATATACAATAACAGACGTTATAATTTTTTCGGGCGGGACATGAGTACTCACTCACTCTCCCATTATTCTCTTTGGTGTCTGCGTTCAAGCGATAAATTATAATTACACTTATCCTCATTGCCTTTCTATTCAATTAACGGAGACGTAAATTCCCTCATTTCGCTAATCCATACAACACCCCTCCTCTCCCCCCCCTCCCCATCCATCCCGGACCGGAAATCTCATATCGATTTCGCTATCTAGTCCATAGGGGGAAATGTGTTGTGGCGCTGCCGTTTGGGAATATAGGCTTAGTGGGGAAAACTAAAATGCGGAGTTATAAGTTCATAGTTCAGAACATAGATTCTCTCTGTATATCAGCATCGGTTGGGATTTTGGGAAATTGTTAGATTTGTAACTAACTGTTTAGTTTGTAACAGTTTAAAAGCAGTTTAGAAAAGCAATTTAAATATAAAAAATAACAGTTCGAAAATTTAAATAAATAACAGTTTCAAAAAAATAACCGTTTACAAATATTAAAAAAAAACAGTTCATAATAAACAATATATGATCAGAAAAAATGGTAGCTACAGTTATTTTGTGAAATTTTAGCATATGTATATTTTTCTGTTACTGTATTAGTTAGCTAAGTAGAAAAATGTAATTTATTTTAAATCTGCCATTGAGTTCAAATAGAATTGTTTCTTCGTATAACAGGAAAACAGTTCATAACAATGAAAACTTCACCGTTAGCAACAGGAATGAATACAATTGTTTCGTGAACCACAAAAACGTCTAAAGTTACTAGCAGTATCGATATCTTATAGTGAAACTTTGCCTGCTGTTGTCTAAATTAGAAGAGATCATTTACAGTAAAGTTCTATTCTGGTATTTTATTTTCAGTTACTTTATTTCCGTGTACCTACCATGCTTCAATGTTTTTTTCTTACCAATTATCATCTCCATTATTTTCCTTTTCCGCTTTTCGTAATCTTACTCCCACCCATATTTTGAAGCGAGACTAATTTCCGAATGGGTTGATGTATCGATTGTTTGCAGTCAATTCGATATCCTGTGCAAACATGTGTGTGTCCTGACATGTTCTCTCCGCACACGTGATCGAGTGGCACATGTAAAGTGATCCATGTACAATGTATGTACATACACCCATAATGAACAAATAGAGAAGTATGCTAAGTTTCGAATTCATTGACGGTGAACTTGATCCCTTCTTCAGAAACGATGTAAACAAATGACGTCGCACAGAGTACTGTCAAGTATTATTAGGTGAATATTATAAGTGAATAGAGTGTAAAACGTGATAAATACAATTTGATTTAAGTTAATTTCCATGAAAATGACCATTTACCTGAATAATTGCACCTTTTTCATTTAATAACAAATTAATTTTTATACCATTTTTTCTTATATGACCGAAGATGTAGTACTGACCGATAATTCGTAACTTACCCTATATATCTAGTTATCACAGATGATCAGCAGATCGTTAATTTTCTTCCCTTTACTTCTATCTTTTGAAAATGTTTTAATTTCCTGTAATTTAATGCATTACATGTATGAGACACTGTGACAATATGCCGTGTGTCCTCTGTTGCTTTGTAAAGGTCAAACTGCCTTGCTAGGGCTGGTGTAGTTATATCACTCGTATACCATTTTAGAGAACGGTGTTATAGAGGCTGGTGTAGTTATACCACTGGTATACCATAGCAGAGAATGGTGTTATAGAGGCTGGTGTAGTTATACCACTGGTATACCATAGCAGAGAATGGTGTTATAGAGGCTGGTGTAGTTATACCACTGGTATATCATTTCGGAGAATGGTGTTATAGAGGCTGGTGTAGTTATACCACTGGTATATCATTTCAGAGAATGATATTATAGGGGCTGGTGTAGTTATACCACTGGTATATCATTTCAGAGAATGATGTTAAAATGTTGATATACCTATTCATTGTATTATAGTTGTATCCTTTTTCCGCCTTCATATTTAAAGTTCAAATTCTCCCACAATGGATGAATGTAGCTAAAAATAATGTAAATTGAATATTCTATTAAAATCGATGTGTTTAATTTATTGTCAAGTCCCAAGGAGGATTCTAAATTATGCATAGTGTTTAATTTCTTCTATTAATTATTAAATTAATTAAATTTCTCTGTTTTAGCTAGCCCCCTATAATATATGTTTTCTATTAAATATTTAATTTTGCTATATATTCATTCAGGGTAAGTTCCGAATTATCGGTCAGTACAACATCTTCGGTCATATAAAAGAAACAATATAAAAATTGTTATTATTACACAGTGCTATCTAATAATAATTTTTATATTGTTTTTTCTTATATGACCGAAGATGTAGTACTGACCGATAATACGGAATTTACCGTATAGAGACGCATTCCCATTTAGCTTTTCTTTCTAACGTATCTTCTTACTTTTTACTGAATTGTTTTTATCCATTTGAGTTTTCTGGTGAAATGTCTTCTTATTCTCTATCCGAGATTTATTATTATCTTGAAACACTAAATATATTTTCACCTCAAGTTTCGTCACGACTGCTTCACCTTCTGTTTCTCCCTGAATTTAAATATCTCATGCTTGCTCTTTCGACCCCTTGGTCTTGTATATCCTGATTGGGACTTTGAGCCTTGCTGTGAGGGAACACAGAGGCGATAATGGAGACACTGTTAATTTTTATTGCTATTAACTAATTTCATAACTATGTGTTTGCTTGCCATTAATTCGTGACTGTAAAATGAATAGAATCTTTTTAATTCCATTTTTAAGCATGACGCTACTAATCTCCTGATGTATATCTTTTCTATTTCTTTCAAAATTGTTTTTAGAAAATGGTAAATGAAACAAATTTGGTGGAGAAAATGAAGTGTAATTTTTTTATTAAATTGTTTTTTCTGAATATTTATTAATTGTTTTTTTCATGATAAATAACTTTTAATTATCAGATGCCAATTAAATAGATACAGGAAGAAAATTTCGAAAAGGTTAATATTATTTTAATTATCTTTTAATAGCATATTGAAATTTTCTACTTTACCGTATGTCCTGGGGCTCAATATCTGATGAATAAATTTGAAAAAAAAATTCATTCTACCATTAAAATTAAATTTTTTTTAAATTAAAAAAAATATATATATCAAATTGTAGCTACATCAATTTTATTTGAATTTAAATTTTTCGTATAATTTAAAAAGGTATTAAAGAAAGCGTGTAAAAAATCACTCAAGTCGTAGCTACTCTTTAAGTGCTCAGGTTTTCACCTCGTCATCGTGATCTCGTACGTCTCTCCTAGAGCCATAATTTGTCACTCTGTTCAAAGAAAATGATATTGCAAACACGATAAAAAAGATGAAAACAACAATAAGGTGAAATGGAAGAATCTGTTATTTAAGATGTTCTTTTTGTATAAGAACTTAAATTTGATTTCTTTAGTTTTATTGTTTTATGTTCCTCTTGTTTTTTTTTAGTTGCCATATTAATTTTTATTTATATGTTCCATTGAATATGTTTAAAGGAAAAATTGCAATTCTAAATAAATTCAGGTTCTTCGTTATATTTCGTCGAGTTTTATCATCATATTCTTTTTTCCCCTGTTAACAAGTCGCCTGGACTGATTGATTCTGTGTTATTAGCAGAATTTATCACCTGTGTACGACCCTATATTGGTAACATCTCCCACTCTATTGCATCATTATTACTGAAGATTTCAATTTCTTTATCGAAGTTTCCGAAATATTTTTTAGTTGACCATATTGTTACTCGTTATATTGTCCATTTTTAGGCATGGGTAAATCATAGGTCAAGTTCTTAATTATCGGTCAGTTCCCCATTTTCGGACACATGAGAAAAAAACCTATATAATAATAATTATATAATTTTTATTGTAATTAGTATCCATTATACACGCAGGTATCATGGATACTAATAAAAATCAATTAATTATTATAATATCGTTTTTTTCTTTCGTGTCCGAAAATGGGGAACTGACCGATAATTAAGAACTTACCCTCGTTCAAAAATACCGAAGCTGTTCAAATTTTATCAAATTATTACTTATAACGTTTGTTATTGCTTTCGTTTCAACTGTTGGAAAATAATGTAAAATATCATGATAGCCCACGTTGCCGTTATAGTTTGCAGACTTTATAGTATATTGAGTAGATACCATATCTGTTAATTTTCAGTGCCACCACAATAACTTTACGGGTTAGAACAATATTACACTTTCCGCCAGAAACTTCAACCCTGATGGTTGTTTCTCCTTTCAAGGGGTTGTTTCCCTACTTGTACAACCCAATGGTTGATTGAGTTCAACCCTCTTAGATAAAAGCCGTGTACCAAACTATGTCAATTTTTTTATATAAATGAATTTAATATGAAATTAAGTTATAGCTAATTATTTAATTTTTATTTAATAAAAAAATACGAGGAAAATGATAGCGGAAACGAATCTGTTAATAAATACAGTTATTCAATTTTTTCTTTTTATTGAATAATTATCAATATTAACCGTTGTTTCTCTACACAGCATTTATTTCCAGTTCTCCCATAGAAGCACTGTCATTACGTTTCCCTAACCATGTACAAAGGTCACAAAGACAATAACTGTTCTGAAACTTTCCTTCGAAAGCCAATGCCGGTAATAGCACCTTGTAGTGTGATTTAACGGTATCACGTGGTCTAACGGCTTGTATATCTAACGTGACGTGTGTCTAACGTGACGCATGTGTATTGTTCACTATTTAGCTTTCGATGAGTGAACTGAAATGGTCATTAAAATATAAACAAGTATAATAATTTAACTCGTTAGGTATATTTATTGTAATTATTATATGATTTTTTATTTCATCGCAAATGTGAAAGCGTCCGATAACTTGGAACTCACCTCTTTGTACTGTTTTCATTGTGAAAAAAAAAATATATATATAGATATTTCATATACAAAAATTATATAGGTAGGATAATTGAATTGGATTTTCCTAATGTCAGAATTTAATTTTCAAAACTTTTCTTTTATGAAATTTCTATAAATATACTTATTAAGTTTTATTTTATACTGCATCGTCCTATATCCTTTAAAGATAGTTTTTTTAAATTAAAATATGAATGTATATATTCCCAAGCCTGTTTTCTGAAAATAAATGATAAAATACAAACAATTTAAATAAGATTCCTCAATTCTTTCCGCATTTAGTGAATGATTCACTAACTTGATTTTTTAAAACTTAAAAGATATGTAAGTTTACATCATATAGAAATAATAGCATATCAGAAAGTATGAGGATATGTTCTCGGTTATCATAGCTAATCATCGAAATATTCCCCATTTATTTTTTATCATTATTTACTTTTTATTTCTAAGATCGTAAATGATTGTATATCATTAAATGAATTTTTTCCTGATGGTATACTTAGTACATCATGCAGTGAAAAAAAAAACTATATCAAACACGAAATTATGGTAGAATCATCGTCGACTATTAAGATGGGAGACTCTTCTATGGCCCCAGCGTACTCTTCTATGGCCCCACCGTGCTCTTTTATGGCCCCACCATACTCTTCTATGGCTCCACCGTACTCTTCTATGCCCCCACCATACTCTTCTATGCCCCCACCATACTCTTCTCTGGCCCCACCATTCTCATGAGAAGTTCTTTACAGTACAAACACATCAGTAGCTCTCTACTCCAAATAAAAGTGCCAGAACATTTAGGTTTCTCTTTGTTTTCTTTTTATAATAATGTATCCCATTGGAAGGAGAAAACCAGTCTGCCTGCTTGTGTAGTGTGTACCCTCTGGTCAATGAGTTCATATGCAGCTAAATATATGCTGGTAATATACTATTATTTATATGCAGCTAAATATATGCTGGTAATATACTATTATTTATATGCAGCTAAATATATGCTGGTAATATACTATTATTTAGATACAGCTAAATATATGCTGGTAATATACTATTATTTATATACAGCTAAATATATGCTGGTAATGTACTATTATTTATATGCAGCTAAATATATGCTGGTAATATACTATTATTTAGATACAGCTAAATATATGCTGGTAATATACTATTATTTATATGCAGCTAAATATATGCTGGTAATGTACTATTATTTATATACAGCTAAATATATGCTGGTAATATACTATTATTTAGATACAGCTAAATATATGCTGGTAATGTACTATTATTTATATACAGCTAAATATATGCTGGTGATATACTATTATTTATATACAGCTAAATATATGCTGGTGATATACTATTATTTATATACAGCTAAATATATGCTGGTAATATACTATTATTCAGAGCTGGGCGTTCCGCAAGAATGTTCGCGAACCTTTATTCGCGAACCGGTTCGGACTGGAAAATGGGTTCGGACATTCGGATTCGGAACCTCTTCAAAAACGGTTCGGACTTCAGTGTTCGGAACTTCTTTTTCGTAAGTCCGAACCTCCGTACCCGGGGAAAACTGACCTGTTCATTTTAATTATTTTACGTTCTGAACATGTACCGTACCTCTCGGCTACTATTATATACCTAGGTTTCTGCTTAACACTGAAGCGAAGAACATGCGTCTTTCCCCACTCTTCCTCCATTACATTATTCATTCTTTCTTGAATAGCGGTAAGTTTTATAATAATCTTAACAAGTTAATTCTTTAATAACGGATTATGTTCCCTCAAATCTCAATTAAAATTGCTTGAAATATGTAGAACTATAGGTAAGGTTATAAACGTATATATTAGGTAACATTACATAACACCCTATCCTAGTACCTTAGCCGTTGGCTAACCAGTTCTCATGGAAAAATAATAATAACTTAAATTCAAGACCGATTTTAAAGCTGTCTTTTCAATCGTTTACTTTTTCGCATAAATACATACGATTAGACAAAAACGAAGGTGATAAATGGTAATATACTCATATTATGAGCATTTATTCAAATCTATAATAATATTAGGAATATACCAGAGATCTTTCCAGGCATTAGATGCAAGAGTGTTTTTCAGTACATAAGGGTGAATATTTCACTATAATCAGTTAACTGTAACTCCTATAGCGGCTTAGAGAGATCAAATATGTGCGAGAATAATTGCGCACACCAAGCTTCGTAGAATAACATCTTATAAATATTTGTTTCTTGTCTTAGCTTGTTACTTTTATTTTGAATGATAATTTTTTCTTTTGCTTTTACTAATGTATTAGTAAATATCAAATGAAGGTTTTTAAAAGAGAAGATATTGAAATGGCTCAAATAAGCAAACTTTTGACGGGTAAGTAGGTTGGCTGAACAGATAATTTAAGATCAAGTATTCGGCTATTCGCTTTAAAATTGAATTGATTACAATTTATATATAGGTATTATAATATCATATGTATATAAGTTATAATATAACTTAGAGAAATATTCACAATAATCTTCACTGTTTGACCTTTCTAATATATTGAATAGAAGAAAAAGTTAAGTAAATACAGTATTGGAATACCGTACAACGTATTGTATCTATAGTACTTTCATATTCAAACAAAATGCAAAAAGTTTTTATATCATCAGTTCTCTAGATAGAATTAAATTAATCAAAAATGTTGTAATATAAATGAAAATTTGAAAACTAATAGTAAAAACTAAAAAATTATTAAATTAGATAATTGGTTACTTCAATATGGATACATTGTCTTGCATTGTTATGACGACAGAGTTGGTCTTAATTTTTCTTTGCATGAAATTCGGAGGTCAGAAGAAAATTTAGAATAACAACTTAAACTACGTATTGGAGTGGAGACTGGAGGGGAACTTTAAATATACTTATTGCTCATTCAGTCATTTTCAATGATGATAAATGATATAAATTTATTATATTAACCCTAATGAATTTGACGTATGTTTTATAGGCATATCTTTTTTAAATTACTTTATATATTTCATGTCATTTCTTTAAATTTACTGGCCTTTCTTGACTTTGTTCCTACATAAATACCAACTATATTTTTTAATTCAAAAGTGAAACATTTACGTATCGACGAAAATCAGCGTAAATTATGGAATTAATTGTACCTTAGTAACGTGTGGCAACGTAGAAATACAGATTGGTTACCCAATACGCAAGAATGTGTCCACGTTTTATGTAGTAGAGACAAATGCGAGAGCTGTGATTGGTTCACACTCCATCCAATAACAGTTCAGCTCACTCAGTTGCCAATCTCTTATATATGTAGCTATGTATTTATTTCTCCTTATATATTCAATATTTTTACTTGAAATTTGGTACACATTAGTTTAGTACAAAAACTAACAACCTGTAAAAATACAGTAACGTAGGTTTATAAATAAGACATGTTTTTTTTTAACATAGAGTGAAACCTTCTCGTTGTAACTTGTTTCTGACAAATAGTTAGTATCTTGTTGAAAAAACTGTTTTTATATAGGTTGCCCTAATAGCCTTAAAATCAGAGGTTTGCCTACAAATGTTCGGACTAAATGTTTGGTTCGGAACAAATGTTCGGACCAAACTTTTCCAAATTGGGTTCGCTATACGGAGGTTCGGAACCCAAAATCGACGAAGATTCGGGTTCGGATTCGGAACCTAAAAAAAGGTTCGCGCGCCCAGCTCTGCTATTATTTATATACAGCTAAATATATGCTACTATTATACTATTGGCGTCATATAGATATCATATTTAACCTTAGTTATAGTAAGGTTGTCTGAATATTGGTTTAAAATGATCTTAATAATAAATAATGTAAATACAAAAATAACAAAATATTATCGGTGTCTTGGCCCTCAATATTATACTTCAAATAAGTAATCGGTTACAAGAATTTTAAAGTAATTGGTATCGGTATGGTATGTACCCGTGGTATGCAAAGAAATGGTGTGGGTGATATAAAACATTTGAGTTTGTTGGTGTCTCTCTATCTACATTATGTTATTATCTACAGTGATTTTATCGAGACTATTAATAAGTTAAATAAATACTGCTGTATGCAAGTTCATACTTTAAATAGGTTTCATTTAAAAGAAGATAGTTTATAATTTAATTAAATATCATTCATACTTTAAGAGGATATATAGGAACAACTATAGAGCTTCAATTCCATTAGCGGTTTGCTAATACTCTATACAGATTGTGATAAAAAAAGTCTTTAGTTTTGATAAGTTTATTGAGTCTGGTGGTGATTATGTACCGATAAATTTGTCATGAAATATAACTTGGAATTCTTATCTTTAAAATGAAGCCTATTTCAGTCTTCTAGCAATGATATTTAACAAATTACAGCCCTTTTATATCAGCTACTTTTTTGCGGACACCCTGTATTTAGGTACAGTCACGTGCATCTGATTAACATGCACTTCATATTGCTATGGTGCACTGCACTTAGGTACTCATTATTATTAGGTAATCCCTATATATTATCATAGGGAGTTTAATGGGAAAGGGGGACGTCATCTATTAAAAAAATAATCAATTATGTCAAATGTTATATTATTACTAATACATATATATTATCCTGCTATTGGTCATCCTTACAGTTATTACATAATACATGTTTCCATTACATACTAGCTACATGTATTCATTACATTGTACATGTGGGCATTACGTTGATTAGAATACACTATACTGTGATCTGTGAAGCTGTTTACGTAAGGTAAAGATTATCGAGTTTGTGTGTATATTGATTGTTATTGTGTATATATGTGTGTGCCTTTATAGTAAAGGAAGTAAGCCTAAAGTACAGTAATGTAAAGTAAGCCTAAAGTACAGTAATGTAAAGTAAGCCTAAAGTACAGTAATGTGAAGTAAGCCTAAAGTAAAGGAGAGGGAGTAAATTAAGCCTATAGTGAGTAAACTTAGCATTTAGTAAAGTAAAGTGAATGAAGTAAAGTATGTTTGTATACTTCTGTCTCTGTATACTTTTTATATCCTTTCCTTTTGATCTTAAAAAAGTAGTTATTTTTTGTTTTATAATTTATTTATTTCTAACCCTACCCCATCAGTAAATTCTGTACGAGTTCATCTGTATTTTTATAGTGGTTTCTATGACAACCTGCAAACCACAGTCAACTCTATGTATAGCACCTATATTTAATTTTTATTGTTGTCGATATTTATTAATGTTGATTCATTAATTTAAAAATATTATAGAGTTACTATATATACTGTTAACATGTAGAATTATCCAGAGTCTAATGAATACCCAGGAAAAGTTATGGTGGGCAGCTATAGAAGATTATGTCTCTCAATCTTCCATACCCCCACCATAATGGTAACTATATAGGGTAAGTTGCGAATTGTCGGTCGGTTCCACATCTTCGGTCATATAAAAAAAACGGTACCGACCAGTCTCTTTCAACACTAAGTTATTTCTCATATCTAAATATATAGTTATGCGATGATGTATAATTTAATACGGTATTTTCTTAGCATATTATGTCACCTTATGTACGTTCACATCTTACTAATTTTGCCCATTGTTCCAATAAAGGCTAAAGCTTCTAAGAGTATTTCATAATAAGTCGTGAACCTCCCTAATCATATCTTCTAAAGCGATATTTGAAACCCTTTCGTACAACCAACCATTTCATAATTCCATTGACCTTTCGCAAAATAAGTGAGCATATTTCGAATTAGTCCAGTCCTGCTAGCTAACTTGACATTTTCATTGTATTCAGTTGAAAGAAGTTGGTATAGTGCAGCTAACGGGGGTGAATGACCTGTTAATGTGATGATGTTAACACTGTATGTTAAGAAGTGTTTGATATATACCAAGTGGTACATGTAATCAATTGCGTTATCTGTATATACACTGTTCAATTAATACATGTTTCTTCATATGTAATATATTTGTTATATATTACATGATTATTCTCGTCTATTATCTTGATATATAGCATCATAATTGTTGATATATCCTTGGTGTGTCCATTAATTTAAATAACTTGACTATTAATTTCATTCCTTCTATTGAACTCTCGTCCTACATTCCCCATAGTCCTTTCAATGGATAATATCCTTCATTTGTTATTATATTTTGAAATGGAAATGAAAGTGCATGTAGCAGATGGCCTTTCCATATCTTTCTTTGTCACTTTTAATGGCAATTCATAATGTACAATGTACAGGCTCAGCAGTTTTCAGAGTTTCTTCGAATGTTACAATGTTTGAAGATGTTTTCCCAGACTTTTTATCAGTTTAATCATCGTGTTCGTGATGGCACCGTACGGTTAACTGACGGAGATAATATTCTATCGAGAGATGAGTAACCTGGTCACTTGACGCAACCTGTCGCTGACAATTGTGCGATTCGCTAATATTTTAGTATTATTAAGAAGGGTCTGTGATAGAAAATGCTATATATAAATTTTAAAGTTTTTTCTAAAATCATCAGATAATTAAAATTTTCGTGTATCCAAAATACCCAATCTCTTTGTATCCAAGATACGCAATTAATTATTATTTACTGCCAATCTTTCTGTATCGAAAATTCGCCATTAATTATTATTTACTACCAATCTCTCTGTATCCAAGATACGCAATTAATTATTATTTACTAAATTACTACCAATCTTTCTGTATCCAAGATACGTAATTGATTATTATTTACTACCTATCCCACTGTATCCAAGGTGCACGGATACATCTCCTCTCTCTGCATGACTCATGCTCCGTAATCTCATCAGTTGTCAGAAAATGAAAAGTCACTTCGTTACGCAATGTTAACCTCTGCACGCTGTTAACTGTTAGAGGTGTCGTCACTGTATAGCAATACCTGGCAACCCTCTCAGTGACGTCATGATAGCCCATTTGATCGAGTCAACTTTGAACTTAGACCTCTAAAGATAGAAAATGAGTGATGTTATTTTGGAGTTTTTGATTGGTTGAATTTTAACCCTAGAATGGGGTCATCAGGGTGAAATTTCACCCGGTTTTGTTTTAGTTTTAACTCCTATACTTTCGTTACATTTTTGTAAAGATATTTCTAATGTACTTCTTTTGGCTGTTTTATTTTTAAGAGGTTTAATGTAAGAAGATTTTCGTTTTCCATCCATTTTAGGGTGTATATTAAAATCACTATCAATATTAATATAATACATTATGCTATAGCTACGTAGGCTTTAATAATTGATAATCAATTAATAATTGATCAGTGTTTTTAAAGGTTATTGGAATATGAATGTTTGAACATTTCTTTAACCATCTATAACTTTTATTACAAATTTTGCCTATTTCTTTTTATCAGTTTTATCTAACTAAAATCATGTTCATATTACTCATTCCACCCTTGTAGTAGAATGGTGTCGTCACAGCTACATTCTTTCGTGATAAAAACTGATGGTTGGCCATAGAAGATGAAGAGGGGACATCACACAATCTTTGAAGGTTTAGCATAATTTTTTCTCTTGTTCACACTACCCCATGTTCAACCTGAGGTCAAAGGTACCATCTCTTTTTCGCTCACAGCAGATGTTAGTCAGTCAGTGGTGGCTGAGGTACAACACTGAAAGAATGGCTAGAAAATGAAAATTTAGTTAAGGGCCGTACACACGTAGGATTTTTTAAGTTTTTCCACCAGACTTTTTGCTAAGCTCCTCCTACTTTTTTCACGAGAATATAAGAAAAAACGATATAATTATCTCTTTTAGTTGGTATCCATGATACATGCAGGTATCATGGATACCAACTAAAAGAGATAACCGTTATATCGTTTTTTCTTATATTCTCATGGAGAAAGTAGGAGGAGCTTAGCAAAAAGTCTGGTGGAAAGACTAAAAAAACCTAACGTGTGTACGGCCCTTAATTTGGAGTTATTATAACAGTTGTGCACTTTGTTGATATCTTAAAACGTTCTGAATTTAGAGAAATTATTTACCTGAACAGTTGTACAATTTGATTCCTTTCCCTCTTAGAAATTTTTCTATAGAAATGGATAAAAGGATTCTATCTTCAAAAGAAAATCATTTTCTCGTTGAATAAGTGTATTTTCGATTTACTATATAAGCAATTCAACATAAATTTCTTTCCCTTCTCCTTTATATGTATGTATATATTTTTCGTCATTATGTATTGATACCTCTAGTCACTATACATTTTGAAATGTGTTTTTTTTTTTCATAACTTATTCTTTATTTAACAATATTTTCTATTTTCCGATTCAAAAAAATCATATTGCAGAATTTGTAATTTTCTTAGATAATATTGATTATGCGACAGTGAGCACATTTTATTTACAGTTTATTTATTTCCGTACTGTACCACTCCAGTACATAGAATTAAATATCTCTAAAAGTAACCAATTAGCTATTAAATATTCTACAGGTGTATCTTAACTGAAGGCCATGTACTTTGTTATAGATGACTCTGTGGTCACAATGCACCTGAGCTGCATTAATTAATGTCCAGGTACTTATTTCAGTCATGCACTGCCTTTATACATCGGTATATACATATAAAACTGAGATATATGAACATAGGATTTATTTGAAATTATGTTTGTTATATTTTTATTATTGATAAAAATACTGATAATTTTTTTTTTCATATTTTGAAACATTATTTTTCAAAATATGTTATTTTTTGGCGGATATTGATACTAAAATACGTTTTTGAATTCTGAGAAAGTTGTCGTTGTTTATATAGTTATATGTATACTCTATGATCATATTTAATATTAATTAATTAATTATAAACATAAAATATAAATAGGTATAGCTATGAAATATTAAAAAATATATTCTTAACGAATAAGCTCTTTTTAAATAGTTTCAATTAAGGTTGGCAGTTACTTAACTGTTGATATGAATTATTATTCCACTGATGGAACTTTTTTATCCCCTTCTTCCTGTTCCTAATGACTGCTTCCTTGATTTGTTTTGAACCTCTTCAAGTGTTTTTTTTTACTGTCTATTGTCTAAATTGTTCAACCATCCATCTTCTCTTCATTGACCAATAGTAAGGGTGTTCTTATACATCACCGTATGTGATGTATTAACCCTACAAGACTATATGTAATGATAAAGTTAAAAGTAAGTTTGAAAAATTAAATCATCGTCGATGTAACCATCATTTATCCCAATTTTTTTATAGGATTCAATATCGAAATTCTTTATTTTTCATCCACATTCACACATAATTTATTTTATTTTTAATTCATATATTCAATCGAATTGAATTTTTTCTCACTATCTTATTTATCTATCATATTTAATTGCCATACGTGTTTCAGTACATAGGTTAGCTCTGTCCTCAAAAAGCGTCACAGTGCTCTGTGACTGCATGTGAGAAATGCTGTAATGACCTAACTGTTAACGATTGATCCTCATTGAGAAGTAACGAGGGTTACATCGAGTACCACTTAGGTTACATCGGATTACCACGAGGATTGCATCGAGTACCACTAAGGTTACATCGGGTTACTACTAGGATTACATCGGGTTACTTCTAAGATTACATCAGGTTACTAACTTACTACTAGGGTTACATCTGGTTGTAACTAGGATTACAATTCCCGATGTAACTAGGGTTACAAATACCGAAGTAACTGGAGTTACATTGGTTAAATTCAGCAACACAGCTGATCTCTGACACTCAATTGTTGTCTTGACTAGTGGTTGCCTAGTAAAGACAATTGTTGTCTTGACTAGTGGCTGTCTTGACTAGTCAAGACAATTGTTGTCTTGACTAGTGGTTGTCTTGACTAGTGGTTGCCTAGTAAAGACAACTGTTGTCTTGACTAGTGGCTGTCTTGACTAGTGGTTGCCTAGTCAAGACAATTGTTGTCTTGACTAGTGGTTGCCTAGTAAAGACAACTGTTGTCTTGACTAGTGATTGTCTTGACTAGTCAAGACAATTGTTGTCTTGACTAGTGGTTGTCTTGACTAGTGGTTGCCTAGTAAAGACAACTGTTGTCTTGACTAGTGGCTGTCTTGACTAGTGGTTGCCTAGTCAAGACAATTGTTGTCTTGACTAGTGATTGTTTTGACTAGTGGTTGTCTAGTCAAGACAATTGTTGTCTTGACTAGTGGTTGCCTAGTCAAGACAATTGTTGTCTTGACTAGTGATTGTTTTGACTAGTGGTTGTCTAGTCAAGACAATTGTTGTCTTGACTAGTGGTTGTTTTGACTAGTGGTTGTCTTGACTAGTGGTTGTCTTGACTAGTGGTTGTCTTGACTAGTGGTTGTCTTGACTAGTGGTTGTCTTGACTAGTGGTTGTTTTGACTAGTGGTTGTTTTGACTAGTGGTTGTTTTGACTAGTGGTTGTCTTGACTAGTGGTTGTCTTGACTAGTAGTTGTCTTGACTAGTGGTTGTCTTGACTAGTGGTTGTCTTGACTAGTGGTTGTTTTGACTAGTGGTTGTTTTGACTAGTGGTTGTCTTGACTAGTGGTTGTTTTGACTAGTGGTTGTTTTGACTAGTGGTTGTCTTGACTAGTGGTTGTCTTGACTAGTGGTTGTCTTGACTAGTGGTTGTCTTGACTAGTGGTTGTTTTGACTAGTGGTTGTTTTGACTAGTGGTTGTCTTGACTAGTGGTTGTTTTGACTAGTGGTTGTTTTGACTAGTGGTTGTCTTGACTAGTTGTTGTTTTGACTAGTATCAGAGGAAAGAGTCACTGCATTTTGCTCATTTCACAAAGCACAGTTTCATAATTTTCTCCAATACTTTTAAATTTTAGACGCTTACCAAAATCTAAAGTCGTAAGTTGGTTGTAGTTCAGTTTCTTTAAAATGTAATGTTAGTATATTGTAACTTTTGAACATTTATTTAGTTAATTGTGATTAAGTATGGGAGATAAAACTATAATGCATTGAATTGCTTAACTCTGTGTGCTAATTAATTGATTTAATTGAACGTAAATTAATAACGCTCAATTATTAAATAGGTTAAAAGATATTAAATTAATTAAAGTTTTCATAGTTATTAGTTCATATAATTCGTTTTGTTTAAGTTTTATTATACCATTTAGATGTGACTGCTGAGTATATCATAGTTCAAGAGTACTGTCATAGTAAACTAATAATTTCAGAAAAATTTAGTTTTGTTCACCAAATTAATTGAGTGAAATTTGGTCTTTGAGTTCATATGAATTAATTCTCCAAGAATTTGCTTGATTAAAGTCATTTACCATGCGTCCAAAAGACGTATGTGTGTTCACCTACCATAGATTAATGATATTTTAGTCATGCATTAATCTACGTGTGAAAAGACGCTCTTGTGCTGGGGTTTAACCCGTGTTACTTGCACTCTGTTAACGGTGTCAGAGTTGTCGTATTTTCTCATCAAGTCCTTAGTTCAGTGCATTGTTTACAGGCGTGAACAATCAGCCACGTTTTACCCACAAAGTGTCGCTGCCGCGGAGGTTAATTCCCACACGAGCTGGGAAATATCCCACGGAAAACGCTTCCTTGTCACATTTACAATAACATTCTCACTTGCACATTTACAATAACATTCCTAATTTACTAAGCCTGGTAGGTGACTTTGTTCATGGAGCCACTTTTCTTACTGACTGCTTCTCCCAGTCCCTTGTAATTTAATTTCCTTTTGACGTCTGCGATATGGCCTTTGGTTCCGTTGAAGACGTTAAACCCCTACTAAAATATAATAAATTGTTTGTACTTATAGCGATTGGAAGCAGCGTGTTCTTTCTTGTGAAGGAAAACCTGATGTCTTCCAAAGTATAAAGATTACGTAGGAGAACCTCTCACTACTCGAACACTCTTAGTACTCGGATAGTGCGTGTTGACATAGACTATAACAGGTCAATAAGATATTTCTAAATTACCTGATTTAAGGTTATTCCCTCTTCCCGAATACTGTGACTGTCCCAGTACTGCAACGTTTTTTGAGTTAGCTAAATATCTGTGGGTACTTGAAGAGAGAAGACTCTTCCCAGGGTAACCTCTGTAGGTAGCCGAGTTAATGTGTTTGTGTTTCACCTTCCATCAAGTGATTAGAAATTGATTTCCCTGACGATCTTTATAGTGCAATCTAAGACCATTAGATACTCTTTTTTAACTCCCATCAATTCAGGTGGAAAAAAGTTAGAAACCGTGAGAAATGGTGATCGGTTTGAACCATTTTAACTGTAGCTTTACCATCGCTAGAGAATTATCACTCTGTGGTTTTTAGTCTTATATGATTGGAAAATGTATTTTTGAAGTATATAGTTAAGGCATGTTTCATTAGGTTGGTTTTTATTTATATTCACTTTCTGAATTCTAGCTATAGTTTTGCTAGTGAAATATTTTCAGTTAGATTTTAAATTTAAGAAAATATTAAGTAAAATATTAGATGGGAAGTAACGTGAAATGTATGATGAGCTCTGAAACAATTTTGAATAATATACTATTTTAACTTAACATTTTGAATAATTTTATTATAGAAACTTATAATATTAAAAACTTGCATGCAACTTACTGGTTACTTTTATTTTTAATATTTAATTTGTGTTAATTATTTAAACTCGTACATGTTCAATAGTACTTACAACATATGTTTTCATGGTGTACTACTTCAATTATACTGATTCACCAATTGGATTATTTCAATTAAGTTTGCCTCCTTTGTACTTTGATTTTTCTTTTTGATAATTAGTTTATTGTGCTGAGTTGTACATATCTTTCATTTTCTTTGAGTCCAAACAAAAGATTTTCTTTGTTTTGTCACTGACTAATGCAATGAAAAGCAGTTTGTTGTTTTACTCCAAATTGATTAGTTTATAAAAATAAACTCAATAGAAGAGAATGTTGTGAATAAACAGCATGTTGAAAATACAGCAATTGTAACTGTGTATTTATTTATAACTGCTGTCATGCCTTTTTTAAAGACCTCGTACAGTAGTGTAGTTAAATGTAAAAAGAATTGGAGATTACTTTAGAATATTCCTTGAAGATCACTTTGGAATATTCCTTGAAGATCATTTTGGAATATTCCTTGAAGATCACTTTGTAATATTCCTTGAAGATCACTTTGTAATATTCCTTGAAGATCACTTTGGAATATTCCTTGAAGATCACTTTGGAATATTCCTTGAAGATCACTCTGTAATATTCCTTGAAGATCACTTTGGAATATTCCTTGAAGATCACTTTGGAATATTCCTTGAAGATCACTCTGTAATATTCCTTGAAGATCACTCTGTAATATTCCTTGAAGATCACTCTGTAATATTCCTTGAAGATCACTCTGTAATATTCCTTGAAGATCACTCTGTAATATTCCTTGAAGATCACTTTGTAATATTCCTTGAAGATCACTTTGGAATATTCCTTGAAGATCACTTTGGAATATTCCTTGAATATCACTCTGTAATATTCCTTGAAGATCACTCTGTAATATTCCTTGAAGATCACTTTGGAATATTCCTTGAAGATCACTCTGTAATATTCCTTGAAGATCACTTTGGAATATTCCTTGAAGATCACTTTGGAATATTCCTTGAAGATCACTTTGGAATATTCCTTGAAGATCACTTTGGAATATTCCTTGAAGATCACTTTGGAATATTCCTTGAAGATCACTTTGGAATATTCCTTGAAGATCACTTTGGAATATTCCTTGAAGATCACTTTGGAATATTCCTTGAAGATCACTTTGGAATATTCCTTGAAGATCACTTTGGAATATTCCTTGAAGATCACTTTGGAATATTCCTTGAAGATCACTTTGGAATATTCCTTGAAGATCACTTTGGAATATTCCTTGAAGATCACTTTGGAATATTCCTTGAAGATCACTTTGGAATATTCCTTGAAGATCGCTTTGGAATATTCCTTAAGATCACTTTGGAATATTCCTTAAGATCACTTTGGAATATTCCTTGAAGATCACTTTGGAATATTCCTTGAAGATCACTTTGGAATATTCCTTGAAGATCACTTTGGAATATTCCTTGAAGATCACTTTGGAATATTCCTTGAAGATCACTTTGGAATATTCCTTGAAGATCACTTTGGAATATTCCTTGAAAATTTGTAATATTCTTAACAAATTACTAAATGATTCACAGCGCAATACCGTCATCGGTAGCCTTCAACCGCGTACAGAAAGTGCTGCGTCATGCCGCAATGTTGAGCGTAAGGATGCAGACTCGAGCGTTGCGGTTTAATATGCCTTTATTGTCTCATCGTGATCACTGTTATTATCCAGAGTGTGAGAATTACTGTAATTGATAAATATGCCTTGTACGTGATAGGCTGTTTTGAAGGGGGATTGTACTATTCTAATGCATTTATGAAATCCTTAGGCTCATTTCACACTTGGCGTTTTTTTCATGCCTCGACAACAATATTGCAGCGTGAAAAAAAATTCCCATTTCTTATCAGACATACAAAACTCATACGTTCATTCAGTCGTAGCGTTTTTTTCATGCGCCATATTTTTTGCTTCGGCATGAAAAAAACGTCCGTATGAAAGGGGCTTTAAAATGTAATTGAATTTAATTAAAAAGGGAATCGCCAGAATACATGACAATTTCATTTTATCAGATTGATTCACACATTTTTATCCATGATTCATGATTTTCTGGTTATCTATTTTTTCGTTAATAGTTAATACAAAATTCAAATAATTTTCAGTTTCACAGTTTAAATTTATGATAATTGTTTTAAAATGTTTTTATTAAATTATATAATTATAGAGCACATCTAACATTTGTGATTCTTCTAACGCTGTCCATGTTTATCTAACTACTTACGTTAACTTTAATAGCAAGCTATTCAAATAGCTATTAAATGCCCCGTCATTGTTATTGACCTTATCTGACGCTATTGCCTGTAATAGCAACAAATGAGATGATTGCAGTACAGTTTGAGACTTTAAATACATGCTCTGTCAGACTTAGTAGATTTTTGTGTAATAATTAGGGTTGTGACAATATGCTCTAAAAATCATAGATCCTGAAAATATTATAGACGGAGAGAATTAAAGACTATTGAATCGTTCTAAATCAGCGGTATATAGTATTCGATACCATTTTATTTCGTCTATGATATTCTTAAGATCTATGATTTTAAAAGCATATTGTCACAACCCTTAGTAATGAAACGTTAGATCTATTAAATGCCTACTGACAGAGTAGCTTTACTACATCCATGTGCATTGTCACTGAGTGGGGGTAGGTGACTTTGTGTCCACAGAGCTACTTTTTTTCTGACTACTTCTTCGAGTCCTTTGTATTTAACATCCGTTTGATGTTAACGATATGACCTTTGGTTACAAAACAGACGTTAGTCCCCTACTAAATTAATTGATAAATTGTGTGCGAACGTGTGAAAAACTCCTATCCTTTTATCATAAAACGAATAATTTAAAGTTGAATCTGTCAGTAGCTTAATCATTTAGCTGTTTATTTCTCCTTCATTAATTATTCAGCTGTTTATTTCTGATTAAATTTATTCTCACAGAACGACCCAGAGTGACTCATGACTCAGTGTCGAGTCATCTCAGACATTTTAAGTCAAGTTGACCTTAGAGTTGCCTTAGATAGTCTTGAAAGCTATAGTAGCTACTTCCCCTCATTATAATACACATATACAACTCTTAGGGTGATGGTAGATGGCACCTTGTAGGGGAACTGCTGAATTATCGGTCAGTACTACATCTTCGGTCATATAAGAAAAAACAATATAAGAATTATTATTATTACACAGTGCTATCTAATAATAATTTTTATATTGTTTTTTCTTATATGACCGAAGATGTAGTACTGACCGATAATTCGTAACTTAGCCTATTATTTAATTTTTCGTATCGAAGATGTGGAACCGTACAATTATTCAGAACTTACCCTATTTTGTTTATTTTTTTGGTCGCTAGTATTAAAACGATAATGAAGAAAAATTAAGTGAAACTATAGTGCAAAGTATGTTTGACATCAACGTTAAAATGGGCTCACATTTCTAGCAAAATGTTCTATGCCTATGTGTGAGTTACTATGGTTACTTTACTTACTTACTTCAAAGTTATTTTGTTTTCTAATTGTTAACAAGTTTATAAATGTGGGTTTCAAAATTTGTTTAATTTTTGGTATCAAAATAGGTAGCTATGTGATGTACACATAGTTTGTAAATACAAAGGAATGTATCGGAATATATGCTTGTAATTTTTCTATTGACATAAGGCACTTGAAATTAGGAAATTTCCTTTCTTATTCATTTTATTGGAATTAGGAAATTTCCTATCATTTAGTTTAAAAGTGCATAATCTACATTTAATATTTGTATTGATTGAATTTCATTATTGAATTTCCTGTATTACATAACTTATTTATAAACATACTGTATATTTATATAGGTAAAGGAATTATTCCGTTATTATATTTGCTCCATCTTAATTTCTCTCTTATAGTTGACGTGTGTGTGATAGATGGAGCTTTGCAATGCGATATGTCTTTATGCTTTTAAAATGAATAAATTGGAGATGTATGTGAAGAAGAAGAATGTTGGCATTGATTGATAAAGCAGTAATTACTTTTATTGTAGATAATTGTATTAAATATTATTCTGCTCAACTGCTTTAAGATATTTATAGTTTTAATTTTTACAGAAATATGAATATACCCTACTGAATATTCTGTAATATACATCTACCCTATACTGAATAACTATTTATAACTTGAATTATATGGTCAGGGTCTATATAATATAAAGCTTATCCTTCTCAGGACATTATCACAATGGTTGTGCCTTGGAAAGAGTAAAAATATGTTCAGTTAGTTCATTAGTATTAATTCACAGTTATTTTATCTACAGTCCAGATTAGATACCTGGAAACAGGAATGCTATACATGTATCTCTTACTAGATAGAGTCAAATAGTTTGAATATATTTAGATACTATAAACAGATTGCAATGCGTTAACTTCTTGGTGTGATATAATGAAGAAAATTAAGATATTCTTTGTGTGCCCACAGAGTAGTGCCCCGTCCACGCCATTATCATAGTCATTGCCAGGGCTGGGACAATATGCTCTAAAAATTATAGATCCCAAAAATATTATAGACGGAGAGAATTAAAGAGTATTGAATCATTCTACACCAACTGTATATAGTATTCGATACCATTTCATTTAGTTTCGTCTATGATATTTTCGGATCTATAGTTTTTAGAGCATATTGTCCCAGCCCTAGTCATTGCTCTTTCTAGCCCCTAACTATCTACTGTACGACCACTCACTCCGCCTACTGTAACTGTTACCTTTTTTGTGCATTTCTTAGCCATGGAAATAAATCAAAAAGATTCAACATCAATTATTGCTCCAAAATATAATCATTACTGTACAGGGTATGTTACGAATTATCGGTCAGTTTCACATCTTCGGTCATATAAGAAAAAATGATATAATCATTAAATTATTTTTATTTGGTATCCATGATACTTGCAGGTATCATGGATACCAAATAAAAATAATCATGATTATATCGTTTTTTTTCTTATAAGATCGAAAATGTGAAACTGACCGATAATTCGAAACATACCCTATATATATATATTGATGTTATTTATGTTTATGTGAAATATATGGCACTTTATATTCTCTACTCACATTGGATAGCTAATGTGTATGTAGATTTTGCAGACGATAGCCGAATTGGCTTTGAAAATGATATAGTTGTAGTCAAGGAGAGATGTGTATCTTTATAACTAGTTATTACTGTGCATCGCTCTACAGTGCACAGTAACTATAGAGTAGATATATGGTTAAAATAACATGTTTTTAACCTCCCATATTGTAATCTACCCATGGTGATGATTTTTGAAGCCTCAAATTTTAACCTTTTTAAATAATCAATTTCTTCTTTTAATAACATTCAAAGTTTTATCAAGCATGTAGTTAATTAATTAATTAATTGAAGTTAGTATATATAGTAACTATATTACGGTCTGTATATATTTTTAGGTTCATAACCTGGTGTTGCATATAGTTATCTCCATCTATCTTTGCCTAACAGTGTTTTTTTCACCAAATGTCAGTGCAGCTGTATGTTCATCTCTATAATTATGTAGGAAGGTCTAGTATGAAAAAATACTTCTTTGTCCTATTGGTCCAGTTAGGTGCGAAAATATTGTCCGCTAATATAATGTTCAGTATCTACAAAATAGGACACTATTTCTATATTAAGCTAGTGGTTGATGTGCTCTTTAACTGATAATGTATTAACATGTTAATGTATTAACATGTTAATGTATTAACATGTTAATGTATTAACATGTTAATATATTAACATGTTAATGTATTAACATGTTAATGTATTAACATGTTAATGTATTAACATGTTAATGTATTAACATGTTAATGTATTAACATGTTAATATATTAACATGTTAATGTATTAACATGTTAATGTATTAACATGTTAATGTATTAACATGTTAATGTATTAACATGTAAATGTATTAACATGTTAATGTATTAACATGTTAATGTATTACCATGTTAATGCATTACCATGTTAATGTATTACCATGTTAATGCATTACCATGTTAATGCATTACCATGTTAATGCATTACCATGTTAATGCATTACCATGTTAATGTATTACCATTTAATGTATTACCATTTAATGTATTACCATGTTAATGTATTACCATGTTAATGTATTACCATGTTAATGTATTACCATGTTAATGTATTACCATGTTAATGTATTACCATGTTAATGTATTACCATGTTAATGTATTACCATGTTAATGTATTACCATGTTAAAGTATTTCCATGTTAAAGTATTTCCATGTTAAAGTATTACCATGTTAATGTATTACCATGTTAATGTATTACCATGTTAATGTATTACCATGTTAATGTATTACCATGTTAATGTATTAAGTTATTAACATGTTAATATATTCATAGTAGTGCTAGAAGCAATGTGAAGAGTAGCATGGAATATTCCAATTTTAATTTCCTGCTTGAAAAGATAATGAAGTTGTAGGGCGTATGCCACAGTTAGAGAGAGATGTAGTAAGTTGTTACCAACTTACTAGTTATAGTTCGCTAAGAGATCTAATTATTATTTCTGAAGGTGTAGGTCACACAATATGTATTGCCAATTTTATACATTTAAAAATTATTTAAGCGATTTCATTCATAGATTTTGGTATGCAATATAGGTATTATTTTTAAAATGAAGAAATTTTGATATTTATTCGAAAACCTAAAAAAAAGTATTCAACATTAAATGATCATCTATCTGATGTATTTTTTTTAGATTTCCCCAAGTTATAATTTTAAAGGCATATTAATATGTCTTAACCTTGCTCTCTTTTTTCACCTGTACTAATTAACTGATACACCTGTACTAACCGTACAGCCTCTCCACCCATCACTAATCTATTTATTTTCTTGAACACTTGTTGCATTCTGCATCATACTTACATTTAATATTATATAACAGGGAAATAAAACTTTGAAGATTTGTGAAAGTAAGTACAAGGATTCAAATTTTGCCTTCAAAATTATTGAATTATTTCTGGATTTTTTTCCCATCAATTTTGTATCGCGATTTCAAACTTTTTAATATTCGGGTCCTGAATTGAATATAATTCGTTATTTATGATATACACCGCTACTTGCAATTTCGATGAACATCACTATATATGGTTATTACTTATGTTATTTTATATTGCAGTGTTAGATATTTCTTCTAGGCAGTCATTCATCCATGACTGCATTCAGGGAGTAGCTTTTTTTACTCCATGAGCTCAAGTTGCTTCATTCCATGGTGCAATGTTCCTGTTTGGCTAGCTATCTTCAGAGTCCTTTATATTCCCAATAACCAATGATATTTGATTGCAAGGCAAGCCTCAAGTCCCCACTCCTTGCTATTTAGTTCTCAAGTTCTTTAAGTCTCATCCTGTTCTGTACTAGTTCAGCTGTATCGAAATCTTCCTCTTTTTATAGGTGTGCAGGTTTTTCTACTTTGCACATCTGGTGGCCTTTTATTTCCTATAAACATTACCTACTACGGAATATGATTATTTGAACCTATAAAATTGGCCAGTTTTAATATTCGGTTTTATATTGCCTATATATTTTTCCATATATAATAAAGAAAATCATATTTTTAGTACCAGATAAGTACTTATCTCGTATAAAATTATAGATATTTAAAGGTTTCTTTTTTTCTTGCAAGTCCCTTGTACTAAGATATGTAGCAGTACTTACTGGAACAGACGTCAAGCGAAATATCTTCACTGTTGCCCGTCTGTAGAATTACTCTTTTACAGTTAGTCCTACTCAGCTAACTCTAAAGCACTGCTGTGTAGCCTGTGTGACTGGTTGTGACCACACATGTGTAGTGTATACACACTAAATACACATGTGTATTGTATACACACTAAATACACATGTGTAGTGTATACACATTAAAACACATGTGTATTGTATACACACTAAACACACATGTGTAGTGTGTACACACTAAATACACATGTGTAGTGTATACACACTAAATACACGTGTATTGTATACACACTAAACACACATGTGTATTGTATACACACTAAATACACATGTGTATTGTATACACACTAAACACACATGTGTATTGTATACACACTAAACACACATGTGTAGTGTATACACATTAAAACACATGTGTATTGTATACACACTAAACACACATGTGTAGTGTATACACATTAAAACACATGTGTATTGTATACACACTAAACACACATGTGTAGTGTATACACATTAAAACACATGTGTATTGTATACACACTAAACACACATGTGTAGTGTATACACATTAAAACACATGTGTATTGTATACACACAAACACACATGTGTAGTGTGTACACATTAAAACACATGTGTATTGTATACACACTAAACACACATGTGTAGTGTATACACATTAAAACACATGTGTATTGTATACACACTAAACACACATGTGTAGTCTAGTTTATACACACTAAACACACATGTGTAGTGTATACACACTAAAACACACACATCTGTAGTGTATACACACTAAATACACATGTGTAGTCTAGTTTATACACACTAAATACACATGTGTATTGTATACACACTAAATACACATGTATTTAGTGTGTATACACTACACATGTGTAGTGTATACACACTAAATACACATGTGTATTGTATACACACTAAATACACGTGTGTATTGTATACACACTAAATACACGTGTGTATTGTATACACACTAAATACACGTGTGTATTGTATACACACTAAATACACGTGTGTATTGTATACACACTAAATACACGTGTGTATTGTATACACACTAAATACACGTGTGTATTGTATACACACTAAATACACGTGTGTATTGTATACACACTAAATACACGTGTGTATTGTATACACACTAAATACACGTGTGTATTGTATACACACTAAATACACGTGTGTATTGTATACACACTAAATACACATGTGTATTGTATACACACTAAATACACATGTGTATTGTATACACACTAAATACACATGTGTATTGTATACACACTAAATACACATGTGTAGTGTATACACACTAAATACACATGTGTAGTCTAGTTTACACACACTAAATACACATGTGTAGTGTATACACACTAAATACACATGTGTAGTCTAGTTTACACACACTAAATACACGTGTGTAGTGTATACACACTAAATACACTTGTATTTTATTCATTTTGTGCAATCCATTGTTTTACGAAAGTCTAATTGTATTCTGCCTTCATAAATATCATCCAAGTTTCGGACATGAAGTGAATATGAATTAAAGGTTTTTTGGAGGAAGGGAAAAGTTGGTCAATGTGACTCGAAAAGTAATAAGTCAAATGACTCATTGGGTAAGACAATTTGACCTTATATTGTATTTCAGGTCAAT